>QMIH01000345.1:349666-369377 GCA_003987875.1 Clarias batrachus | reverse complement strand
ACCGACACACACACACCGACACACACACACGCTCTCTCGCCCCCCCCCTCCCCGGCTTCACACAGACACACACACTCTGCTCTACACAGCAACTCTACTCTGCCGCGATTCTTTTCAAAGATCAGGTGCTGGTTCATTTGTTTTGTTTTTTATTTTTTTACTTTACAGCAGTGATTCTGTTAGTCTGCACTCACGCGAGTGTCATTAGAGAGATTTCTTTTTTCCCCCGTTAAAACAGTGTTTCCATTGTGTGTGTGTTTGTTGTGAAACTTAAAAAGCAAGGTGGGGGGAGGGAGGAGGAGTTTTACTGTGTAAGACRAGGCGAGGGAAGGGGCTAATTCCACACACACACACACACACACACACAAACACACACACAAAAATACACGGCGCCTGCGCGCACAAACGGAAACACTTATCTGCTGGAAATTATTTTTACTTTTTTTAAAGGTAAAGTGCAGGTTAATTTGTTTTATTTTTACTTTATATATTGTATTAATTATTTTTCTGTATAATTTTTGGGCTGTGGAACGAATTATTTGAGTTTTCATTATTTCTTATGGGAAGGTTAGATTTGGTTTACAAGTGTTTTGGAATACGAGCCAATAAATAAACTAAGATATCCATAAACAAATGTTGGAAAAATTACTTGTCATTCATAAGGATATGTCTTAGCCGACTTGGCAACTCATAGTTTCTTAACATAAAACATCTAGAGCGGATACAGAAAAATCTGTTTTAATGCCTTATACAGTGATTTGCAAAAGAACTTGAACTATTCCACATGTAAATATAAATATATTTTTATTGGGATTCTACGTGATAGACCAACACAAAGTGGCACTTAATTGTCATAAAGTGGAAGGAAAATTATAAATGTTTTTTTTTTTTTTTTTTTACAAATAAAAATGTAAAACAAAAGTGTGCCGTGCATTTGCATTCAGCCCCCTTTACTCTGATGGAACCAACCAACAGGCTTGGTTGATTCAATTTTAAGTTTCAGATTACATTTTCAACTTTGAACAGTTTCCACTGGAGCTTGTACAGAAGCCGTAACACAGTGAGCCCTTTATCTCAACTGGAAGACTCTGGCGCAGGGACTGTAAACAGAAACAAGAAAAATGTGGAGGGCTAAGCTAAGGCTAAACCCACATCGACCAGCACGTCCGAGTATTTTTCTTGCCAGTGTGAGGTCCCTGGCGAATAAGCTGGATGAGCTCAAGCAGAGACTGATTACGGACTGCAATATTATGGTTTTCTAAATTAAAAAAACTGGCTTAACAACAGCATCCTAAACAGCATGGTGGAGCTGGAGGGGCGCACCATTTTCAGAGCTGATAAAGAAGCATCATGAACAAGTAAAACCATTTTGCTTATGCATTTATGTAAACAAAACATAATTCTTCGTCTCTATTACTGTTTCTTGCCACTGATCTTCAATATCGGATTATTATGTGCAAGCTATGTATATCTACAGTACATGTGGTGATGTGATAGCAGTGTATGTACCTTGCGAAGATGAGGCTAGTACAACCATGAATGAACTCAATGCTGCTATTAGCAATTTGCAGACAGCCCTTTATCATTACTGGGTATTTAAATGACTGTCAGAACATCTCCTGCCTCACTAGTGGACACAAAACCTGCATCATGTCGTATCAGAGTCACACCTCTCCCGAATCTTTGACAGCCTCCAGGCAGCACATATGTGAAACCAACAATTTGGACTGTTAAAGTCTGGCTGAATGGAGCTGACGCTGCTCTCCAGAAGCAGTTTTTACGTACAAACTGGAATGAATTTGCAGCTCCGGTAACCACTGACTCTGAAACTACATCAACACCTACCCCAACTCTGTCCTGGAACAGGTGAGTGTGGGTGACCGTACAAAAAAAAACATCTAAATGTTCCCCAATCAGAAGTCCTGGATGAACTACACGTAGGAGATCTGTCTTTTGCTCTAAGGGCATTTAGGTCAGGAAAGTAGGGGCCTACAGCGATCACACATGATTGCATACCTGTTTGTGCTTCCAACAGCATTATCAAGATGGCAGATGACCATAGTGGTACGCCTGAACTCTCCAAGCAGCACATTGAGAGGCAACCATTAGACAGCCTACAGCGAGGAGATCCAGCATCTAATACAAGGTGTGAGGACAACCTGGAACTCAACACCAAGATAATGATAGACATCATCTATCTCGGGTGAAAACATCCCAATGGATCTTTGGTATTCTCCTACCCACAATGAAGGATTTACAAAAATGCTGCAGGTGCTACAGGTGCCCTTACAAACAGACTAGAAATTAGCATTTTTTTCCCTGAAGCTGTTAGCAGGCTGAACAAATGATCATGGCATAATGTGTTACCCACCACTTTAACCACTATTCATCTTTGCAATATAATTGTGTCTATAGTATAGTATAGTATAGTATAGTATAGCATAGTCCACCCATATTTATTTAGTAAAATATTTTGTGCATATTTTTATACAGGCACCATATACAGCATGTACATACACTGTGTAGTGTGTATGCTGTTTTAGAAGGTTAATCTTGTTAATGCCTTCACCACTGCACACTGATTGCAATTACCATACAGTAACAGTCAAATGTTTGGAAACACCTTCTAATTCATTGTTTTTTTTATTTCTTTTATTTTTTTTTCTTTTTCTCTACATTCTAGAATGACTGGATATTTTAAAACTGTGAAATAACACAAATAGAATTATGAAATTAATTTAAACATTACAGCAATCATTATTTTTGGACATGAACATCAGCTGTTAGTTAGAATAGTTCTTGTAAGTGCATTTTGCAAAACCCATAAAGCACCATGATGAAGATCTTCTCATGAAACCAAAACTTACGATCTGTTACAAAGAAGTTCATTTAGAGTTACCAGCCTCAGGAATCACCAATTATGCGCTGTTATGAAGCCTTTGCAGAGAATACAGTAAGTAGCAGACACACCTCAATATCAACTGTTCAGAGGAGATTGCTGCATATTTTGGATGCCTTCAGCATTGTTTTACAATGTAGAAACAAATGTAAATCAGGAAAGATTAGAAAAGGTATTGAAACTTCTGACCGGTAGTGTTGTTGTTGGTCAAGGGGTCGACCCAGCAGACCATTCAATCCGCGCAACAATTTGGCACAGGGTTTTTTATGTCGGATGCACCTAACCGATGCAACCATCCCATTTTAACTGGCCTTGGGACCGGCAACGTTTTAGCTGGCTTGCTTTTCCATCTACATGCGACTCTTGTGAGTCTACTGAAGAGGTCAAAATCTGACAAAAATCAAAAAGTTCTGACCACAGCCACTTCAATGATGGCAGCAACAGATGGAGCAAATGCTAAGGTCTTCAAGCCATCACCAACAACAGGACACCATCCCTTCATTTGACAGTGATGCCTACCTTCCAGGTTGACAGAACAATTTCGATGCTCTGTTTGAGGGGCGATGTGGTGATGAAGGAGACGACCATCATGAGGTGCTTCGAGAGGCTCGTCATAAGGCACAAACAAACAAACAATCAAAAAAAACACATCAAGTTCCTGCTGCTCCATTACTGGACCATCGGCAGTTCACATATACTGTAGTTCAGTTTTATGATAACCATTTAACCATTGCCATCACCCTCCACCTGGCACTCACCCACCTGGACAAAAAGGACATCTATGTTCGAATACTATTAATTGACTTCAGTTCAGAATTCAACATAATCATTCCTCCTTAGATTACTGAAAAGATTCAAGATTCAAAGAACTTTATTACTCCCGGAGGGAAATTGCTTAAAAGCTGAGCCTTCCTCTGCAATGGACTCCTGCACTTTCTGACCTGAGTCGATATGGATCAGGAACAGCATTTCCAGGACCACCACACTGAGCACATGGTTCTGGGGTCCAAGTGCTTAATTAGCTGCTGCTCATGACCAAAGAATGTCAATGTCAATTTTTCCTTGATAACGCTGACATATTTCAGAATTGGGAACATGAGGAATCATGCTCATACATGAAACCATGTGGCACGCTGTACTCCAAGATAAAGGCATTTGACTGAAATATTAGAGCATGTGACTTTTTATTTTGCTGCGCACTGTATATTGCAATATCCTTTTACACTTTATTCTAAACAGAACTGTGTACTTGTTGGTTCTGTGCCTCCGGTTTCATTTTTAGTAGTTATTGTACGGTCTTGGAGTGTTTGCTCACATGCTTTATGTGGCCCTGTGCGTTTTCCATTTATAAGGAAAACTGGTGCTGGGAGAACATTGGTTTATTTTAGTGTGTACTGTGAGGAGGCATCACAGTTACACTATGTTATGTTTTCATTTGAATATGAAGAAAATCAAATATAAACTTTTCCAAAAAAGAAAATAAAACATTTAATAACATAATTAATATACTATATATTCAATAAAACAAGAAACTTCCACTTATTACTATTTACAGATGAGCAATGACTTTTTCAGAATTAGCAGACTTTGTCCTGAACTTGATTATTTCATGAGGCTAAGCAAGTAATTGTTGGAGATTTGGGTAATTGTTTTCATAATCCACAAGAGCCGATGAATTACAAATATGTATTTATTTATTTTTTTTGATTTTCCCTCGATTTTCCCCCTTATTTAGTCGTGTCACTAGGGGGCCCCCTCATTAAGACTACTACTACCACTCAGCCGGGAGGGCCGAAGACTATCACATGTTTCCTCCGAACCACGTGACGCCAGCCAACCGCATCTTTTTGAACTGCTCGCTCACACACCGTTGGGGGCGGAGTAACACATTCAGAGGACAGCGCTATCCGCTCCCTCCGCTTGCGCGACGCCCCTGATTGGCTGTAGAGCCGTGATTAATGCGGGAGCACCAAGTACCTCTCATCCCGCCCCCTCTGAGAGAGCTGGGCCAATCAGCTCTCTCTAGACCTCCGGCTGCGAGAGGTTACAGCACTATCCGGGATTCGAACTCGCGATCTCTCTGTAGGACTCAATCAAAATGTAACCGAGGTGACTTATTTAATCAAGAAATAAAAAAAATAGAGAGAGAAAAGAAACTGATATAATTTCAGATTACTGTTTCTTTTGATTTAAAGAAACCTTAGCATGAAACTGCATTATTTTACGGGACCTGGTGTTATTTATTTATTACAATTTCACAATTCTACCTTGAGGCAGACCACTCAAAAGCTGCTGAATGGAAGGAATTCAAAAGAATTTAGGAATCGAATTTAAGAAAGGGAACCTGGTAGAATTTCAGATTGCATGGTAGAGGCTCAATTTAATTAGAAAAAGGATCGACTGATGCTTCCAGGACAGCAGATATTTAATACATTTTATTTAATACAGTAGCAAAGGTACCCATGTATAAAACAACAATCTTGCCTCTTAGGGTGACATAAAATGCTGTTATTAAAAATGCACTTTCTGACCAATCAGGATATGGAATTTACTAAAGCTCTGGTGATGGATTCTAACGTGTGCCAGAATGTCAGTGTCATTAGGGCACAAATGTATGCAGTCATCTAGTGTTGCATTGCCCCTGGCTTACTCTAACCTTCAGAGGTCACTAAATCACAAGAGAGCACATTTACTGGGGCTGTAAAAGGCGCTTTTAGTTATTCACAATACGAAAATAATGGGATCTTTTTCTGGTTTTATTCCAAAGCGCACTCTAAGTCTTTGCAAAGTAGTTTTGATTTATATTACCGAATACCACTATAATCAGACTTTCATTATTCAGATAATATACCCATACCTCATGGACTGCTAAACATACAGTCTTCAGAAAAACAGTGTATTTTAAGTATGCAGTAGTGATGATATGGGCACACCATCAGCAGAGCAATCCTGGTTTCGGCAGCAGTCAGGAGCAGAGGGAAGAGCTTTTTTTTTTCTCTCCTTAAAATAAAATGAAATGAGCAAAAACACTCATTATAATTTAATACTCATTGACCCCACTGGCTTCCAGTTCCCAGGAGAAAAATGTGTATCTAAACAAGACAAGAATTTAAAGCAGATGCAATAATACATTAGTGTTCGAGTGTGTAAAAGTGACCCAACTGTGATCTATAACTGTGTGCATTTTAAAATTCATGAGAACTGCATAACTCTCACTAATAAACTGAACTACAAAAAGTCAACTTACTGTATATAAGAAGATACATTTTAAAAAATGACATTACAGGACTCAATACACACATACACTGTATGTATACACAGTGTACCAGCACCACTCCCAAGTAACATATGTTTATCAGAGCTCATGAAATGGTCTTGTTCACTTGAGGAAGAAAGTAAAATATGGTCAACAACAATGCTGTGCAAGAGACGATCTTCACCTAGAAACATGCATAAAATTCCAAAATGTGTACAAACATCAGGTTTAATTAGCACAATGATAAACTGTAATGTAATTTTTCAAATACTTTGTGTTAAATACAGTCCCTTTGTATCTTACAATAATGACCTCTCTGTTACCACTACTGGTTGTTTCTATGGCAACAGTGAAGTGAGGAATGGAAAAGGAAGAAAAATAACTGTTTTATACCTTTGGAAACACATAAAATGTTATGGTTTGCAAACTTTTTAAAATGAACTTGTATCGCCACCTACAAAATGCATATTTTCCCCCCCTTTACACTTTTTACTGAAGTTACACACGCTGATCCTGGATACTTCTTCATACTTAAAATCACGAGTTTCTGTGCTTAAGTATGATTTTTCTGCCAACAGACTTAACCATCAAACAGGCAAAAGATCAAAACGCGCCTGAATCATCTTTATTCAACGATTTTGAAATTTCTAAACATCACTATTTCTGTAGCAGACTGTGATAATGTATATAATAAGTGTGATAAATTACAAAGAGTAATTTGTACAGACAATTGTACAAAAAAAAGTCCATATGTACATCATATTGAGTTCATACTACACAGAATACATAAAAAAAACAAAATAAAATAAAAAAAAAAAAAAAAAAAAAAACAGGAAGTAATTGGGCATATGCGTGGACAATTTACAGAATCCGTTATTATACATTTTACTGAAATTCCTTAAAAAACACTTTATGGACCTTCAGGTTACAATCCGCCACTGTGAAAAGGTCAAATGTTCAATATTTAAAGTTTTCAGGTTGCATTAAAAAAAAAAAAAAAACTTTGATGTTTAATAGAGTCTAATAAAAGTTTAATAAAGTCTAATGGCCGAAAACAGGTAAAAATCCACAAATCACAAAAAACCCTAAGTGAGTCTTATGGAGTACAGAGCACTGCACATTTAGGGCAGTTTTTGTGCTGCTTGCACACAAAGAATTTTCTTTTTACAAACATAAAAAACAAGGTGCTTTTCCCAGT
The DNA here is from genome assembly GCA_003987875.1 of Clarias batrachus. Lineage (NCBI taxonomy): Eukaryota > Metazoa > Chordata > Actinopteri > Siluriformes > Clariidae > Clarias > Clarias batrachus. The sequence continues at coordinate 362,024 of QMIH01000345.1, read as the reverse complement.
GCATTTGTTTAAAAAAAAATTGAGGTGCATTAATATTCTACAAACCAATTTAAGCAAATCTAGAAAGATTTAAGAAAATAAATCTACAAGGGAAAAACTAAATTATGGAGCTCTACAGTTTGTCATGCAACCGTGTGCCACAGTACTACATTTGTTAAAAGCCATTTTAATGCCAACATGTTATGAATTAATGTTGAATTTGTTGGTCCCAGTTCCCCCTAAAACTGCAACTTCCACTCAAAGTACTTAAAATCTGAGCATTACCCAAAGATTTGTTCCATCACACCTGGATGTAAATGTCTTGGTGCAGAATTTGTTACAGGATTACAGCCTATTAGACACATGGGTGTGGAGGCTGAATCTGAAATCATGCAATTACATCAGAAAATCTGGTAACTGTCACAAATCATGTGTACATTACATGTCAATACATCAAATTATTCACAAAGCAATTTTCTTTTATTCAGATGATTGACAGGTTTCTGAGAAATAGGACTGAAATGAAGCAGGACTTCATATCCACTGCAAATATTAAGTTAATGAAGTGTCTAGTTTCGAAATAGACTGCTACGGTAAGTAAGCCTCGGCTAGGTACAGAATGAGTGGGGTGGGGTGTATGTGTGTGTGTGTGTGTGTGTGTGTGTGTGCGTGTGTGTGTGCGTGTGTGTGTGCGTGTGTGTGTGTGTGTGTGTGTGAGATAACCAAGTTGAGTAGTCAAACTGAGTAGGCGGTAGGACACTTATCTCTCTCTGTCTCTCACAGACACACACACGGACACACACACGGACACATGCACTCACGGACACATGCACTCGCACACACATGCACTCGCACACACACACAGACACACACACAGACACACAGACACACACACACACACACACAGACACACACACAGACACACACACAGACACACACACAGACACACACACACAGACACACACTCCTGCCACAGGGGAAAAAGTCTGGGAATCTTAGAATTATGAGTTATGATTTAACGTTTTTTTAAACACCAGATTGTTCTTCATTCATTGTAAAGCAGTTCGCAAATACCAGGTCATATTTAAAGGTCTGAGGAAACAAATCAGAAAATTTGAGTCTTAGGCCTGCCATTTTTGCATAAGAGTTTGCTGTTGAGTACGAGTTAGCCCTTAGCAAAATCATGTGAATCTGAAATCATCTGACAGTTCTGAAACTGCCATTATTACCGACACCTTAGAAGATCCACCGTCTTCCTTCCATCTAACTTTCTTTCATCTCTTGTCCGGATTCACCTGTTTATAAGACATGCTTCACTTTCTATCAAAATAAACAGGAGAATATTTTGTGTGAAATAAAATCTAAACAGCTATGTGTATCGACTCTATCCTCTGGAGCTGCCTGTTGGTTATGGGCAACGAAACGGGTCCAAAATGGTGCAATGTTCAAATGTCCAACTCTAAACCGAACCAGAACAAAAATGTCAGTGTGAGAAGATTTTAGGGAAAATAGTATTAATACATTATGAATAATAATAATAGTCATATATTCATATTTAATAATATTAAATATTATTCATACAGCTCGTTCATAGAAAAACAAAGCAAGTGTGAAATATTGTTACCATTTCCTTATGATTATACACTGTAGAGTTCCAACTGCCTTTTGATCTAGATTTACAGTAAGTGTGAACACTTTCATGAGTATTGAAATAGTGCAAATGTCAAACAATGGTAGCTGAAAGGGAGCAACAAAGCATAAACCAAAATCATTCTGATGTAAAAACTTAACCCTCTCTGGATATTTGTGTCTACAGCATCAGTGCAATTTCCCAACCAATTTCTGCTCTTCAACGGTTTCTATTGTTTGAGTTGACATAGGTGTGCGCACTGAACAAAACGGATTTAGAGATACACAATTTTCTCCTCTCCATCGGGATCCTGGTTCTCGGTTTCCATGGCAACATAAGCCTGTGGCATCAAGAGGGCATCACCTTGATACATCCCTGGCCCCACCGCCCCTGCTGTCCTGGCAGTATGGATTGCTGGACTAATGTCTGCGAAGAACATCAGAAATGTCAAACTGCAGTGTTTATATTGATTATAGATTATAATCAAAAACTATTTCGCATAAGAATTACTGCTCATATGCACTGAAACAATCTATTAAGAAGGTTAAGAGTTGGTGATTTTATGCTTATATAGGCAGGTGAAATAAACATTTTAAACACATCAAGCCTAATGAGGGTAAATCATTTATCGCCATTTTAAATAATAAGATAAATTACCTGCCTAAATTGCCTCCATGAGAGCGGAGTGACGGTCCTTTCTCACTGAGGTATGTGAGCTAATGCAAATGTAATAGTGTCATGCCCTTCCCATCTGCGCTTAAACCTGATACAGTATTGTTTAAAATCTAAATCACCACATATTTATCTCTGTTTAAGGACTCATCCACTGCGCACACACACACACACACACACACACACACACACACACACACACACACACACAGAGACACAGTAAAGTCTTTTTCTTCAAGAATATAACATATAGCTTCTTCTGGTTTTTCCACCTCTGCCTGTCTACCCATGTCTGTGTTTTCTTCTCTGGATTACAAAAGATTCCTGTGCTGACGTTTAATTGGTCTACCATTATTTTTCTCACAATAGCAAGCAACACAACTAGAAGGTCATAATTGTGGCCCTGACTTCTGAACAGAACTAGAGATAGAGCAAAGTATTTAAAGTTAAGCTGGACAAACAAAGCGTCCCAATTGTCTTGACAATTGCAGTTTCGAAGCAAGGTGGTGTTCCAGCCGTATTAACGGTGAGACTGCAGAATGCACGTTGTGTTTGAGGCGTGGGAAGAAGTCTCTTGCTTCGATACTGCAATTGTAAAGACAATCCGTAAGCTCATAAGATGTTTCACAATTGTGTATCCAGTCAGTTAATCGCGAAGGATCATCACTCCTTAATATTAACACATTTCACCTAGTCAGCAAGCATCTCGAATGTTTTATGAAATACACAAATACAATGCTAGTGGTAAGAGGTCATTGGTCACGGTGCTGCTGCTGCAAAAAAATAAAAATAAAAAATAAAACCATGAAAAAACCAAGGAGATACTTTTATGTTATGCTATTCATATTATGTTCATTAATTAATTCATTCATTCATTCATTGATTTTTTTAAGACCTGAGATTTGAGGACAAGATTTTATCACTACTTTTTTTTTTTAACGTCATCTCTCTGAAAAATCTCCTGTACTACCCCAACAACCCTTATGAAAAAAAAAAAAAATCATACATTTCACATGATCATTTTTTTTCACACATGTGACTAAGGTGTCATAAGTAATAGTTAACCAGTTAAAAATAGTTAAAAATCAGTGTTAACCACATCTGAGAAACATGAGAAGCTGTGTTACACCAAATGTGAATAATTTGATCATTTGATTAAAAAAAAATTTAATTATGTGTAAAAAAAATAATAAAATTAAAAAATCATATAAATCACGTATCATATAGGCAGCCCCTAAAGTGACATGAGCAGGAAATGTCCTGTTAGGGGCTTCATAATAATATAACAAGGTTAATAATATAATATAATTTAACACAACATAATATCCTGTAATGAGGTTAAAATATTTTTGTACATATTCCTTCACCTATTACATCGAATGTTTTATAAGAAAAAAAAAACATTTCTCAAATTTTGTGTGACTTGATCAAAAAATAATATAAGACAACCCCCTCCCTTTTTTTTTTAACCTTTTACACTCACAAAATTCTTTCTTTCAAAAAAGATAATAATAACCTCCGTGCTCATCGCCCCCCAGGAGTACCTAACAGACCTGCTTTACTTTTTACCATTGTGATTTGTATGAACAGGTCATAGATACAGTATGTACACCAGTCAGTGCTCTGTTGTCTTACACAGTATTATGCTGATCAATCCCTGCTATCTGTTATCACCCAGATGAGGATGGGTTCCCTGGTTCCTCTCAAGGTTTCTTCCTATTACCATCTCAGGGAGTTTTTCCTTGTCACAGTCGCCGGCTTTCTCATCAGGGACAATCTTATCATTTTGATTCATACACATTCATATTGCATACAAACTTACTTTTTTTTGTGTAAAGCTGCTTTGCGACAATGTCAATTGTTAAAAGCACTATACAAATAAAATTTAATTGACTTGAATTGACTGTTGTCGAAAGAACAAGAGAACACAAAAATCTCTTTTACTCCCACCCTCTGAGGAAGTAAAGACACAGTGGATGTCGTTTCTTTTTTTCAGAGTGTTAAACTGGGTCATATCAGCTGCAAATGAATGTTAATGCTGCCTTACACTGCATGCCAAAACTTTATAAAGCAGTAGAACAGTATGTTAGATGGTGGTAACTTGACATGGTTATCTAGAACCGATATAACATAGAGCTAACTCTTAAACACAGCTCGTTTGGAACAGTAGTGAAATGTAAGTAAGATGGATTTTCAAGCATGTAAGAATGTAGTGGTATTTCAGCTGAAAAATTAACAGACAAACATTGGAGTCCTCCAAGATCCATGTTAACATTGGTCTACAGTGTGTATTCACTCGAGCAATGTTTTGACAACCTTTTGCAAAATCACAATTTTTTTCTATCCAGAGCTGCATCATTTTTAGAACCAGAGAACCACTATCATGATTTGTGCCCAAGGAATCCTGGCAATGTCCACCTGGTGAATGCAAAAAAAATCCCTGATGTGATAACCTGGTCATTCAGGAAACTCAGGTAGTCAGCTGACTTCATTTTATTGCCACATAATGTTCCTGAGCCTAGACATGACCAACCGAAGCAACCTCAGACCATAAAACTCCGTTTAAATGGTCAGCTATAGTTACAGTGAGGTCAATAAGTATTTGATCACCCTGTGATTTTGCAAGTTCTCTAACTTGGAAATCATGGCGGGGTCTACAATTTTCAGCATAGGTGCATTTCCACTGTGAGAGACCGAATCTAAAAAGAAAAATCCGGAAATCACATTGAATGCTTTTTAAAGTACAGTATTTGATCACTTGCTTATCAGCCAGATTTCTAACCCTCAAAGACCTGTTATTTTGATTTTAAATAATCCAGCTACATTCTGCTCATGATTCAAAATTAGGAGCACCTGTTTGAGGTTGTTATCCGTCATAAAGACACCTGTGCACCCCACAATCAGCCAAAGTCTAAGTAGCAACATAGGCAAAAACAAAGAGCGGTCAAAAGACACAAGAGACAAAATTGTAGACCTTCACAAAGCTGGAAAGGGCTATTTCCAAGCAGCTTGGTGAAAAAGGAACAACTGTTGGAGCAATTGTCAGAAAAGATTGGAAGAGGATAATGATGACGGTGTCCCTCGGACTGGGGCCCCACGGAAGATCTCTCCTCATGGGATATCAATGATGCTAAGAATGGTGAAGAATCAGCCCAGAACTACACGGGAGGAGCTGGTCAATGCCATGAAGAGCTGCCATGCCCGTCTCAATGATCCAGAGGAGTCATGGGAGAAAGTCCTGAAGTCAGATGAGACCAAAGTAGAATTTTTTGGTCTTAACTCCATTCGCCGTGTTTGGAGTAAGAAGAATGATGAGTATCAGACCAATAATACCATACAGTACCTACAGTGAAGCATGGGGCTGGAAGCATCATGCTCTGTGGGTGTTTTTCTGCACAGGGGACAGGACGACTGCGCTGTATTAAGGAGAGGATGAACGGGGCCCATGTATTGTGACATATTGGGCAAATACCTCCTTCACTCAGTCAGAGAATTAGAGATGGGTCGTGGCTGGGTCTTCCACCATGACAATGACCCAAAGCACACAGAGTAAGAAGCATATCAAGGTTCTGGAGTGGCCTAGCCAGTCTCCAGACCTAAATCCAATAGAAAATCTTTGGAGGGAGCTGAAATTCCGTGCTGCTCAGCGACAGCCCCGAAACCTGACGGATCTAGAGAGGATCTGTATGGAGGAGTGGCCAAAAATTCCCCCCTGCAGTGTGTGCAAACCTGGTGAAGAACTACAGGAACCGTTTGACCTTTGTAATTGTTAACAACGGCTTCTGTACCAAATATTTAAAAAATCAGACTTTGACGATATCCTTCAAGCCAATTCCTGTAATTTTGACCATCTCCTTAGCAGTTTTCATGCTGCAGGGCCCTTCTGATACACAGCAACATCTTTTTCATATGTTTTCTGAGATGGTTGTTGGTTGGGGTTAAAAGGTTTGCTGCCAGCTAACCATATCAATCACTACACTAATTATTAAAATCAAAAGATTTGAAGTCTTTGATTATTTACATTTAAATGGTGACGTTTCTTCTATTGGCCAGGCAGTGTATATGACCTTTAAGAGGGGTTTATTGATACTTATTGATATTTAAGCGAAGTACCAAATTGTAAAAATAAGCTTGTTCACATCCCATTTTCCCCTTGATTTGGTCACCTGCCAATTCCCACCCATTAGCCATATGCGTAGGGTGAATGCTAATGTGTTCCCTTAAAGGCACAACTGGTCAATTTAACTGTTTTGAGCTTCAGCACATTTTGCATTAAAGAACAGCATAACACACTTGGAGGAAAGTGCTATGAGCCCTCTTCCATTTCCATACAAACAAACAAACACTCATGACTGGCTAGAGTCACTGTGACTAATGGGTGAAGAGAGCATGCCTTCCCTTCCAGCTAGAAAATTAGACAATTTTCCAACCTTGGCTACCTGTTCATGTTTAACCATTTCCTGTCTACTTTTGGTACATTTTTTTAACAAACATAGATAAATGTTCAGCAGGAAATATATGCCGGCTTAACAGTGGAGTAGATTCTCCAGCTCATGGCACATACTGGTCATGCCACAGGTACTATCACCTACTACATCAGTCTGTCAATATGTAATTAAGGTTAATCAGACAATCAATACGTAGAGGCAATGCGCAGAGTTCGCTTTTAACCTTACCTTTCATCATAAGATCAGGATTGTTTGTAGAAGGGGCTTACTTAGTCAGTGTAGTCTAAAAAGAAAAATCTGTCATCGATGCTGTAATTGAACAAGTACAGGTAGATTACAGTATATAGTCAAATGTATATGACCATCATCTTTGCACTAGATTTTGGTGCATAACTGAGGGATTTGTCTATTCCGCCACAAGAGGATTAGCGAGGTCAGGCACTGATGTCAGATGAGAAGGCCTGAGGTGCAGTCAGAGCTCAAATTGATCCCAAAGGTGTTCAGTGGGGTTAAGGTCAGGACTAGCCATGTGCTTATGGAGCTTTCTTTCTGCACAGGTGCAGTGTCGTACTGGAACAGCTTTGGGTCTCTTGATTCCAATAAGTAAAATAACTGTAATGATCAGGTGTCCATACGTCTACCCAGACGGTGTGTATGTGGGCATAGGAGCAACATGCTACATGTGTTATCTGTGAGTACACCAAAAGATGTTCATGATTTTTTATATGGAAAATGAGATTAATATGTCCCTACATCTCTCGCTCTCTGTCTTTCGGATGTCTGTGAGAGAGGCAGATAACAAGTTAGCGTGTAATGAGGTCGGTAAGGATTTTTCAGATCGATGTGCCAATCAGTCTCCCGTCGTGCACTCACCATGATTCACACACCACCGCCGACCTGCCGGTCAATAGAAGGCTGATTGATTTCCATGATGGATAGTGAGTCTGTGTAAATGTGTGTATGTGTGTGTGTGAGAGAGAAAAATAGAGATGGGGGTGGGTTTTGTCAGTAGATATATTATCATCATAAAAAGGACACTTGAGACTTGGCCACAGTGAAAGGTTCTGGGCAAAGTAAGATATGCTTAGAAATTCTTATTATGATAATGATAATAATAATAATAAATATATTTTAAAAAAAGAATCCCTCAAGATTTACTGTTTTTTCTCACTTAATACATGTCTGTCTCTCATCCACACAGTCAGAAGGTATTGTAGATGTTAAAATGTCATGGTTCACCTCATTATAAATTGACCTGCTTATTGAATCACTATAAATTAATTAACTATAATGTTTTGAAAGCATCAATTTCTCACACATGCAAACGCACAAATAATGATATTTTATGAGTATATAGACATGTGTGTACTCTATACAGTGTAACCTCGGATTGCGAGTAACTTGCAGTGTTCCGCAAACCGAGCAATGATTTTTAATAAATTTTTAATCGGAAACCGAACAAGTATTAGTTTACGAGCGCCGAGTATCATGTATCACGCAGGCGACTCTTATTTTGACACCGAGTGTCACTCCATAGCTCCAAAATAGCTTGAGACTAGTTGAATTTATTTAATATTTCTTAATATGTGATTAAAAAACAAATATATGATCATTAAGCTTATTTCTTACTTCTAGACTTTATTTTCAAGAAATAAACACTTAAAATTAGCAAAACAAAAGCAAGAAATTTACTACAACAATTAGTAAAATATGTCTAAAAATATGCTTAATTACTGTACGCTATATTTGGTTTATTATAATCATATAGATTCAAGATATTTTCACTTGATAAAATGTTACTTTTTGTAAGATATTACTTTTTGTGGTGTGTTTTGTGTGCCGTTTAGTTCCACCCAACTAACATAAAACAAAGGCATGTGATCCGACAGGTATGTAATATTTCGGTCCTCTACTCAATGCTCAATCAGTTTTACTACTTACCAGAAAGCATAACTGCTTCATACACCAGTTACAGGAGAATCTTCCAGTTATTGCCACGTCACTTACTAAAGCCATTGTTGGGTTTAAAAAGTCATGCTAGACAAAGTTAGGCTGTAGCAACTTTTTACATTTTTGGTGGGCTTTATTCATTTTAAATAATTATTAAACCTTATATGGATATATATTATATAAATATATTAAACATCTCATATTGAGCAATTCAACTTTACATTGTCTTGTGACACCTCTAAAATAATAACACTGATGGACAGAGAGAGAGAGATTTATATTTATGTTACTTGGTATGGTACGTACCGTCAGTCCACAGCTCATCTTGCATGCCGATGGCAGGGTGTGTATGATTGGACAAAGCCAGCAGAGAATTCAGACTGTTCTGGGCACTGGGGGAATTCGCATATCCAGAATGCAGGTGAGTGTTGTACTCATACTGCTGCTGGTAGTGATGAAGATGTCGATTGTTCATAGATGAATCCAGGAAAGCTGCTTCGTTTACAAAAATGGACCCATCTTCATCCAAGCCACTGTTATGACCATGATGGTAGCTCTTTAGAAAAAAGAAAAGGCAACAGATTAATACAATGCAATTTAGAATGCCACGATATTGACGTTAATTATTACTTTTTATACATTTAAAATTTTTATGCTAAACATTATACTGCACAATGTTTTAGGTTTGGCAACTTCTACATTCCTACAGAAACCATAATGAATTTTGTGCACTGTGTACAGGCCAAACCTAAAGCAAACCTTGAATGAACCTTGAATGCTTACATTTTTACAGATTCCAGACAAAAACAACAGATTACAGAGAAGAGAAAAAAAAAACACTGGATTAGCAACAAAATGTCATCTACATCTCTTTTCATTTGTAAAAAAAAAAATAAAGAGCAACCTGCCATTCTGAAAAATAAGTCCGTCATAGGTGTGCCAAAAGGTGCAGTTCCTTGAATGCTGTCTCCAAACGTGAGTCAATCCCCACAGAGCCCCATGTTAAAATGCAGATCGTTACAACCGAAACATTTACAGCCTGGTATGAAAAAACAGGCCTGGTCTTGGTCTCCATAACTAGATTTCCCATTCATGACAACCGTACAGCGGTGAATTTTTATAAAACACATCAGTCAAGATTACTTACTTTATTTTATTCATATTAAGCCATAATGAAACTATTCATAATTAGGGGCATGAGTGACATTGCACTAAACCACTAGCTTTCTGCTACGCATCAAATGGAAATGATGTGGTTTAACTTACTGCCAGAAATGCAGGAGTTAACCCGGGTCGATGTGTAGGGTATAAACGACAGAGTTCAAGCAAATACAAAGTAATGTTAACATATAAATTAATGTTAGCCACCATTTTAGCTAAGCTAAAGCTACGCTATCTAGATTGTGGTAACTGAAGTGATGTTCCAACCAATAGCCAGGTTCCATTTGTTTCATCCACTTGCCCATGAATTAATTAAAAGGGGTTTAGACAGAGTCAGGTCCTGCCAAGCTGGCAATGAGAAAAGCTCACACAGTCCAAAAACAGCTTCAAAACCACTCGTCAGAAAAAAACCTGTTGGTGATGTCACGGAGGGTTTGCCCAGTTCCTTTAATAGTATCTATGGGGAAAAAACTGATAACTGTTTCAAGTTTCCTGACATTAAAGAAATCCTCATATCATCCCAGCAACAAGCCAGAGACTGACCAAGTCACACATTTAAAGAATAAAAACCCGAGAGACATTTCCCTGGCCTGGTTTGGGTCTAGATTTTCCTGTTTAGAGGAAACAATTACTGCAATCATGAGGATACAAATTTATGTAAATAATATACAATGGCCTTCAAAGCCACCATGGCTTATTGCGTGTCTTATTAACATCATAATCATCATAATCAAAGCACCGACTGAAGCACCATGTCGAGGTAACTAGTTGTGGCCCACCATCTTTCACTTTAATTTTCCATCATCAGGGACTGCACATACTGTACATTACCCCAACTCAGGAACAAACCCCAGATCCTGGAGCCCCGAGTCATCACAATTATCTACAGTGCCATAGGACTACCCTAATGAAAACTGCATTGTTCCTATAAAGACTGATTTTGACTATTTTCCCCATAACCTCTTCCTCTCAACCCTTCTGTATTATTTAGTTCCGTCCACATAAATCACTGAACTGCATCTATATTTGCAGGAAGGGTGATGCATAAAGCACTGTGTTTAATTACTTTGTCCTGGCTTTTATTTGGCAAACTTTCTTTTTGTCATCAATCAATAATCTGTTTATTAGTGCAGTCAGCAGTCAAGCATGAAGACAGATGAGCCTTGAATTGCTCGCATTATCCCAGATAATGAATCACACTGTGTCTCTGTGTGTGAGAGAGACTGAATGAGACAAATTGAGAGATAGACATTTTACCGCAGTCCTGCCTTTTCAGTGTGGCGAAGGAAGGAAATTATTTCCCAGCCACTGACCCTGTATGCCTGACTTGAGCGAACTAGAAAGGAAAGGAACAGGGGTAAAAGTACTGCAGAGTTGGCACAGCTGCTTTTCACAACCATTATGGTGTGTATTAAAAGGGATTGCTGGGTCTTGCTCATTCAATACGGCTCTTCTGATACTAACAAGCAAAGAAAAAGCAGACATAGAGAAAGATAGATGGAAAAATAAAGAGTAGACACATTGGGCACATAAAATGGATGGACTGAGAGACAGCGTAGATAAATATGCTCATTGACTTTCATAGACAGACTGCTAGAGAGCGATAGATATGGTCAAGATTACCTGTAAAAAACTATGAGCCATTTAAAAGGATGGAGTGAGACAGAGACCAAAAAGAGCTCAGAGGCCCTCCACCCTGAATAGTTCAGTGACAGGTTGATCCCAGCTTCAAAGAGAGATGAGAGATGGTTTAGGGAAATATTTCCTTAGACATGACTACTTGGAGTGTTTTGGCAACAGGGAAAGAAAAATAGAATAATGAAAAAAAGCTCAAACACATGCTGAAGGCCAATCCTTTCAAATACATATACTGTATTCTGAGAGAGAGAGAGAGAGAGAGAGAGAGAGTATGTTTTACCCAAAAGCCCAGTTTTTTTGACTAGTGTAAATGTTGCATGACTTGATGATGCACGTCTCCTCTTTTCTTTGTGTTTATAGGTGGATCGCAAACCAAGTAATTGCATAGCACCATCTACTGATTTGGACTGTGTAAAATAATATGAAAACTGAGCAGCGGGGAAGTTGAGGCGACAATCATAACGACTATACATAAACCCCACAAGTCTGATAGCATTTAATATTTACAGATGAATCCAACTGGCCATTCTATACTGACTTGGATATTGGAAAGGAAAAGAAATGTTATGGAAAAACTGAGCTCAAAAACTGGGATAGGGGCATTTGCCTGTTTTTTTTGTTTGTATTAAACACACAGAACACTGTAACCAACACCAGATTTTTATCCTGTTCGAGAGCGTTATATTAAAAGCATCCTGTTTGAATAACTCACTTAAGAATCAGTATTTACCCAAGCCGGCGCTCAGTATTTAACCAAGTATCCTTTTTTTGCAGGCAAAATTTTAGTACTATAACAAGCCTTACACACACATGCACACACACACATATACACACACACACATATACACACACACACACACTCACACACACTCACACACAC
>QMIH01000345.1:333717-349126 GCA_003987875.1 Clarias batrachus | reverse complement strand
CACACACACACACACACACACTCACACACTCACACACACACACTCACACACACACACTCACACACACACACTCACACACACACACTCACACACACACACTCACACACACACACTCACACACACACACTCACACACACACACTCACACACACACACTCACACACACACACTCACACACACACACTCACACACACACACTCACACACACACACTCGCACTCACCTAGCGACCATCCTAACAGTTGCAATAAAAGAAAGATAAACAGACCAACTACAAAAGTTACACACACTCCTACATACTTTGGTTCCATCTCCTGACCCTTGTTGACCTTCCATACTCGTCACTGGCAGGCTGCGTTGGCGTTCATGCTTCCAGCGTTCCACCATCTTCTGCTGCATTTCCAGCTTTTCCCTCTCTCTCTCCACACTCCGCTGGCCTTCCCTCAGCCTTTCCAAGCTCTGCTGGTACTCCTGCTGCTGCTCATCCAGCTCTTCACGTTGGCGCTGCAGTCTCTGGGCCTCCTCATGGCATTGCTGCTCGCGATCTGCCAACCTGCTTTCCCGCTCTTCGTAACGCTGCTGCTGCGCCTGGCACTCACGAGCCCACAGCTGCCGGTCCCGGGCCGTCCGTGCCAGCTCCTGTCGCCGGCGCTCTGCCTCACGCTGGCGTTCCTGCTCCTGCAGGGAGCCCTGAGAGAGCCGCTGGTGTGCAGAGTTGGAGAGGAGGAGGAGAAGGAGACGACGAACCTCATAGCGGCTATCCTGGATGGTGACCACAGCCTAGAACGAACAAATGGTATTAGTTCTAAAATTAAACAAAAAACATAAACATTTAATGTGCAAACATTATTGATCTCCACACCTACTGTATGGGGAGGCGGTGTAAATAGACTTCACTGTGTTTAAATCCCCTTACAAGTACATCGATCAATGATCGTCCCACCTTATTGCTAAATTTCACAGAATTTGGGATCAAGAGAGAGACGAGCTATGTTTAGTAAAGCTGCAAGAACAGCAACATAATACAGGTTTTGTGCTTTGGAATGGTATTTGCAAGTTCTTACTAAATATTTATTAAGAGATATAAAATCTTTGAAAAATTACAACAAAAAACATCATACTGTACTGTGCAAAAGTCTAGAGCAACTCCTATTTTTTCATTAAATTAGGTCGATTACATTAAAGAAATTGGACCAAATGTTTTACAGCAACAGGTTGCAAAGTGCCTAAAGATTAAAGTGCCTAAAAACTCAAGACTTTTGCCCAGAACTGTAATCCTACATCATGTGTTTAAATTGTTTATGTTAGGGCAAAGCAACAGGGACAGAAATTCCTGACAGTTGTTTGATGTTGCTGGGACATTTGGCGGGTCCCCACAAGAAAAACCTTTTTGACCAAAAACACCAGCTTTTATTTCAAACAAAAAAAGGAACAACAAGAGAAAAAAAAGATCTAAAATGTTTTTATTTTGGTTAAGGTTAGGGTTGGATTTAGGCAAAGCATTAATTATCTGCATTAGTAATTATGTTAGTGGAAGATCTTCACAAGGATCGTAAGACACACGTGTGTAGGGTATAAACAAAAAAGGAATGAACAGACAAACCTAGAGTCACTGAGAGAAAGAAAGAAAGAGAGAGAGAGAGAGAAAGAGAGAGAGAGAGAGAGAGATGATATTACCTGCAAACTATAAAGCAACTGCGTCAAACTCTGGATGCTCTGAGACACCTGGACATACAGTAAAGACACAAAGATACATTATTAATGCATAAAGGCACTGAGTGATTTAGACTGATGAATGTTACACTGATGAATGGCTTCCAATGTACAATGTTATTTATATAGCTGTTCTCTATAATGCTTTTCTATATCAATATTGTAATATGTAAAATTTAATATTTATGAACTATTAATTGTTTCTTTACTTCAATATTTAGTATTAATTTTATGTTTAGTGCATTAAACTTCCCTCTAAACTATTAAATAAATTCTGTTTTAAGTCGTAGGTGTTTGTCTGGCATGCAGCGCCATCTGGTGTTCCTAATCTGTTCAGCTTGCACAAAAAATTCACATATATATGTAAACATTTATAATGTACAATAATGTACTATATATATATATATAGTACTTTATTGTATATTATGATGGCTCATTGGAAGGTGTTTCGCCTGCCATGCAGAAGGCCCAGTTTCGATTCACAGCCACTGGACCCAGGGAAAGTCCCAAGGCCGGATAAAATGGGAGGAGTGCACCAGGAAGGGCATCGAGCGTACACACCTCTGCCAAGCTTGTATTTGCAGTTCGGATACTCCGCTGCGACGACCACTTGCCAGGAGCAGCCAAAAGACCAACAACAGTATAAATCTACCAATCTACAAATCTACCTATTTAAGCTGCATGCATGCATGCATACATGCATACATGCATCCAGACTCAGCCACTGTAAAACATTCAGCTTTTTTCTGTTATAAATCATTCTTGTATTGCTCATGTGCCGTTCTTCTGACAGTGTAGACACACTGTCCTACTAAAACGTGAAACGTTACCCACTCAAGCTTAGTTTTCTGGCAGTATCCTCCTGTATTTTACAACACCATTATCTCTTCAGTTTTAAAAAGAAGCCCAATCTCCAAGGATGAATATGACAATGAACATGGCATGATGTTGACACTGCACCGTTTTTCTACGTTTTTATTAATCGAGGTCTGGGCTAGGGTTGCACCACACACAGCACCTTAAAGCCCAAATTAACAGATGCTTAAAAATGTGCTCCGTAGTGTTCATTTTTATACTTCTTTCTTCAGATTGATGCTCTCTTCAGTGGCAGTTTAACCAAGTTTGTTTCTGTTCAGAAATTTCAGGGGTTTAATATTTCATAAATAAAGGATTTTGAGTCATTTGTGACCCTGCTAAAACAATATCTTTAAGCTAGAGCTTCTTGGACAGGAATGTTTTTTTTTTTAATTAGCTGCAATTAGAGCTAAAGCTAGTCGAACAATATATTAATGAGTGCAAGTTTGGTTTCGTTTATGGCCAGAAAGTGTGGTTCCTACAAAAATGCATACAACAAAGAGGAAATATCTCATTAAATAAAAGGACGGTGTGTCCTCCTGCTTATACCTAGGTCAGCATGCCTTAATGCCTTATCAGAATAATATATAGCAGAGCGCCAGCAGAGGCACCAATGCAAGCAGAAAAGGAAAAGAGGTTGAGGAGAGTTCTAATTATCACTGTTCATTTTTAATGAACTTGTTCCCCAGAGGCAGTGAAATGGACTCTCTCCTTATTTTGAGCACATTAATGTTTCATAATATAAAGCCTGGGATGTGAGTTTAGCAGAGAAACCTAAATAATTCATGCTGTTGTGTGAGATTTTTTTTTTTAACAATACATACAGAAGCAGAGGACACTAACTATATAGAAGTACTGCTTTAAGCATGTACACTTCTTTAGCCTTCAGCAGGATCTGCTACAGTACATGTGCCCTTAAACCTTATGACCAATGTCTGAACCTCTGGGTAAAATAACTCGTGCATGTTTTAGCGCGATTATAAATCAATAAATAACCAATAACCAATAAATAATGGCCCTCAGTTAATTTTCAAAAGAGGCTGGGTAGTCACAGGGGCTATAGGAAGGCAAACGTGGTATAAGGAGTTGGACGAATAAAAAATATATTATCTAGCCAGTGGGGGAATAAATCCCTAAAGTGCTTGCCTATTCCTACTGTAGCTGCATTTGCCTGGTACCTGGCAATCAACACGACCATCACACTTTGAAGGTTCTTAATACACTCCAATCAACTGATCATTAATTTTATGGAGATAAATATCCGCTGTTGTGAACCTTTGAAAAGTACCTAACTTTCATCAGTGTTTTTTTTTACCTTTAGGTGCATGCTCCAACTGTCAGGTCCACTGTTCTGATTTTGAAGCTGGAGCTCGAGACTATCTAACTCCTCTTCCTCACTCTTTACAGCATCCACCGCTTGGGGTTCTTCTTCAGCAGGCACTGGAGGAGGAGAGGGAGCAGGAGGAGGTGCCTCTAGCTGTGTGGTGGCGTCAAATGGGTTCTGTTCCTCAGACGCACCACGGGAGGGGGAGTTGCAGTAAAGCGACAGAGCTTCTTTTAGACTCTCCACTGGAAAAACAAACAGAAGGGAGGGAAAAAGGAGGAAAAAAGAAAGGCATCAATCTTTTTTTCCATTAATTTCCATATTCAAGTCATCTGATATTTAAATGCCTACACTGAACAAAGGAGATTTAATAGTCTAACCCTCCAAGAGTTACAGTAAGTGAAAAGGGTTGAGTTAGCTCACTCAATTAGCCTAACCTACATGTCTTTGGACTGTGGTAGGAAACCGGAGTACCCGGAGGAAACCCACCAAGCACGGGGAGAACATGCAAACTCCATGCACACAGAGACAGGAATCGAGTCTGGCCAGGGATCGAACCCGGACCCTGGCGGTGCAAGGCGACAGTGCTGGGTTGAGTTAGCTAATTAACATTTTATCAAAAAACAACAAAAACAACAAAAATATATACATACTGCACCAGCACATACAGTACACACTGCTAATCAATGGAAAAGTGAGCAAATTCATTTTCAAAACAAGATCACATTGTTCCATGAGTTGCATTCAAGTCAAACCAGGAATTTAGATTTTGAAACGATAAAAGAACACAGTTATAAAAACTATTTAAAAACAAAATTATTGCTTCACTAATGCTTGGATACCATTGCTGGAATTTCACGGGAACAAACGCAATTGGCTCCAAGCCCACCATCATTCATTGATATACGGCCTTCAAATGGTTTACTGCGGCTAAGAGTTATGCTTTCTTTCATAAAAAAATTCCATTAGGTAAAACTTCGTTTTATGACCTAGTCCTAGTTTGATTAACTTGGTGATAGAAGATTTTGCACTCAAACATGCACTCATAGGGTTATGAATAGGGTTATCTCACCCTCTTTAAGCGCAGCGTTGAGCAGGACAGCAGCATTAGGGAGCTCTTCAGTGTTTGGGCACACCAGCAATTTCGGTTCTGGGCTGATGTCTCGGTGTCCCACCAGGGCTGCGAGCTCAGCATAGATGTGGAGCTTCTCCTCCAGGCTGAGGCAGATCAGCTGGTCATGACCGCAAAGAGAGTCTGCCAGAGAAGACGGCACTGATGAAGTTAGATTTGATTGTTTGACTAGATTCCCGGTCTTCTTCCCCGGCTTAGTTAATCGGTATAACTCATGTGCAAGTTAGGATGTTTAATGACTCTCACAAACAAATATCAAGGAAGGAATTCACAAGTATTTTTAAACAGCGACCCTATTTTAAAGGCTCCAAATTAACACCATATTTGTGTTGGGTTATTTTTGCTGCATCACCTTGTAGCTTCTGAATTTTTTGGTTCATGGCTTCTGTTGCTCTCCGCTCTTCTTCTGACTCGCTTGTAGTGTCCTCCTCCTTCTCATGGCAACTAAAAAGAGAGCACAGCCTAGATCTAGTGCTAAAACTGGGCTAAAATATGAAACTATCATACTAACATGACGACTTATCAAAACACACAGGACACCCCACCACCCACCACACATGAACCATGTGATAACTTATACGCACATGACCACTGCTTCTCGGATAAGCCTCATCCAGGCGTTGCGCTCATCTTTGGTTGCTGCATGCACCTCGTACATCTCAGGGCCACTGGAAGAAGCACTGATTAGGAACATGCCTCTCTCTTCATTAGCCACCTCCCTCACTATCAACTTTTGCAGGGAGATCACTGGACATTTCTGGTCCTGAGAGAAGAGAAAAGGTTAGAAATAAGCACTCGCAAAATTCCAAGTCAAAACTGTGTAACTCTAACGTCCTACATCTTTTTCTTTTTTGCCTTCTCTTAAGCCATTGAAATGTTCAACTTAATTATTTAAAATATTTGCACATAACTTTGCTATTGTATATTCTTCTAGTATCTGAATGAGAAACACAACGATGACCTACTACAGCAGCAAAGATGTATTTCTGGTCCTTCTCCTGGAGGAAGACCAGCAGATCAGTCAACAGGAGAGCCAGCACATCTGCGAATGAATGGAAGCATGTGGCGTGAAGGACAAACACAGTGGTTGAGGGAACTACGACATTCAATAGTAAAGGAATAAAACTAATGGAAAAGTGTTTGTGTACTACTAACGGGTTTACAATTACATACAACAAGATGTAAACCTCGACTGGGCTCATGACCTGCTGTGCAAATGGTTCCTCATTCAACTTTTTGTAAATGAAGAAAAAAGTTCAACAAAGCCCATTTTCAATTGTCAGCATTTCTGCTAAACATCACTACGGTTTAAAAAAATCATGACTCGCCATGGATGATATGCTCTGGCACCACTTTCAGTGCTAAATGCAGAGCTCACCTGAAATACACTGGAGCTTCAAAAAGACATGGAAAAAATACTATTTGGTGCTGTAAAGCCAGGGATAATGTTGATTTTAACAAGTGCGACTGTATGACTGGTGTGGGCGTGTGCGTGCATGGGTATATAACCATGACTTAAAATCATTAATCCCACTGTTCATTTACTTGCAGATGATACCCATTTTAACATGCGCTTCTTATCACAGTCATCAAACAAAATTTTTTTAATTAAACTTCAATGGGGCCGAATGACATCACTAATACGGCTGCCTAGGACTGAGTACAAAAGGTCATTAATGGCCTACGGAAAACATTTAGTGGACCTACGCCCATTGTACAGGGCATAAAATGTCTTATCTCCGTCACAAATTTTTCGAGCATGTTAGATTTGTGAACATGCAGCCATCATTAGCAAAAATCATTAAAATGACAACTGAGCTTTATTTAATCAGGCCAAAAAAAGAGGTCAGTTTAGCCGATTCAAACATTTCAACACAACTAGGGACGTCCCAATACAGAATATTATACATTTACAGGAAGAAAATTCTTATTACATATTTGAATCATCTATAATTCTGTAAATGTTTGAAGGGCAAGCATAAATATTTTAGAAACTGCCAGCTTCTGTAGCACGTTTCTGTCATGTCATGAGTGACACAAAACGAGTTTTAATTCAACCACAGCTAATTGACCGCATTCTCAAAGAAGCATGTTTTCACGGAAGATGCTGATGATCACATTGGCTCTTTGTTGTTGCGACAAGAAAGACATCAAAGTCGTCAACATTGACGCCACTTTGACTTAAGGGGGAGGAGAGGCAATTTACGGAGTGAGCGCCGGTTCTGTCTATAGCGTCAGAACAACTCTACAAGTACAAGCACAAGTGGATGAGGGTAGTATATCCCTAAAACATAAAGAGATGTAAGATAAAAGAAAAGGCCACTGTTTTTGAACAGAATGCCACTTCTTCATGCACGTTGTAGAACTGTTCTAAAACCAAATGACTAGAAATCGAGTAATAACCAGAAGAAATTTTTGTACGTAATCTGTATAAAGCTTTGAACTGTGAGGACTGTTTAACATAACAAGTCAAGTAAATATGTCACTCTTGTCTTTTCTCATAAATAAGCGTAAGACGAAGTACACATTTATAATAACGCAATTTGGAGTTCAGGCAGCAGATTGACTGTGTGCACATGAAAGTAACATCTTGACAATTCTTAATAATGCTATAAGACCTTTATGTGCATGCTCAGGATCAGGGAAGGCTCAAGAAATAAGAAATAATAATAATAATAATTTCAATGGTAATCATATATTTATTCCTCACCATGAATAATGGTCAGGAATCAGTACGCCAATAAAACAAACTAAAGCAAATGTAACCACTGTAAAAGAGTGTATTAATTTAAGCAAAGCATTAACTTCTATTTATGTTATGCCTTTTCGATCTTGGAGCCTTGGAAAAACCATCGGACGTGCCTGTGACCCAGATCTAGTAAACATGAAAAGAACAAAAAAAAAAAAAGAAGAGTCTGAAGTGAGATGGGGAGGGAGCGAATAAAAGGTCACGCTACTAAATCATGTCCACTTTGTATGGATTCGGTTGCTACAATTCATTCATTTATCTGACCTTTGAGTCTGCCGGTGGCGGTCTTCCAAAGGAGAGGGCCGTGATGAAGCAGCGTACGGCCACTGGTCATGTCGTGCTTACGGAAGGCAGCACCGCTCTTCAGTCTGGCTAAGCATTTGCTTTCCATGCGGCCGAGTACATCGCTCAGCCATTGACTCTGCTCTCTCTCGCTCACCCGCACATCTACCGCTGAAATGAACTCCCGTACCAGAGACAGGGCGCCAGAGATATCGGCATGCTCCTGTGTACCCTCTGATGAAGACAAACAACAAATTAGACAAAGAGAGAGAGAGAAAGCACAGATGCTAAAACGAATACAGAGCCACCCTGCACTATTTATTACTACATTATCCAGCTAGGGACTACGGAGACCGATAGTGACCATTGTAGTTATTCCTCCAGCCAACATTCACACACTCATTCACACACTACAGGCAGTTTCGGAACGCCAATCAGCCTAATCTGCATGTCTTCGGACCGTGGGTGGAAACTGTTGGAAACCCACCAAGCACCAGGGGAACAAGCAAACTCGGTGCACACAGACCCCGAGACGGGAATCGAACCCGGAACCTGGAGGTGCAAGACGACAGTGCTAACCGCTAAGACACTGCGCTGCCATACATTATGCACTTAATCTGCTTTAATATGTAGCAACAGCTTTTTTATACTGTAGCAATGTATCAGCACATGTTAGGCAAAGTGTATGTACAGGGATCTACCTTCTGTGTACTGCAGTAGCCTCTCTAAAAGTACTGGATACTTTGTGATTCGTTGCGTCACTAACAAAATGCATTCTGGGATCTCTCGTCTCTTTACAAGCGAGTTGCTGCTCTGTTGCTGTGGAGATAACAAAAACTGTACAGGTAAACTGAACAGGTGATGATTATGCTTCAAGTATAAGTATAAGAGATTATAGAACTTAAAAGATAAACAAAATGAAAGCCAGTTCCCTCATGATAATATATATTTTTAAAAAAACATTTAATACTCATTTAACACTCACCTTAATAAAGAGTTGAAATTTTTTGTTCTGCTGCTGAAGCTCCTTGAAGAAGCTGACGGCTTCGTTGTGGTGGCTGCAGAACTCTCCGTAGACCCGCTTCATGTTCTCCGCATTGTCCTGAGAGAACTACACAAACACACATGAGGATTAACTAATTAAATTATTGTTTTTTTTTTTTTATTTGTTACGTTTACTTATTTAAAAAATCATAATAAAAAGGTAATTTAAACAGCAACTAGGATTTCATTCAACATTTTAGTTGCTTACCTGCTGCAGGAGGATATCACCCACATTGTGAATGAGGTAGTTCTTTTCATTGTCAGGCTGAGTGGAGTTATTCCGGCGCTCCATCATGGCGGAAAGGAAGTCCCGGTGCAGGACGAGGAGCTCATCCAGGCACGGGAATATCCGACCGATAGTCTCTGCGTCCAGGCCCAGTTCCTCGCGCATGCCTCGCCTAAACACCTCCGCCATGATGGTCAGCGTTTGCACGTGATGGAGCTCTGTGTGCATTAGTTCTAAACCAGAAAATACACATCGGAAAAACAGTATTAACAAATCTCTGCTTGAGCCTTTGTACAACTAGAATCGATAAAGTAGTGAGCATTTTTGTACACACTGATTTCCAGATCACTTAATTAGCTAATATTTTTTTCCATCTTGACATCCCAGTATTACAAAGGAGTTCTCTTGGGCACAAATCTACAGTATCCAGGTGGCACTGTCCGCTGAAAAAGAGTGAGCATAAACACTTTGGGAAGGGCACATCTTTAGGGCATCATCCAGAACAACAGGAAGTGAGTCACAAGCAAGAAGCTCGGAGCAGAAATATTACCGAAATTATTCGGCTGCTTGGATTAATTCATCTGTTTATCAGTGGCTTCCACATAATCTTGTATTTCTTATTAAACACAGTTACTCAAGCTGATCTCTTGTGCGTACCGTAGATGACATCCTGTCTCTTGATAGTGCGTTTTTCCTGCTTCTGGCAGAACTCGGGTTCCACAGATAGACTCCATGACTCCGCCTCTAGATACAGAGCGTCTGTCCCAAAACTGTTCTGTAGCGGGGTGTCGACAGTGTCTACAGGAAGAT
Organism: Clarias batrachus; assembly: GCA_003987875.1. NCBI lineage: Eukaryota > Metazoa > Chordata > Actinopteri > Siluriformes > Clariidae > Clarias > Clarias batrachus. The sequence continues at coordinate 338,993 of QMIH01000345.1, read as the reverse complement.
AGACAAGCAGACAGACAGATCAACTGATTGATTGATTCATTCATTCATTCACAAAACACAAAACTGAAAAAAAGATCACTTTGTTTACCTTCGACGAGGGAGGACTCGGTGGAAGTGGAAGATTCCACGTTCTGCAGGAAATCCTCTGACTGACCATGGGATCTCCAAGACGAAGAGTCATTGTCTCCATCTGGGCTCTCTGCAAGCCTGGACAAAAAAAATAAATAAAGAAATCACACAAATCAAAACAAGCTTTTTTATGCTTTATAATGAAAAGTCATTACTTATTTGATATAAACGTGTAAACTGTATGTTCTAACCACTCCGGGACTAATGGGACACTCCTGGATAGCGGACACGGCAGGGTTGCAACGTCTCTCCTGTCCCGTGGAGTCATTACAGGGAGGGAGGACGAAGTGGAGATCTGAGAAGACGAGATGCTTTCGCGCAATACAAAGTCTACATAAGACAGAGAGGTAGATGAGAAAAGAAAAAAATAACCGTGACTGTAGGTAAAGCGAGTACGAGTCTCAAACAGACAAGAAAGATCAGCCGAATCGGTTTCTTTACACAGTACTGTACATGCTACCATTCTCGGTAGCCTCACTTCTGTCTCTGTGTGGTGACTCACTTTGAGGCAGGGTAGCTGCTCGGGCCTTCTTCGCAGAAACTGTGTATTTGTCCTGCACTTTCTGTACAGCAAAACAGACACGTAGCAGAAAGTAAGAGCAAAGCATAGGACACACTCACAGACCGCCCCGCCATCATGTCTAATAGGCAAATGTATTACTACTCTGAGCTTAACTATTAAACCTGGACCATCTGAGTTTTAGCTACAGCACACACACACACTTACACACACCCCCATGACTACAAACACGCATACAAAAACAAACCTTGAGGCACTGTGCTGCAGATTCTTTACAACCCTTATGGATGCACATGGCACAATCTGGAAAAAAAACATGGACAAACCAAAACACAAATGAAATGCAAATATGGGTGCTGGATATGCTAGATTTCATAAGTAATTGTGCTCCATTGTAAATTATACAAGGGGCATTCAAGACAACCCAGGACTTGTATACCTGATGAAATTGTGATTGAAGTCATAAAACAAATGCACAGTACAGTGATGAGACTCTTCATTAAAAACATTTGAATGGTGACACGTCCCTGTCCAGTCCTGATCTCGCTCCAAGCCATTTAAAAATGTTTGGGCCATTAGAGGATTCCTCGGAGGCCGGCATTTCAGGCACGAAGCAGGCAGTCTGGTCATTGCGGGGGTACTGAGAAAACTTTCTGTCTTATGGAATACAAGCACTAGTGAAATGCCAGCATGTGTGCCTTTAGTGTAAAGGGGATTTTATAAAGTTAAAGTAAAGCCTTTATTTTGTCACATATACATTACAGCACAGTGAAATTCCTTCTTCGCATATCCCAGCGTAACTGGGGTCAGAGCGCAGGGTCAGCCATGATACAGCACCCCTGGAGCAGTTGGGGTTAAGGGCCTTGCTCAAGGGCCCAACAATGGCAACCTGGCTGAGCTGGGAATCGAACCGCTGATCTTCTGATCAGTAACTCAGTGCCTTAGCCCTCTGAGCCACCACTGCCCTTATTTAAAGAAATAAAGGTGTTTTTTACTTTTACAATTATGTTCTGTTTTTCTCCAAGTCAAATCCTGGTTTGTCTTGAAACCAATTAATATTTTTTACGGATCTTAAGGAACACTTTAAACTAAATACAATCCAAATAATAAATGTTCATTTAAGGCTACCCTATTTACAAATCTCAGTATTACAGACTGTCCAACAGAATACGAGCAACATGGCTGATTGTTAAAACAGGACAAAGCACTAGTTCACTCACTGGTGCAGTGCAGAGTTTCCTTCCCACTGACAGGTTTGTCACACACCTCACAAGCCGAAGTCCCCAGAACAGGACCTGCTGCAAACGAGTGTCCGTTGGCCTGTTTTTCTTTCACTTCCTTCTCCTTCGCTTTTCCCTTAGAGAACCAAGAAAAAGCCATTACAGGATTAACGGCGCACGTAGCTTTGGGCGTGACTGTCCACGCTTTCTCCTGTATATGCTCACTCTTTTATATCTAATGGCTGTGAAATAGAAACAGCCATGTAAGAGTCTGGAGAGACTGGGTTTGTAAAATTGTTAGGCATGAACAGGCGGGGTTAATGATTAAAGTGGAAAGCTGGGACTTGGGACTGATGTTTTTAGGATGACTGCTTAGCCTTTAGTCAGCTGTCACCTGTATGGATACTCGAGGTACAGTATATTTAAACCAAGATTCATTCAGCTTTAAGATTGCGCTGAGGATGTATACCTTCTTGCTGCGTGTACTGTACATTCGGCTTTTAATGAAACTGAAGGTGCGGCTGACTTTGTATTTTTCAGGCTCAGTCTTGGAAGGAATAATGTATTTATCCCATCCCTCCTCTTCGATTCTGGGGAAGAGAGAAAGAAAAAAAAAGCAATTTTATATTTACATAGTGTGGAAGGTTATTGTATCTAATCCTAGTTCCAGGACTCAGTGGCAGACCTCCAGGGTTTCCTTCAGACCTAATAGAGTATTCATATTTTCATTTCCTTGCCAAGTACCTATAGCGTTATTTCTCAGCTTGTTATCATAAGCCAAATGGATGGATTTTCAGATGCAGCTCCCCAGCTGTGCCAAGTTCAAATAAGCTGCGCGAGTTTCACTAAGTAAGCCTTACCATAAGTCAATAGTGCATTTATTGCTGCTGCTGAACAGCACTTTTACAGTACACTCTGATCATCAAAACACTCCAATGGGAAGCGATCAGCACTTTCTACAAGGGTAGGGTTATTATTCAAGAATCAGAAACTGCCATTGAGCTTTCTCACGTCTGGTGCCAACTTGACTTTGTTCCAACATCACCCTTTCTGTTACAAGAAGTCTTTTAGTGTACTTTTTATACTACAGGGTGGGCCATTTATATGGATACACCTTAATAAAATGGGAATGGTTGGTGATATTAACGTCCTGTTTGTGGCACATTACTATATGTGAGGGGGCAAACTTTTCAAGATGGGTGGTGACCATGGTGGCCATTTGGAAGTCGGCCATCTTGGATCCAACTTTTGTTTTTTCAATAGGAAGAGGGTCATGTGACACATCAAACTTATTGGGAATTTCACAAGAAAAACAATGGTGTGCTTGGTTTTAACATAACTTTATCAGTGTGTGAAGAGTAGGAGAAGAGGGTTGCATTGACAATCCATCACAATGGGCAGCACATTGAACACATTTTATAAGTGGTCAGAAACTTGTAAATAAATCATAAAAGAATAAATAAGCACACCATTGTTTTTCTTGTGAAATTCCCAATAAGTTTGATGTGTCACATGACCCTCTTCCTATTGAAAAAACAAAAGTTGGATCCAAGATGGCCGACTTCCAAATGGCCACAATGGTCACCACCCATATTGAAAAGTTTGCCCCCTCACATATACTAATGTGCCACAAACAGGACATTAATATCACCAACCATTCCCATTTTATTAAGGTGTATCCATATAAATGGCTCACCCTGTAGAGAGCTCTGCAGTATGTATACAGTACAGTATGTCTTGTGTTCAAAGCTCTCCCTACTGTGACATTATTACGGATAATCAGCAGTATTTATACATCGCTATCGAGATTATGACACAGTTACAGTGAGTGCTTCTTAAAGACGCCCAGTGCTCATAGAGATTGGTTGGTATTATTAACAAGTTATGAATTCATAAGATTACAAAATTACTTGCAACAGATCTGCAGCACAGACACACTTTTGGACACGTGTTTGTTCTAGTTCAGTGAATAGTAATTCATAAAACATTACAGCCTTTTAAGGCGTGCTCTTATAGAAAAGAGGAGGACGGCAGTGGCCTTCTCACATGGGAATTACAAGTACTCAGCAAGGAAATGATCAAAACCCTGCTAGGTCTAAAATATACTGCCCTGGTGGTCTGGATCAAAGGGAATTAAAACTTCTATATACAAGAACTACTAGGAAGGGCTATACATCCAAGCTGGATCCATTGGTTAGCAAGTTAACTACTTTTCATTATGAGCCGTAGTAACGTTTCATTAAATTATGCATAGTGCGATTTTTAAGTTGAACCTATGTTTATTTATTTATTTTTCTAAAATCAGTACTATATAAATCCACCCTTAATGCAATGTAGTTTGAATTCCTCAAAATTCTTTGTTTTTCAACCATGAGACAGATAGTTAGCCAAAGCATTGCTTGCACTAGCCCTTATAATAAACCTTTTTTTTTTTTTATTCCAGTAGGTACTTTTGAATACCAACTACCTCACTAACTCAACATCCCACTCGGTTATAAATGCCACTTCCTTATTTGTCCTTATTGTGGTTTCAAGAGAGCAATTCCTTTAAACATTTGCAAAGCAAAATGTTAGTTTGGTTCCAGTTAAAGGAATCAATGCAAGTCATGCATTCCTTTCCTTGTTATTAATCAAATATTAGTCACCGTGCTTTCATTTTAATAACAAGGGCAATCTACTTTACCGGTGGAAACATTCTCCGCATTCACAGCGAGAATTCAAACCTACCTCTTTTAGTACAGAGGATCTCTCAGAACAGAAAATCTGGTTAGTTAAACCTTTCCAAAAGTTAAATTAGCAGCAAATGGTTACGCCTCTAATATTTAGTTTCTTTCTTTTAAATATATGTGTTAGACGTGCTTCCATGCCAGCAGGTGCATTCTGTGGATGAAAATTAGATGCGTCATATCAAACAATCTTGATGGTTAGATGCGAATGCCAGAGAGCTAAACAGGGCTGCGACATACTCTTTGAGGAATTCGGAGAGCGTGAGATGTTGGAGCGAATCAGCCAGCTCGACACCGGACTCGTCATCAGCTGACTGAGTGCGTCTACGGAACCTTAACTGCCTACAGAGGTTTAAAATACAGGGCTGAGTGTGTATTAAACTTACAGTACAGACCAAAAGTTTGGACACACCTTCTCATTCAGCGAGTTTTCTTTATCGTGTTCTTTATTGTGTTCTTTATTGTGTTCTTTAGCCCAAACGTGTCTCTTCTGCTTGTTGCCTGTCCTTAGCAGTGGTTTCCTAGCAGATATTCTAGCATGAAGGCCTGATTCACACAGTCTCCTCTTAACAGTTGTTCTAGAGATGTGTCTGCTGCTAGAACTCTGTGTGGCATTGACCTGCTCTCTGATCTGAGCTGCTGTTAACCTGCGATTTCTGAGGCTGGTGACTCGGATGAACT
>QMIH01000345.1:280518-333268 GCA_003987875.1 Clarias batrachus | reverse complement strand
TCATACACACACATACTCATACACACACATACTCATACACACACATACTCATACACACACATACTCATACACACACATACTCATACACACACATACTCATACACACACATACTCATACACACACATACTCATACACACACATACTCATACACACACATACTCATACACACACATACTCATACACACACATACTCATACACACACATACTCATACACACACATACTCATACACACACATACTCATACACACACATACTCATACACACACATACTCATACACACATACTCATACACACACATACACATACACAGTCTTTGCCATTTGAAAAGTTCAGGGACATTTTTAAAGTGAAAAAGCCATGATCTTCGTGACTACAACAGGAAGCACTCTGTCTCCAGGCAACTCTGTCGTCTCTGGGACATTTGAGAATCCTAAAACCCCAGGCTGTAACACGGACTAAAGAAAAAGGGGAAAAGAGACAAACAGTGGAACAGCAGTTAGAGTATTACCTTTTCTCTTGTGTCTGCTCGGTTAAGCTCTGTGCCCGCTGTTCTGTTGGGAAGAGTTGGCATATAGAGAAAGTCAATCGGCACACAAAAATATTAACATTGGTTCATTTCTTAAATATTTGGCTTTGTAAATGGCTTCGTCTACAGATTAAGCTTAGAACTCAGGAAGGAGACATAAATAAATAAATAAATAAAATAAGCCTATTCAAGTTTTCCTTATGCACATGAATAGTTCTTTTTAACTTGAGTGCCCCAATTCACATTATCTTAAGCACACCAAGTTTTAGCCCCAGCGGGTTTCATGGAAAGGCAAACGATTAGAAAGCATGCAACATGGATATGAAACACAGCAACTCGGCATTACACTGAAAGTTAACCTTAAGAATAAATCTGACGTTAGTGCCACAACCACAATCTGGCATAAAAGCATAGCATAGCCATGAAGTGTCAGCATTCATAAGCAAGTAGAAACCATAACCCACAACTTTGAACATGTGTCATGTGCCACAGTGACTAACTGGTGTTTTTCCCCCACACACCTTGTCTTGGACTTGCTTAGAAGAATATTTTCTTTGCATGGTGTAATGCGTCATCAGAAATGAGAAAGAAGCGTTTTGATTTCAAAATCGTATAAAGCAAAGTTGAACGAAGAATTCTAGGTCACACCGTCATTCTGATGATCTTACTCCGATTAGAGTACGTCAGTGCATACACTTTAATGCAGTACAGGTTTGTGCAATTGAACAATAAATATATTATATTTCCAATGAAACTGGAGGAGCATAGTTGACATTTAAAATGTTAAAATGCACCATCTCGAGTCCTGGAATATGCCTGTGCAATCAAGGAAGAAACTCCTAACTGATAACCTGGTCATTCAGTACATTCAGGCCATCAGCAGACTTCATCTTATTGCCACTTAACGTTACCGAGTCTAGACCTGATCATAACACTGCTTCCAGAGTCTTGTACAGTGGGCACACTATGCATGATGGGTACATCGCTTCATGCTCTTTTCTTCCCGTGACACCCCATCACTTTAAATATAGGGGTGATCTACATGTAGATCATCGGACCACACGACCCCATCTTTGTGCTCCCTAGCAAATAGAATAGAAGCCTTTTTTTACAGCTGTTGACGTCCAATCATGCGAGTTCTCATTGTATTGTGCATGTACGAATGTTCTTACTTTTAATATTAAACTTAGCTTTGATTTCTACTGTTGTTTTATTTTTATTTAATACAAGTTTTTAAGTGATCTCAAATCATGATTATTTGATGACTTGTGGTTCAGTACTAGCCTTCCAGGTTTAATAACGCGTTGGACAGTGACTTTTTTCTTGATCAGTGTGCCACAAGTTGTCCCACAAATACGACAATGAGATGTAATTTTCTCAAATTTTCTTCAAATTTTTTGTAAAATGGCCACTGAATGTCAGCATAGACAAACAAACAAACACATAATCACATAAATACTAGGGATGGGAATCATCAGTCACCATCTGATACGATATCATGATACCTAGTTGCCTATTCTATAATTGTAGAATTTCATAAACATATATAATTTGATAAATAATCAATATTATATTTTTCACCAGTTTGCAACAATTTTAAACTAATATATATATATATATATATATATATATGGGTAACTGAATGCAGCCTCTTCCTTATAGCAAGTTTTCTCACTTAAAAGCCACGAGCTACAGTGAAACTAGAAAAGCAAAATGTTTACTAAAAGGCACATATACGTAAAGTAAAGTAAAGTATTATTTTGTCACATATACATTACAGCACAGTGAAATTCCTTCTTCGCATATCCCAGYKTAWCTRGGGTCAGAGCGCAGGGTCAGCCATGGTACAGTTAGGGTTAAGGGCCTTGCTCAAGGGCCCAACAATGGCAACCTGGCTGAGCTGGGAATCGAACCGCCAATCTCTGATCTGTCACCTTCCAAATTTTTTAATAATGTAACTCCATAAAAATGTGTTGCTTTTGCAGCACGCGGACGCTTGTGCGCTTGGGACAGAATTGTTTATTTCTAAGACTGATCAGCCAATCACCGGTCATTGCCAATAAAATGGAAAACCATCCAATTTACCACACACTGTAAATTCTAGTCTCAAGGTGATCGACCGGTTCATCTCTATTATAAAGGTAAAAAATTGTAAGCAAAATGATTTTAGAGATGCCAGACATGCATTCACAACAGAATCATTTTCCTCCCCATCTCTAATAAATAGCCTATAACATCAGCAATGAAAACATCAGTAAAATACACAATAGATCAGGGAGGTGTAAAAAGGTTATAGCATAATGCATTTTTGTTGCTGCCCCTATATTTTATTATACATTACTATAGACCAGGGGTCTCAAACTCAGTTCCTGGAGGGCCGCAGCCCTACAGAGTTTTGTTCCAACCATAATTAAAAACACCTGATCCAACTAAACAGGTCATTAAGGCTTATTTGAAAACTACATGGTATGTATGTTGGAGCAGGGTTGGAACAAAACTCTGTRGGGCTGCGGCCCTCCAGGAACTGAGTTTGAGACCCCTGCTGTAGACTGAAGATCGTCATCAAGCAAGTCATCGAGTTAGCTGCAAACCAGCAAATCACACAAGCCTAATGCAATATAAATAAAAATGGTTTTAAAAATGACTGGGTTATTTTTTTATTTTTAATATACTTTTTTGCTTGGCAGCACAGTGGCTTGTTGCCGGCACTGTTGCCTTGCATCTCCACATCTCCAGGTTCCAGGTTCGATTCCTGCCTCAGGTCTGTGTGCATGCCGCTTACATGTTCTCCCCGTGTTTGGTGGTGGGTTTCTCCGTTTCCCTCCCACAGTCCAAAGACATGCAGATTAGGCTAATTGGTGCTTCCAAATTGCTCGTAGAGTGTAAATGTGCGCGAGAGTGTGTGTATGTGTGTGTGTGTGCCCTGCGATGGATTGGCACCCTGTCCAGGGTGTACCCCCTGTATACAGGATAAACAGGACATACAGGATAACCATTTTTCTCAATAATGTTTAAGCCACTGTAGATAAAGCTTATGCATTACCATGTGTTACAAAAATTATACCATCATTTTATTCAATGATTAATTATTATATTTAATCATGCTTCATTATTCTTATTATTTAATTAGTTTACACAAAAAGCAGTTTCCCACAACCACATAAACATAAAACACATACAGTACACACATACAGTACACACATACAGTACACATACAGTACACACACAAACACACACAAACACACACACACAAACACACACACACAAACACACAAACACACACACACAAACACACAAACACACACACACAAACACACACACACAAACACACAAACACACACACACACAGGGAGACTCCGAGTCCCAGCAGCAGCATGCACATTATTTCAGTGTGTGAAGTGGGATGGGGAGACGGGCAGCAGTGGGTCGCAAGTACTTACTAACAGGATTGAGCAGAGACAGAGATTTAGACAGAGACAGAGCCTGTAGGAGAGATCTGCTGCCACTGCTGCTGCTGGAGAGGACGCCATCTACAGAACACAGCGAACATTACACTCACTGCAGCCCGGCACTACACTACACACGCTGGCTCAGATATTTTATTTAGGATCGCAAATAACGCAAATGGGATAAACAGTGTGCGCTAAATCCTGGGTAGCTATTGATTTACAAAGAATACAGAGGAAGAGGAAGAACAATATGCAAATGTGTTTTTCCATTCTCACTAGGGAGCTGATGGAAAAGTCAAACTGAAAGCAAATCTTGCTTGACGAAGAGAATAGTCCACCGAGTAAAATTTCTCTTTAAAGCAAAGAGATAAAACCATTTAAAATACTGTACAATATGAATATGAACACAAAACAAAAAAATGTGTGTGAATGACAAACTGTTTAAATGCAGTTGGATTAGTAGACATGAACCTGCAGAGAATATCTCGAAAGTTACTTTACAACAGGTCTCAGTTATTTTCTATAACTGACTATATTTTATATAGTCACTATTTGCAGAAAAGATTAGTGATAATCCTAAATCATCTTTTTATGATGATTTAATGAAAGGTTTAATTGTCTTCAACTGGCGGAAGAGATTTCCATACAATAAAATACCCCTTTCTCGTCTCCACATTTGTTTGTCTCGCTCCTTACACAACATGATCTTTGTGTGTACATACAGTATACATCTCAAAAGGTAACACCTCATGCCAAGACCTAAGCAAATTCAAGAACAGAAACAAAAGTACAGTGATTTGTAGCTTCAGGACCTGGACGACTTGCCATAATTGATGGAACCATGAGAATGTCCGCCATCAGACCTCAAGCTCAAGCGCACTTGGGTTATGCAGCAGGACAATGTTCCAAAACACCAGCAAGTCTACAGTCTAAAAAAATGGCATGACCTTAAACAGGCGTTTATGCTCAAAAAACGTCCACTGTTGAATTCAAACAATTCTACAAAGAAGCGTCGGCCAAGATTCCTCTGCAGCAATGTGAAAGATTTATAGCCAGTTATTGCAAATGTTTGATTGCAGTTAGTAGGTTTAGGGGCTGAACATTTACAAATTATGTTTTTTCACATAGGGTCAGGCAGGTCAGGACAGTTTTGTTCCCTGAATATATGACAGAGCAACTCTTGATCAAACCAAGTTAAGATTTTGAAATTTTTTCCTTTTTTTGAGTAGTATACAGTATACTCGACAACATGCTAATAAACAAAGTTACAAAAGTTGCTCATTTATGCAATTATTAAATTTATTAAATAATATTCATCAATAATGTGGCAGCAGAGCAATGCTTAATAAAATCAGATACCGAGCATACGCATTTGGTTAATGTTCACATAAAACATCAGAATGCAGTAAGTATGTCAGGGACACTGACTGGGACTTGATTATTAATATCTGACTGGTTGAAGTAATTCAGAAATTGCTGCTCTCTGGGATATTCACATACCGTCTCTAGACATTTGGTCCAAGTTGGAAAAAAATAAAATAAAAAAATGCACAAAACCACATCTGGGCAGATGAATCTCTATAACACGCAAATGCCGCTTCATATCCATCAAGCAAGATCCACAGCATATCTGGAGACACTTTCACGGTCGATTTAAAAAATGTGAAAAAAAAAAAAAAGTTCGGTGTACTTCATTGGCCTTCCCACTCACCAAATGTACATCCAATAAGGTACAAAGGGATGTGTCACTATGCACTACGTGCCAGGTGCAACTATCTTGTGAATTCGACATGAATCTCAAATGAATATTTCTAACACCTTGTGGAATCCATGCAACAAGGTGTTGGCAGCACATTGTTCCTAATAAATTGTCCTGTGCAGTGTCTTGCAGTGAGTTGCTGAGGAACATTACATGCTGTTTTTTTTTTTTAATAATTTGCAATCCTACAACAGCTTTTTTTTTATTATTATAAAGGTTGCACATGTTTTACATGCACAGATTACACCAGGAAATAAAGGCCGCACAAGACTTGGGAGGAGCTTCATGTTAATATGCAAATCTTCCATGAGATGAACTTATTGTTCTTAAGCAAAGCAGCGCATGCAGCATGTTTTGGATAGATGACGAATACCTGGGGGAAAAGGCCTATTTTCAAGAACACTCCACAATGCACTTCCTTTAAGGCTTAAATACCCCCCCCCCCCTCAGTATTGTATTTACAGGGTCTAACAGAACCCTAACCTTACACAGAAAACATTTTTGATGCATGCATCCTGGAATTTGAGTTATTAGCAAATTATTAGTAAAATGTCGGCATAGCCAGTAATATGCTGGGAAATGAAAGGGAGAAAAAAAAGTAAAAAAAAGTAGAAGCTCAAACCATGGCTGAGGTCAACAGGAGGACGAGGAGTGTCTCGGTTGGACCGGGGAGACAGCAGGCTGAGTTTGGGTGACGAATAAGAATATGAACGGTGACGCACACCTTGATCTGCACTCCCGGAGTCCTAAAAAGAGACAAAAATGAAAGTATAAAAAGTACATTATAATTGCCAAAACACACTTCAAAATGCAGAAACTTGCAGATGCATAAGAATCTATTGTTGTTCGAATCTATTGGTCCAAATAGAATAAACAAACCATTCCATTAAAAACTAAACAGTCAATAAACTAAAATGTCTCCTTCATATTTTTTTACTTGGACATGTACAGTACCACTTGCAGCAATTTTGAGATCTTGCCAGAGATTTCTGATTACTGAGCTGTAGGGGTAATTAACGTCCACATCCATTTCCCCCTGGGTTTAGCCACTGTAATGTTGCTCTGGCAGTGAGCTTTGGGTCAGTGTCCTGCTGAAAGACAAACTTCCTTCTCAGCTCAATCTTCCTGGCAGGTTGATCCTGACCAGACTTCTAACAAAAGATCTCTGTTACATGATGTTTCCCACCAACAGCTTTTATTACTGTGGTTTGCCTGCACTACAGCAAGCTACAGAATTATTTGGCAACCTTGTTGAAGATCAAATGTTATGTAGAAATGTGAGGTGCTAATTTGAGTTGTAAATATGCATGAGTGCAAGCTAACCATGAACTGAAGTCGATTTATTATCAATTAGCAAAATTATAACAATTATTGAACGGCCAACAAATAATTTTGAACAAAGTCCTTATAGGTGCTTAAGAGTATTTACAAATTAAAGTAAAAACATGAGGTGGCATATTCATATTCCTGAATTAGACTGGGAAAGATTCAAAGGTTATACAAATGAAATCAGGAAAAATGTGTTGATCAGACAATGGGTATAAAAATGTATATATTAACAGGGCAATAATTAAGAAGCTTAAAACCCCACACACATTGAGGAGGTTAGAGATGGAAGCACTTTAGGTTCACCAAATCTACAATTAGAGACGACCTCCATGTCCACAAACATTTGGAAGACAATCTTTTTTTTATTTTATTTTTTTAGCTAATCTAAACCATAAGTGCCTAAAAGTGGGGAGACATAACATGAACTTGAAATGGCGCTAGATTCTACCTAGTCTGTTATGTGCAAAGAAATGGTGAAAACCTTAAGTTGAGCAAACAGTGTGCTTAAAACATCTAAAAACGTGTAAAACTCGCAAACTCGGTTTAAAATCCTCACACAGTGAATGCTACAATTTGATCTGATTTGATCAATTGTTGGTTAGCAATCTGCCATAGTGAAGATGGCTTAAACTTAAAAATTTAAGTTTGTAATGGGATCCTGGAGATGTGTAACGCTTAGTGGTTGGTTGCTGGTCACTTTGCTAAAAAAAAAAAAACTAAATTTTTAATATGTATCTTTAGGCATCGTTAATTTACTGTAACACACATAATTTAATTACATTTAACTATTAAATGTAAATTACAATTATATTTAACTATTTACTATGAAGAAATGATGGGTGGCTTTTTACACAGGATTGAATCAGCTATAGGTTTTCTTGTATTGTAAATAATGGATAAATATAATATATACCGTATTATAAATAAGTAATTCGCTGAAACTGTATATGTGATCCTTCAGGCCCAATATGATTCAAATATTTTAAATATTACTGCCTGTTGCTCAGCTCTAAATCAGCACTGCGGTGTGCGTGCGCGTGTGTGTGTGCGTGCGCGTGTGTGTGTGTGTGTGTGTGTGTGTGCGCGCATGTGCGCGAGTGCGTATCTGTACCTTTGGGGAGGCATGATTACAGTGAGAGGAAGCAGAGTGAGAGCGAGTGCAGCTGAGGTCTGAGGATGGATTAAAGCTGTCCTGCTTGTCTCCGTTGTCCTTATTTTCAGATGATATCTGAGGAAGAGGCTTCTTCATAAGCAAGTCAACATCTTCCTCCTCGCTGTCCATTTCCAAGGCCACAAGATTCGGGCTTTGTGAAAATGGGAAAGTTACACTGAATAAACTGAATAAAACAAGAAGTTCAGCCAATGCCAGCGAATACTTTGGTGTATATATTGTATTGTTATTAGCTTAATGCCTACCATTCTATAGACAGTACAGAGACTTTTCTCCTTCCAAGTGTCTGGCTGCATGTACAGATTACATTTTGGCAAAATCAAGGCTTTAGTAATTATTTTGAAACTTGTTTTAACAGAAACAACTAACGCAGGAATTGGAGTATGACAGATGCCAACACTTTGCATCAATGACAAAGGTGTAAACTTAACTTTTGGGGTCCAGTTTAAAGGAGCTTTGCAGATCCTCTTACATAAGCTGCATTTTTTCCTAAATATTAACTTCAAGTAAGTAAACAAAAATTATGGATTGGTGAGCGTGAATGCCTGTTCATAATGTAGCTGTTATAAAATAAACTAACTTGTTTCTCCAATGTTTCACAGCACTGAAATTATATTCATATACATTTCTTTTTTAAATGTTAGCTTTTTAAGCTGTTTGCTGTGGTATTAAAGTTACTACACCAAGAGAGACATTACACCATCCTGTATTTAATTATTTTACATACAATACATAACAGCATTTCTGTTTTAAAAAGTTCTATTCCTTACACAAGTTGAATCATATAAGATTAACTACAAGGTCTCACATTGTTCCCTGTGGTTATGTAGAGTACATCATGTGGCGTTCTAATATGTTTAACATACAAGATTGAGGAGTTCTACTTCTCTCAAGCCTTTGTGTTGAGTTACAACCATCTTTAACATATTGTTAAACTGTGTCACATCTTTTAACAACTTTATGCTTAGACTGTCATCTGTTTCACTTCTACAGTGGTGGCCAAATGTATTAAGACAAGTTACGCCACATATTATTGTTCTCCCTGTTAAAACAGGTTATTTCAATGATTAGTTCAGTGTGGCTGAAGAGTTATGCTAATTTCACCTGACAACTAGAGAAAAATTGCCTATGTGACATTGTTATTCAACTTCTGAATCCAATCGAAAAAAGCCAATAGAATACTGTTGGATGGGGGTGAAGATGGCAGTAGCAGTAATGAAACAGATTCCTGTACATGATCTTCATGAAGGCACGGATTAAACAAGTGACACCAGATAACTGTAGGCGTCTTTTTGACTCTATGCTCAGCCGCATCTAGCAGGCTTTGAAGAATAAAGGATTTCATAGTAAATATCGATTGCTATATGCCAATGTCATTGTGTAAAATAACAAATTACAGTGGAACCTCGGATTGCGAGTAACTCAGTTTACGAGTGTTCTGCAAGACGACCTAAGATTTTTAATAAATTTTGACTTGAAAAACGAGCGTGTCTTGGTTTACAAGTGCCAAGTATTTTGACACCGACACACACACATACACTCTCGCCTTTACACCCCCCCCCTCCCCAAATTAACACAGACACATCATACACTCTGCTCTTCACAGAAACCCTGCTTTGTCGCGATTCTTTTCAATGGTAAGGTGCTGGGTCATTTGTTTGTTTTTGTTTTTTAACCTTACAGCAGTGATTCCGTTAGTCTGCGCTCATGTGAGTGTCTTTTTTTCTTGTTAAAACAGTGTTTCCATTGTGTGTGTGTCTGTTGTGAAAGGTGGAGTGGAGAGGAGGAGGAGTTTTACTGCGTAAGATGAGGCATGGGAAGGGGCTAATTCCACACACACACACACACACACACACACTTTTTTTTTAAAGGTAAAGTGCAGGTTAATTTGTTTTATTTTTACTTTATATATTGTATTAATTCTTTTTCTGTATTTATTTTTTTGGGATGTGGAACGAATTATTTGAGTTTTCATTATTTCTTATGGGAAGATTAGATTTGGTTTACAAGTGTTTTGGAATACAAGCCCACTTCCTGAACAAATTATGCTTGTAATTCAAGGTTCCACTGTACTCTAATTACCTTATCATTATTTTAAACATTTGAGAATATTATCAAATAAATAACTATAAACAATGCTACCCTTATTCTAATTGATCTGATACTGATTTTTAGCAGATGAGAAGCTGTGCATACTCACCTAATTTCATATGATTCAGAAGGTGAGCTTGCATTGTGATCGTCATGTTCATTGTGGCAGCTACTACGGAGAAACCGGTCCAAGACCAGTCCTGCTGAAGAAGTGGGAGAGAAATGAGCGAGGGATGGAGAGAAAGGACGAGAGAACGGACGCTGCGCTTTCATCCTTTCCACTCTGACAGCAAGTGATGAGTCAGTGGCAGAGCTGTCATTGGTCACTGCAGCAATGTTGTACTTCCTGTGCAGTTCATCATTCTGAAATAAATAAATTTCATTTTAATTTTATGAATTTAATGGATGGATGGATGGATGATTGGCCTACAGATCCACAATAGCCAAAATACTGTGGTTTAAATGTAAACAAAAACAATTCTAGATCTAAAGACCAAAAACCCCACATGAATTAAACACTGAGCAAGTCTTTAAATTAAAAGACTTTATGAGGGAAGATAATTAGCTCACAAAAAAGCACTATTGCAGGGTTAATCTGTGTGTTGATTAATTCATGATCCTCAGCAGATCTAGCTCTCTCACACACACACGCACACCCGCGCACAGACACACGCACACAGACACACGCACACAGACACACGCACACAGACACACGCACACAGACACACGCACACAGACACACGCACACAGACACACAAACACACCTTCCCAGTGCGGTTGATCATGGCTGTGAGTCTGGCAGCAGTGACGTCTGTAGACTGACCCTGGAATGGAGAGCTGGAACCTGAAGGAGAGCACGACTTCTCTGTGAAAGCAAAAAGAAAGACAGAAAAAAAATTATTAAAACAATGTTCCATTTGCCCCAGTGACATATAATGAAACATAGAGATAAAAACAGGGACCAATTAAAGGAAAAAAATGTGGCCCTGTTATACTGAGAGACTATTTTCCCACCCACATGCGCAAAGGCTCACTAAAGGGCCTGATGACTAAGAAAATTAAATAAAATCACACCTACAGTACCATATCTCAGGCAAATTAAATACCTACAAGATATCGTGAAACAAACGTGTAAGAAACCTTTTAGGACCAATTTTATGGACTTCAATACTAAAGCACACTGAGGCCGTCTTGTGTCCAGACTCCTTAACAAAACACATTATGCTGTTTTTTTTTCCCTTTAATTTACCATCTATCAGTGTGTCTGAATAGTTCAGTTAACCTCCTGACAGCTGGACTCTACTGTTCTGTATGTTGCATTTTTTTCACTGTTTTTTTTAACTAGCAGCTGAAAGTTTGGCAAAAGAATTGGTCCTCATATACGATCACACAGGGATATATGGGCAAAGTAGTTGGTAGAAGATTTTGTGTCCTCATATGAGAAAACTTGGGTCCCAAGAGCTTAAAAAACAAAATAGCAATAACATCAATACCACATTAGTCCTGTCGGCTTATGGTACACCTCCATAAAAAATGTTTTAAAATGTTTAATACTTCACACTGGCTTGATGAAAGAAAATATTTCCCCCCAAACATTTAACATATGAAACTATTAGTGCTTTAAATTGTTTGACTACCATACATTGTGGAAACCCATAAGGAAGGAATGGATTTATGTGCAACAATTATTACAGGAAAGGAGAGACAACGCTGATGTAGGCTGGAGTCTGAGTAGGCTAGATAATCAGTAAACATGTGTATCCTGCTTTTAAACAGCCAAGTAGTAAAAGTCTCTCACAGTCTGTGTCTAGTTCTTCCGCTGACACATGCACACACATGAGAGAGAGAGAGAGAGAGAGAGAGAGAGAGAGAGAGAGGGAGAGGGAGAGGGGTTGATGTCTGGCCTGTTGTCTGGCTGGCTGGCTAATGTAAAGGAAATCCTGTTCATCCAAGGGGAATTTCCTTATTCATGCAGCCAGCACAGCCAACACAACATAGTTCTACAAAAGCTGACAGTCCTTTCTTGATTATGTAAAGCAAAACTATGGTAAATAGAAACATGAATGTGTGCACACACACACGCACACACAAATGATTAAAATTTCTGTTTCATCAGTGGATTCCCCGTCACTGCTGTGCAGGAGTGAACCTGTTACATTTGTATCAGTTCATTTGCAAAAATGGACACAACACTTTTGATTTGCACAAAAAAAGAGCAGTGTGCTGTAAAATGTTTTTTTTTGTAGTCTGAGGGTGTACGTGATGCCGAAACAACTCACAGAAGAGCATAAACAGAAGCAGTTGAATATCTTAAAAAAAAAAACTTGGACAAATACTCTGAAGTTTCTTAAAGGGAATCATTACTGGTGACGATACATGGATTCAACCCTACAAGCCTTAGAATAAACGACAGAGTATGGAACGGAAACATCCTCAATAAGCGACTTAAAAAAAATTGAAAGTCAACTATCGGCTGAAAAAACGCTTACAGTTTTCCAGTAATGGAACATTATTAGGAAAAAGGTGCAACAATCAACAGTGCTCGTTACAGTGGCTCGTTACATTGAGGAGCTGAAGCCTAAACTTCGGATTAAACACAGAGGACTGCTATCCAAGGACGTTGTCATCTTGCATGACGATGCACGTCCGCACACTTCAACCCAGAGTGTCAATACAGACTTTGATTTGAATTGTTAAATCATCCTCCCTATAGTCCTGATCTTGCTCTATCGTAGGTTCACCTGCTTGGTCCCCTGAAAGCAGCTTCATTAGGATGAAGATTCAGTTCTGATGAAGAACTGAAGACAGTGGTGCATTTATGTCTCACAGCTCAGCCTAAAATATTGACAGGTTGACTGATGAGCAAAGTATATTGAAACACAAGGAGTATCGATAATTTTTGACTTACCCTCATGTACATGTGTGTGTATTCATGTATAAACCTTTGACTGAGTGTAAACATTTGAGTGACTTTGCCAAAAGCCAAGTTGTCAGACCTACCAAACGTGGACCAAGGATGAAAAACCAGTGAACTGGTGTCAGGGTCATGGTTGGCCAAGGCCAGTGCCCATGGGGAGAGACTGGCCTGTGTAATACGATCCACAATGTGTGCGTACAATGGGCACATTGAGCAATGGAAGGTGGTGCACGTCTGTTGCTTACCTGGTGAGTAGATACCACCAAGCACTATGGAAAAGGGTGAACCGACAGAGGCAGTGTGAGGTTTTAGACAATGTTCTGCTGAGAAACCTTGGGTCCTACCATTCATGTGGATGCTATTGTGACACCTGCCACCTATCTGTACACCCCTTCATAGAAACAGTATTCCCTAATGGAAGTGGCCTCTTTCAGCAGGATAATGTCCCCTGCCACACTGCAACAATGGGTCAAGAATGATTCGAGTAGCACAACAAAGAGGTCAAGGTGCTGAATTAGCCTCATAATTGGAAGAAGTACAGGACTTACAGTCATGTTCAACGATTAGTACTTCTTCATAAAACTATACAAAATCTTGTGTAAAAACTGATCATAGCGGGCCTTAGTATTGGGCATATACAATCAGAGACAAACAACAACATAACATTGTTGTGCCATTATTTAACAAAAATAAAGAACAAAAGAAAAATGTACAGTACTAAGAACCTCCTATGATCCTCAATAGCTTGCAGATCCATGGCAATAACTTCGTTTAGGCCAAACAGCTCTACTTTGGTCTCATCTGTCCATTGGACATTGCTCCAGATGCCTTGTGCTTTGTTCAGATGCAGTCAGTCATGTTTCCATGCTGTTTTTTAGCTGTAAAGGCTCTCTCGTCAACCCTTCCAAACAAACTGTACTTGTTCAGTTTTCTGCTAATTGTGCTGTCATAAACTTTAACATATAACCTGTTCAGTGATAACTGTTCCGTCTGAAATGTAACTCATTCTGTTGTTTTGTTTGTTGGTTTTCGTATTTCTCTGAGTGATGTATGGTATTGTGTGTAAGGGTGAACTTGCTATTAAATTGCCAAAGGCTTTGAATGCCTTCCACTTCCACTACAGAACGTTGAACCCAAAACAATTATTTGGAAATGGTTTTATAACCCTTTCCAGATTGCATTTGCTTCTATAAGACCACTGGTTATGCTTTTCCCTCTTGGCATTGTGTTAAACACAACTGAATGCTCCAGACCAGCAAAATGCCAAACTGCTTTTATAGAGGCCTACATGCCTGCTGACCATCAATTAATAAAGGGCTGATTATTAACAGCACCTGGCTGTAACGTACTTTATTAAATCCTGTGTAAGCAGTTAGGAGAGGTACATAAGATTGTCAACATTATTATTTTTTTTTTTTTACAATTTTGTTAAGTGGACAGTGAAAAAAGTTAGGTTGTTATTCATGTGAAGTTATATTTGCTTGATACTGAGTTTTTACACAGAACTTTCAACATGATGTGTGTGCATGTGTGTATATGTTTGTTTATATATACACGAACACGTACAATTATTCTTTTTTTTTTTTTTATAACGGAAAAGTTTTATGCTCACGCTGTAGATCAGGCATCACATCCTGCTCACTGCCTTTGCTCAACTATGGAAAAATACACACACGCGTATGCACGCACACACACACACACACGCACGCACACACACACACGCACAGTACTGGCCACTCAAATGCTTGCCAGCAACAACATGGCATCTGGCGAAATTGATTAAATGCAGAGAAAAAGATTTACTCGCTCTGCTCTGAAAAGATGTGTGTTCGTTCCGAGGTTTTCAACAATGGAACGGTCTAACCTTGACGTCAATGACATGGATCCTCCTCTGCACAAACACTCTCAAAAACAGGCACCTCGTGGTGAGCTTCCAGGCCAACTGGGTCACATTTGTCAATAAATCAAACACCTTGGCAACAACAGGAAACATAGGTCACAGTATAATGAGGGTCAATCTAGCTTAAATTTGGTTGTAAACAAGTAGTAAACAACCTAATAAACAGGTTTTCAAGGAAACTCCCCTGATCTCCTCATCAGAGGATTTTCACTTAAAAGTGTTTTAACATTTATAACAAATCATATCTTAAAGGTATGAATGTCTGTTTAGAGATGAAAAAAACAACAACAGTAGAACAACTACAGTCACCAGAGAGTGAATGTGTCAGAAAAAAAAAAAACATCTCTGCGTAAGATCAATTCTACACTAAAGTGATGTAACAGTGGTCAAGGAACAGTCAGAGATGTTGACAAGACTGGCATTTTATGGGTATAGTGATGGTTTATAAAAAATAAAAAATAATAAAAATAAACTCCTTTTCATTTAGATTATCTTTACTTCAGGTGTGAATACGAATACAGCTAAAGATATAGATATACAATATGAAGCGCTTTACAGGTACACTGCCTTATTTATTCTAGACATTAGTCAATAACGTCTGCTATGTTAACTATAAGACTGGCAGAGTGGCACAGAAGGTGGTAGCAGAAGTATTGCTGCCTCACAGC
This sequence comes from Clarias batrachus, assembly GCA_003987875.1. NCBI lineage: Eukaryota > Metazoa > Chordata > Actinopteri > Siluriformes > Clariidae > Clarias > Clarias batrachus. The sequence continues at coordinate 317,456 of QMIH01000345.1, read as the reverse complement.
TCCTGAACTTGGGTTACTGATTGGCATATTTATTGTCATTTCTAGCCTAATAACTGAACGTGCACTACAGCTGCCATCCTGGAAAGTGGGAGTGTCAACATTAGGTTTTGACTGAATACAAAAGCAACCCGATAGCTCACTGATCCGCTATTATGATCATTACACTCTCGCTGACTTTTCTCATAACCCTCCCTCGTTACCTGATTTGGTCCTCCGCTTCAAAATCCTCATTTTAGGAAACGAAGGCCAGGAGTAGTTAAAAGGAGAATCGGAATCCGAGTCCATGCTTCTTTTATTTGTCTTTTCTTTGGTTATTTTTTGGATTTTTCCTGAAAAATTAAAGCAAAGTTCTAAGCAAGAAAAAAATAAATCCTCAGGCACAATCCTGCAGGCTGGAGGTGAAAGCGGGTAACGGCGCAGATGACTGAATGGAAGTGTGTGTAAGAAGTTGAGCTCTTTCCACACTCTATACTCCCACGTTTTTTCGGTGCAGGGGAAAGTCAGATTTCCAATCCCCTTTGGCTTGGCAGAGAAGAGCAAAACGTGGAGGGGTTTAACACAAGGTGTCCTGAAGTATCCACAAGGTCAGCCAAGGTTTAGGAATCATTAACCGAACATGCTAATGAAGCTCCAGGAGGGTCCGCAGACACGCAGGGGGGCAAATGACTAAAATTCCAACACACATCACGCACAAAGAATACAACACGATTGCACTGTTCTGTTGAATATATTCTCAAAACTCCCTGCAGTCTTCATGGGAATAAACAAGAGCGTAAAGCGGAAGCACGTGATGTTATGGTTCAACAGCATCCAAAAATACCTATTAAACAATAAAGCTAGCATCAAATCCATTTCACAACTGCACTTCCACAAAATATATCTACCAGAAAGTCTTCAAAAGTCTCCGTGGTGGCAGTGTGAATTACAGCTTTACAATAAATCATTCAGCAAGCAGACACTGTCTGATACGTATCAGTGATCTGTAATCATTCAAAAAAGCAAAAACTTCATTTTCAACATTTCTATGCACGATGCAAACTCTGCTCTCGCCTCCTAATGGTCCAAAATCAACACACTGATGGCTCAGGCAGATCCAACATGCTGAAAGTAGATTACAGCCATGTGTATATCTAGTGAGTGTGTGTGTGTGTGTGTGTCTGGATAGTCTTCTCTACATGTGGCGGACTTCCTGTCTCTGTTGCAAAGCCACACACTCCGCCATGCATATGCATGAGTGTTCTGTAGCAGTTAACCTATAATTGTGTGTGTACGAGAATCCCCTGCAGTTAAAAGTCTTCATGCGTCTCGGTCACATTCCAGATCAATAGTAAAGATCCATGTCTAAAAGTAGACAACAAAAAAAAAAGGAATAGAAGAACTCTGTGGTAGGAAGCGAGACACGTGTAGAGTAGCTGTAGAAGTCCTGTACAGAAGTTCTCCTGCCAAGGTTTCTCCAGACGTCTGACTTCATTTTCAGTCGCTGCTTACGATACTTTCTTCAGGTCGTGAACATTTTTATCCTCCTCTTTTCTCGCTCATGAGATATCTGTAAAGTGCAACTAGCTGGAAATTTGTTCTGAACTCCAGAGTGAGGTTTCTCCAACGAGTGTTCTTCAGTTCCCTGTCTTGGGTTTTAACAAGCATTTTTATTCTCTCTTTCTTTTTAAGATGTCTTCATGGCGTGAGCTCTGCTGAGCAACGTAGGGACTCCAGTGGAGTTTTGGCTGAGCACTGAAGTCATGACTGTTTTATTCTCTCTCTCTCTCTCTCTCTCTGTTCTCTCGGTCTCTCGCTCCCCCTCTTTCTCTGTGCTCTTAAATGACCTTTTTATGTGATACCAAATGCTGCCTTAATTAAAAAAAGCAAAAACAACAACAACAAAAAAAAACATAAGAGGTACAGGACAGAGACACCATAGAGAACCTTAGACAGCAAAAGCGATAAGTAATGATAGTGTGTGTGTGCAACTTGACAAATTTACAACCTCTTTCCTCAGTAAGATGCAAGTGTTTTTCCTCCTTCATTCTTACAGCCGTGACCCTGACAACTTAAAGTATTTTATACTGCCACGGTGACAAACTCCTCCTACTCTGAAGCCTCCTCCACCTCCTGTCCCGCTCCCGGTGCGATTCTGTGTCTGCATGCAGACGCGTTTGCCCGTGTGTGTGCGTATTTGCGTACATGTGTGTGTGCGTGCGTGCTTGAAACAGAGAGACTAAGAAAGGTGCCAACATCTAGTCAACAAATCTAGAAGACAGAAAGAAAAAAATTTTGCCAAAGAAACTCTAGACTATGACAATAGATGAGACATCTGTTTTTTTTTCCTCAGATGTGCCATAGTAAGAAAACAGAGAGGTGAAGGTCTAATGTGATCCCTAATTAATCATAATATAAAGCTCCTATTTATTTTTACTAAGACCAAAGAGACCACAGTCCTCTTCTATTTTTTTTTTGCTCACTTGTCAGAGTCTCACAAATTATCAGGTCGAAGTTCACCTGAATAAAGTCGGCGCAAAAACGAAAGTAAGCGTTACCAGATTCGAGCGCAGTGTTTGTTTTTCCAACGGCTGATGTTTTTTTTTTTTTTATGGTAGTTCTGACTGCCGCTTTTCCTGAAATTAATGAATAAATTCCATCTTCATTTTAAGGGGTCTCATGAATCTCTATAGAATGTTGTTGATAATTGTAAGTTCGACCTCTAACTCATTTTGTTTGTGTTGTAGAGCAGTTTAGCTTCAACTGAAAAGGTAAACGGAGCTGCGAACTGGAAGGCCTGAAACATGTCTAATTATTCTAATTATTCAGAAATTCTGCTATTTTTATTACAGACAATGTACCTTTACTTCTGGAAAGGTTGTACCAAATTAAATCTTCTACACTTTGAACCACTTTGAAACTAACATCCTTTTTTAAATGAACTATCGTTGCATGTTTGCGATTATCATGTTGAAGCAGTGCTGTGCATAAAATCATGCAAACATAGGTTAAGAGCTTCAGTTAATATTCACATCAAATTTCAGGTAAAAGTATTTCAGAAACTTGCCATCTCCTGCGACATTCACACACACACACACATTCTAAAGTTTACACTGAATGGCCAGACTGCTTTGAGCCAACATTAATGCTACACAACATACAACCTGAGGCAGGTGAGGTACATCCACAGAAAATCTTATTGGTCACCACCTCAACAGGAATCGAAAGCTATTGTGAGCACAGACCTTATAAACTGAACAGCTGGACAACACATTTCCCACCGAATCTACAACTGTTCAGCTTCAATTTCAGTAAGTTCTCAGTATAGACTCACCTTCCCATTTTTGGTTAATAGTATTGGAGCCCCAGAATGCCTTTAAAAGTACAAAATGTTTGCTTGCATTGAAAATGTAACATGACTGATTTAGTGGGAAAAGAAAATAATCCAACTCATGGGGTTTTGAACTGCTGTTGATTCATAATTACAGCAGTTTGAGTAACAACTGTTTACCTCATGTATCAACATGACAGAAGATCCCAGTACTGACACGCCATATACTGTAGATTTTTAAAAGACGAGGGGTGTTCAAGTCAAACCAGGACTTTGTGCAGGGTAACAGAACCTGTTATCTGAAAAAAAAAACTTCTAAAAACCTTTATTTCTATATATACAGTGGAACCTTGGATTACGAGCACAATTCTTTCTGGAAGTGGGCTTGTGTTCCAAAACACTTGTAAACCAAATCATCATTTTCCCATAAGAAATAATGAAAAATTATTCGTTCCACAGCCCCAAAAAATAAATACATAAAAATAATTAATACAATCTATAAAATGAAAATAAAACAAATTAATCTGCACTTTACGTTTTTAAAAAAGTACAAATTAATCCTGACAGATAAGTGTTTCCGTTGGTGCGTACAGGCGAAGTCTTCCGTAAATGTCAATAGGTTTTACATCTTTATTCACAAGAAATTTCTCCACAGGTCTCGGTTTGGGTCATCTGCATGAAGGGTAGCAAACAACCACTGTTAACTGAAGAGCCACCTGAAGCACACTAGAGAGGCAGTAAGCGAATCAGGAGAGGGAGAAAATCCATTAATTTTTTTTTAAATCAGATTCTGTTTTGAATTTAAGGCCCGGTTTAGATTCCCAGCCAGAGCCCAAACCCCAGCCACTGGATGCAGTGCCGGTCCCAAGACCGGATAAAATGGGAGGGTGTCAGGAAAGGCATCCAGCGTAAAAACTGTGCCAAGGTTGTATTAGAGCTGGAAGAGAAAGTCTGAAGCTTATTGAGAGTCTGATTGCCTACAGTGACACTTTCATCAATGGCCAAGAAAAAATAGAGCAGCATTAGGCATGCTCTGGAAGGATGGGTATACATTATTTCCCCACCATGCATTAGCCTTCAATCTCCCATATTCTTAGATGTAGGCAATTCTAACAAAATACGCGATATAGAAAACTAATGGAAGGCTGGATGGCTAGATAGTGACTGTGGAGGCCATTTGAGAACATTGTTCAAGAAACCAGTTTGAGATTTGGTGTGTTATCTTGTGATCATGGACATGGCCACCAACAATACTCCGGTAGGCTGTGGCATTTAAATCATGATCAGTTGGTACTAAGGGGCCCAAAGTGTGCAAAGAAAATCTCCAACACACCATTACACCACCACCATCAGCTTGAACCACTGAGACAAGGCAGGATGTATCCCTGCGTTAATGTTGTTTATTCTGACCCTACCATCTGAATATGGCATCAAAAATTGAGACTCATTAAACATGGTTACCCAGTTTTTTCAATCTTCTAGTGTCCAATTTTGGTTACTCCATGAGACTTTTAGACTCCTGTTAGTTTCCTGTCTTTAGCTGGCAGAAGTGGCAGCTGGTGTGGTCTTCTGCTGCTGCAGCCCTTGTGCTTCAACGTTCAACATGTTGTGCATTCAGAGATCATTTGTAACAAGATGTCATTTGAGTTACTGTTCAGCTTGAACCAGTCTGGCCATTCTCCTCTGCCCTCAATAGCAAGTTAGCCATTCTGACTCTCGTTTTGAACCTTTGCAGATTGTCTTGCTCATGTCAACATGCCTGAATACATTGTGTTGCTGCCCTATGATTAGCTGATAAGATATTTCCATTAACATGCAGTTGAACAGGTGTCTCAAATTAAAGGAACCAGGGTTGTGAACCATTGTATTGCATACCTGAATTATCTGTGGTGGGGTTGTCTTTGCCTTCATCCAGAGAAAGGACAAGCTGTTCTTCAAAAACCTGAAGAGAATAAAATGACAGACAATAAACACACTTGCTATATAAAAAAAATTGTCCTCTATTTTTATTTTATGCTATAGTTCAAAGGGGTTTGCGTAATTTATTTTTGGTGAGATCTTAGTTCCAGCATGTGTGGTATTTTTGTTTTATGTAACAATACCCCTATGCACAACAAAAACACTAACAAATATTGCTGTTGTAACAATGAAATGTGATAATGCAAATACAAAATACAAAATGTTCGCAAACCTGGAAAAGTCACACAATTTTAGCTAGAAATAGCTTTAACGCATCAAATCACAAGTAAATAACCACTCAAACACACAGAGAGACACTTACGCTGTCCAGCAGAACACAATCCTCTATGTTTGTCGGGCTGGTGAGACCTAGAGGTAAGACATCCACAAAACATAATCCATGAAAAGACAGCCAAACCATTTAGGTTTACAAAATAAATTAGACCTCAGAATAGGGTATGATTGAATAAGGTAAAAAAAACATTAGACCCAAATACAGATTTACAATAAAAGACCACAAGCATACTCTTTTGGACGCTGATGATCTAACCGCACACTAAGCGCTCAGGTTACAGAGGATACTGATTCTGACAAGCACTAAAGTCACACAAACACCTTGTGGATCGAAGCCAGAGCAGTAAAGCAGCTATCACTATGGTTACCCATGTGTGTGTGTGTGTGTGTGTGTGTGCGCGCGTGTGTGCGTGTGTGAGACTTAAGTGCATCAGGTACCAAACCTAAATCTGCCTAAGGCTTTCACAACACCTGCTTTTCTGATTTGCATGCATTCTTACTCACTTAATCCCCTTTTTGCTAGCTACGTAAACATATTTTTATCACCATCAATAGCGCAAGAACACAGTCTACTGTTTTATTAAAGTGATACAATTACCAAAAAAATGAAGTTTTTATTAAAATAAAAAAATTTAAAATAATAATAATAATAAAATTGCCTGAAAGGTTCACAGAGCATGAGTTGGCGGTGGCTTACTGGTTAGCACTGTCGCCTTGCACGTTCATGGTGTGGGTTCGATTCCCGCCCGGGTTCAATTCCCACCTCTGCGTTCATAGAGTTTGCATGTTCTCCCAGTGATTAGTGGGTTTCCACACACAGTCCAAAAACATGCAGGTTGGGCTAATTGATGTTCCCAAATTGCCCATAGTGTGTGAGTGTGTGAGTGTGTGTGTGTGTGTGTGTGTGCCCTGCAATGGATTGGCACCCTGTCCAGGGTGTATCCAGCATTGTACCCTAAGTCTCTTGGATAAGCTCCAGGATCCCCGCAAACCTGTATCCAGGATTAAGCAGTATAGATGATGAGTGAGTTCACAGAGCATATAGTGGTGTCTAATGTTTTGGATAAAGACTGTGATTCCGCAAAAGATAAAAAAAATAAAAATAAAAAACTGTTAACGCAAGTAGCGTTATAAGTCATTCTGGAAAAGCGCATCTTGTTAAACATCTGGGCCCGTATTCACAAAGCTTCTTAGAATTCTCCAAGAGAGCTTCTATCTTGGCTTAAAAAGTCCTAGCAAGAAACTTCTCAGAGCAACTCTGAGTAAGGAAAGTACAAAAACCTGTACTAATCTTAGTGAGGAGGTGTGGTCGACCGCGTTGCTGGGGTTGATGCCACAATTAAAGGACTGTGATAGGTTGATGAAAAATAACCTCTGACCTCTGTAAAGGTCTTGAAATGTGCTCTTTGTGAAAATAGAATACATGATAATAGAACAGACAGTAAAATAATATTGTTTGTATATGAAGAAACTGTATAATCAGGACTACAGGCTACTTTATGCAAAGCTTCTGTTAACTTTTAGGCTAAATATCTTAAAGTTCATTAAAACAGCCAAAGGTTGAAAATGTGTTTACTTTTTAAGCAACCAATTTCCATGCAGCAGTTACTATATTTAAGTTCTTACATTTATTTACCATAATGATTTTATTACTTGTAATCCATTTCAGATTGATGGAAGCAAAATGCCTCACCTTTCACCAATTTACATGATTGCAGGACAGTGTATTTAAGTTGCACTTTTGGATGGTATGTAGCCAACAATCAAAGAGAGATGGCAGAAAGTAAAACAACAAGAAAACCAAACTGGACAGAAGAACTTTTAGCTTTACAGTACGTTCGGTGTTTGGAGAATATTTCTTCTTTCTACCATTTTGTCCTCTGCTATAGAAAATCTTAAGCCTCTTAAAAGTCCTCCTCGCTACTCTTATCAATTTTTACCTTAGGAGCTGTTTTTAAGGCAGAGATGTTTCATGAATCATTTTTATCTTTACTAAAGTTTTAGTCCTAAATTTAAGAGGAAATTCTAAGAAAATGTCATAATTCTAAGAATTGTCTTAGACTTTCGTCACTAGGAGCAACTTTTAAGCTTTGTGAATACAGGCCCTGATCAGTTGAGGATTAAGATGAATACAGTAGCAAGATAAACACAAATCCCTCTGGGTAAGGGCATCGGACAGATGCCATAAATGTAAATTTAAATATGGTCATATTTTTGTTTAATGATGGACCAAATTTAAATATTTCTTTCCCATCCCTATTAGACATGCTTGTAAAACATAGAAAGAACAGTCACACAAAGACTTTTCCCTGTCTGTGTGTGTGCGCGCGCGTGTGCGTGTGTGTAATAATAAATCCCACATCCTACCACAATGCCCTCCTGACTGAGCCAAATTCACCCCAACAACCCTGTTTGAGCTAACTTGAAGTGACAAAACAGGGGGAGGGGTGGAAACAGGAAGTAGAACCAGAGACGGGTCGACATGTGTACAGTGAGAGCAACAGTGACCAAGAGCGCTATAAGGCAAAAAAGCAGCAGGGAATGGAAAAACAGGAACAGGGGCTGAAAGATGAGATGTGGTAGAATAATAAATGACATAAGGAAGAAAAGGAAAGCGAGCGGATATGTAAAAATGATTAAACACTACAAAGCCTTCCATGTTTGCAGTGTGTGCTGCCAAGTCATTCTTACTATGGGACATCTCAGATACTTCGGTGCTATATCCAGATACATTTCTGTATCAAGGTCAAGGTTTCTTTTCTTGCCCGTTATGTGATCAGAGATCATTTTAAAAGAAATATTTAAATCACCTTTTAATCATTTTTAGACATTATGATGCGTCTCCAGTAAAAAAAAAAAATTTTTTAAATCAAGGGATTAAACAAATGTTTTTTTGTGACCTTATAAGAGCATACCCCTCCCAGTCAGTAAACCAGTAAATTCAATTAACTACTATTCAATTAACAGCCTTTCGATTACCTACTGTATACTGAAAATACTGTATTGTAACGAGTTGTATTTGCAACTATGTTGATCTTAAACCTTAGAAGAACTAATACTTGCAAAGATGTATGTCATATTTTTATATACAGTATATAGGGTGCCAATAAATCTGGAGTTCAAACACTGACGACCAGGCACTGGATTATTTTTCATTACGTTTAATATTTACTACTGAACAATGTGACCTAGTTATTAATTAATGAATAGTCATTAAGTATGACCAAATACACTGGGAGAGAGGGGGTTAAGTGGAACATGCATGACTGGCATGCGTCAGTGACTCACCTCCACTTGTGTCATCTGTCTGGTTCAGTCTGATTCTCTGTTCCACCTCAGTGAGCGCAACCTCCTACAACACAGCATTACATCTTAATAAGAATTTTTAACAACAGACATTAGGATCAAAGTGAATGCACAAAAATGAATAAATAAAATAAAGGTTCTGACAATGTCAATAATTTGGGACTACTGCTATGAAACATGACTAAAAGCCACCAGTGGAAGGATGGTTTTATGTTTTATACATTCAAAATGGACAACAAATGTTAAACAGAAATGTTCATGCTTGAACAGGTTATCGGTTTGAATGCTGATTTGCTCGCATTAATTAAATCACTTACAAGGCTTATACTGTATGCCTGGCCGCTCAAACTGTGAGCTGTAATGCTACCATGCTACCAGACTATAAAGACCTCGGAATTGGACATAAAAGCTGATTTTGAATAGTTCAAAAAATTTAAAAATTTTTTGCTGGTCAAAACGGCTAGACCAAGGAACATCGCCAACTTAAGTGGTGATGACTTTTTCAGACCACATTATTCAGCACTATGCTACCAGGTTTCAATAAGGTGTTGAACAGTTCTTAACCCAATTTTAGCAATCTCCTCAACTGTTTTCTTTGCTTGAGACTGGCCTTTCTGCGTAACTGAGTAACAACTTTTTGACATCTTTCTGACAGCACTACGCCTACAATCCAGTACAAATGGAAACAACTAGAGAGCTGAACAAATGTATGTACAGGCGAGAGAGAGAGAGAGTGTGTGTGTGTGTGTGTGTCTCGGTGTCAAAAAACTCGGCACTCGTAAACCAAGACATGCTCGTTTTTCAAGTAAAAATTTATTAAAAATCTTTCTCTGCTCGTCTTGCGGAACACTTGTAAACCGAGTTACTCGCAATCCGAGGTTCCACTGCATCTTCTTCTTGTATTTGACTAGTCACAATGATTTGTGGTCTTTGGTAACAAACAAATCTAATGAACTGGTCCCAACCCTACTAATTGTTCCAAAGCAGACATCTTAACAAAGATGCTCAGCTGTGGGACTGTACACATGTCGGTGTATGTGAATCATCAGCACAGTGACACACTCACCTGCACATGGCTTTCTAGATATCCCTGTTTTTCTCTGTAGAGCTGGATACTCCTCTGTGGATCAAAATTAATTTTGTGTTCGACTGTCAGGGCGACGGAACTGGTTACCGGGCACAGTCTGAGAAGGTACGATTCATCAGCCCAGATTTCTGACATCCACACTGGACTCTCCTCTCTACATGCTGAAATGCTGAACAAAACAGAAGAACAATTAGACATAACAAATCTTCTACACATACAGTAGCTTATACTTGTGCCGGAAGCATGGGAATACCAATAAGCACCATGGGAGCACCAATAAGAGACTCATGTGAGAAACTTTCTCCTTTCCTTTTCATGAATAAAAATGAATAATAAAAAGAGATGAAGTGAAAATTGGTAATGTCTTTTTGTGAAGAATCTATTAAACTATTTCCTAGTGGTAAAAATATTTAAAGAAAATCTAAATAGTATTGAACATCATTTATATGTTTATTAAAGGTTTTTGGACACATGACCACCGTATCCGCAGGTGCTTTTTAAACACCCCAACCGAGATTAAGCTCCCCAGTAGCATTATTGAGTTCATGCAAAGATGTTGTATGAGGAGGCCCGGGGTGCAGTTGGCATTCCAGGTCCTCCCAGATGAGTTCAGTGGGGTTCAAATGAGGTCAGTGTTTTATAGAGACCATGCAAGTTCTTCCTCGCCAACCTTGGCAAAATCATGTCTTTGTGAATCTCAGTCCATGCATAAGGGGCACTGTTATCCTGGGATAGATCTGGATCCTTTAGTTCCACAAAATGGAAATTGCAATGCTACAGCATGCAAAGACATTTTATACAAATGTTTTACTTTTGAAACTAAATCTTTGTTATACATGAAGTATTGTACACACAAACATGGAAACAGTGTTTCATCAATGTGTATTAACAATAAATGCTAAAGATGTACATATTACAGTTGCATTGTGCATTGTGTCACAAAAGCAACACAGCCAACACAGCAAAGTGCCACCAGCCCACAACTCCCAAGGGGCAGCTGAGATAGAAAGGAACAAATCAGGAATGTTATATAGTCCTATATTTATTACTGTATACACCAGCCTGGCCAAACAGAGTCACACATTTCAGTATTTCATTAAAAGACGATTAGCCTAGATTACAGCGGGCAATCACCATGGCATTGTTTCGACAAACTCAATACAATGCACACCATTTATTTATGCCCAGAGATACATTATTTTTGAGCTGATTATGTTTAGTTGATGATGAGACAGTTGAACCAATTTCTAAAGCCTTCCCCATCACATCCCAACGTGTTTCAATGGGGTTAAGGTCAAGACACTGTGGTGGCCAATTCATGTGTGAAAATTATTCCTCATGCTCCCACACAGTTCTTTTATAATCTGAGCTTGATCAATCTTGGCACTGCCATCAAGAAATAGAAGTAAAAAACTCAATTGATGTGATAACCTGGTCATTCAGTACGTTCAGCTGACTTCATTTCATTGCTACATACAGGCGCTGAGTCTAGATCTGGCCGACTGAAACAATCACATCTCATAACACTGGATCCATAGGCAATATGCATGATGGGTGCATTGTTTCATGCGCTTCCCTTCGTACGCTGACAAACCAATCCCTCGGGAATAAGGTCAATCTGGAATCATCAGAAGATATGACCATTATCCATTGACCCAAATGTCCAATTTTCATGCTCCCTACTAATTTACTCTATGCCTTGTTTCACTGATTAGTTTCACTAACACATGGTTTTCTTATGGCAACACAGAGGTTTAGTCCCAAATCTGAGAGTTCTCATCAAATTGTGCATATGAAAATGCTCTTACTTTCATTATTAAACAGAAATATGATTCCTAATGGCTTTTTTTTTTATCAGGCAACTTTACCAAGCTTTCTTTTTCTTGTTCTTTTTTCCTTCGGAAATTGACATTCTTGCACTATCCATTCAAATTTAATCTGTTGAACAGTTCTTAACTCAATTTAATTAATTTCCTGAATTTCCTTAGTTGTTATCTTTGCTTTTCCCAGGCCAATAACCTTTCTGGAATAGTAACGCCTTTTCCATGACTACGAGCAACAACAAAAAAAAGAGAATCCACTCACTGCATCAGTTAGTAATTAATCATTATTAATGCAAATTTTCCAAATAAAAAGAATTTGTTTATTGAAATCCAAACAGCAAACTTTTTTGGGTGAAGGAGTGTAATAAATTATTAATCATTAAATGAATATTATAATTATTATTATAATTATATATAATTATATTATCATTTTAATTAATCGTTTAGATGAATATGAATTGATTGGCTCCTGACTGTACAATGATGCAGGCCTTTTTCTCTCTTTTTTTTTTTTTTTTTATAAACTGCATAACAATGAGGGTTTAAAGAAACATGGTTTAGTGATTTACTCATTTTTCTTAGGCAAGACTAGAAATTCTATCACAGCATGATAAAAAGCAAATCTTCTGTGGGCTAATGTCCGTAGGGAGACCTCGCTCACTCACTCACCGGGAGCCTATCCTAGGAGACTTACGGCACGAGGCGGAGTACACCCTGGACATGATGACACTCCATCACAGGTCACACACACTCACAAACTCATTCACACACTACGAGAAATATGGGAACACCAATTAGCCTAATGTCTTTGGACTGTGGGAGGACACAGGAGTACCTGGAGAAAACCCACCAAGCACGGGCAGAAAATGCAAACTCCACCCACACGGTAGGAATCGAACCTGGCCGAGAATCAAACCTGGACCCAGGCCGTGCCACCAATTAGCAATTTATTATATATAAAAAAAATGTGACTCACTTAGCTAATGCGCTTATGGTTTCTGCATGGCCTCTCCTCTGCGCCAGTTCAGTTGGAGTGAGCCCTTCCTCATTGGGCTGTGTTGCCATTTCCGGACCTCCAGATTGATGAAGATAAAAGAGGGTGAGGTGATACAGACCCAAACGCACAGCTATGTGCAGAGGTGTCTCAGTGTGGTGAAGAGCTGAAGGAAAAACAAAATGAGAGACAGCTGAAAATAAATTTTTGTTATTAATTTATTTAAAGTTCAGTAAAGAACAAAAAGGGTCGTTTTTTTTTAGGATTTAGTTTTCACCCCGATGGACATGTTGGGGTCTGAATTCTGAATGTGGTGGCCAATTTAAGTATTAAATTGATTCCTTATGTTCATGCACCCTTGGCATCTAAGTCTATGTAATTTACTAGCATTGAACATTTACTAGCATTGAACACAAATTTTCTAAAAGAAGACTCCCAAGTGGTGCAGTGGTAAAAAGGGATCACCACTACCAACATTTGTCATGCGACATAGGTGTCATAGTGACACTAGCCAATCATAGGTGTCTGTGAGATACCACTTGTGTGTTATGCCGCTGCCTAATGGTGCATGAGTGACAGTTTGAAAAGATGCGCGGCAGAGGAAGCATGTGTTAGCCCAGGCCATCAATGGTTATTAGCGGACACTAATGGGAGACAGATGAAAAATGGACACTACTAAATTTGGGAGAAAATGGGGAGAAAAAAAATTTCCTTAATTAATGTTTTGATGATGGTGAAAGGGAGCGTGATCTAAAACATATGTACAAAATCTCTATACATAATGATGTTCAGAACAACTTTGTAAGTTAAAAACAAATATTCCCAAGAATATGTTCATCATCAAATATTAAAAAATATTTGTTCCGATTGTTATGGCTGATTGATGTTCCACTTTGCAGCTTTAGGTAAGTTATGAAATTCACAATTACTGCAGTGATTACTTTACCCTGGACTGAGTCATGGTAATGCTGCCTGAATGCAGCAGAGAGTTTACTGCATGCTTGCTTGTTAGTGTCTGTGGGCGTGTGCAAGAGAAAATACAGTTCAAGCATATGAAAATAAAATAGTTACCTCAGGATATAATTACCTCAGGAATGAGTCAGAGATATAACACGACATTAGCTGGTATACTGTCTAGATATTTGGAGATGATCCCCAAAATGTAAAGTTTCGGGTCCAAAACACTTGCATTATTTTATCTTATTTGCATAAAAACGTTTTCTTGTCTAAAAATTCAATTACTTGAAGGAAAAATATTGAACAAAAACTTTTAACACTTAGTTTTTTTTGTAACTATTGTTGTTATAATTATCAATAAAAAGCATCAATAATGCTGTAAGAATAGTTTTAATACTCTCTGCTGCCGTCATACCCACACAACATATCTTTACACTTCTATATTCTAACACTTTTGAACTCGATCAGGAGACTGAATATTTAGAGTTGACATTTCGTTATACCTTAGATAACGTAGCTCCAGTTAAAAGAAAAATTGTTAGAGATAAGAATCTCGCTCTCTGGTATAATGATCACACATTATAAATCACACACTTTAAAACAGACCGCTCGGAAATTTGGACGTAAATGGCATCAAACTAAAATGTTAGTATTTCAAATAGCATGGAAGAAGAGCATCCTGAAATATAGGAAAGCACTGAGTGTAGCTAGATCAACATATCCCTCCTCTCTTATAGAAAATAACAAAAATAATCCTAGGTTTTTATTTAATACTGTAGCCAAATTAACCAGAAATAAGAGAAATTTCCACAACAACGTCCTCACTATTGCATGACTTCATGAACTTTTTTAATAATAAAATTGTAAATATTAGGCATAAAATTGAGGCTTTGAAACCGGACAATGTAATTGATGCAGATGTTAAACTGACCACTGAAAATAATTATTTCTTCACTCAGCATTGGGTATGATCCAAAATATTTTAAATTAGCAGTTATTAAACCGATAATTAAGAAGTCTGACCTCGACCCCATGTCAGCTGTCCAATTACAGGCCGATATCAAACCTTCCCATTATATCTCTAAGATACCTGAAAAGATAGTTGCGGAACAGCGATTCTCATATCTACATAAAAATAGCTGATGAACTGACAGCACTCGTTAAAGTAGTAAATGACCTCCTATTGGCCTCTGATCAGGGTTGCGTAACTATGCTTGTGTTACTTGACCTCAGTGCAGCTTTTGACACCATTGATCGTACTATTCTCCTTCCCAGATTAGAAAATGTAGTAGGAGTTAAAGGAACAGCCCTCTCCTGGCTCAGATTCTATTTGACTGATCGTTATCAGTATGTAGATTTAAATGGTGATTATTCTGCATGTTCTCTAGTGGAGTTTGGTGTCCCACAGGGTTCGGTTTTAGGCCAACTGCTTTTTTCCCTTTACATGCTTCCTTTGGGCAACATAATTCGTAAGCATGGTATTAGTTTTCATTGTTATGCTGATGACACACAGTTATACATCTCAGCAAAACCAGATGAGACAAACCAGCTTGCTAAAATTGAGCAATGCGTAAAGGATACAAGCCTGGATGCTAATTAACTTCCTTCTGCTTAATCCTAATAAGATGGAAGTTCTAGTCATAGGACCGCATGCAGCTAGAAGCAAGATTTTAGATCACACTGTAACTTTAGATGACCTCTCTGTTCTATCTAGTGCAACAGTAAAAGACCTTGGTGTGATTACAAATTCCAGCCTTTCATTTGAAGCTCATGTAGACAATATCACCAGGAGAGCATTCTTTCACCTCAGAAATATTGCCAAGTTAAGGAATATATTGTCACTAAACGATGCAGAAAAAATAGTTCATGCTTTTATCACCTCTAGGTTGGACTATTGTATCGCCTTACTGTCTGGTTGTTCAACTAGGTGTATAAACAAGCTTCAGTTAGTACAGAATGCAGCGGCGAGAGTCCTCACTAGAACCAGAAGATACGAGCACATCACCCCTATGTTATCTACACTGCATTGGCTCCCTGTGAAATTTCGCATTGATTTTAAAATACTACTTTTGAAATATAAAGCATTAAATGGTCTCGAGCCGCAGTATCTGAGTGAACTGCTAGTGTCTTACGATCCGCCACGCCTACTTTGATGAAAGGATGCAGGCTGCTTGTCAGTACCGCGTATTATGAAAACTACAGCAGGGGCCAGAGCTTGTTCTTACAAAACCCCAAAGTTATGGAATAGTCTTCCAAATAAATCTACATCTAGGCATTTGGCAGACGCCCTTATCCAGAGCGACTTACATTTTTATCTCATTATACAGCTGAGCAGTTGGAGTTAAGGGCCTTGCTCAAGGCGGGTGGTGGTGGGACTTGAACCTGGAACCTTCCGAACTGTAGTCCAATGCCTTAACCACTGAGCTACCCTGTCAAATAGTGTTCAGTGTTCACAGTCTCAGTGTTTAAGTCTAGGCTATTTATTTAGCCAAGCATTTTTATAAATAGATTTGCCTAAGGTAAAGGAGCAGATCTGGGGGACTCATGGGCGTAGAGTATTATAGTGAACAGGTATGTTTAGATGCTGTCCTCCCCACTCTCATTGATCACTCAGGTTTGTTGACGGTGAGGTGATTGGTTGCTTTACGTCCCAGGGAGCCCTCATGTCTGTGTTTCCTTCTGGCTCTCCCTTTTAGTTATATGCTGTTATAGTTAGCATTTCACTGCATATCATACTGTGTATGACTGTGTATGACTGTGTATGTGACAAATAAAATTTTAATTTTAATTTTTTTTTAGTAAGTCCTGCCGGAGTCCCTGCTTGCACTCGACACTAAATATACATTCACCTTATACATTATGTGACTGTGACCATACCTAATTGTTATCTCTCCTCTTTTGCTCTCCCCTCTCCTGTTCTCTCTCCCCCTCTCTCTCTTCCCTCCCTCCCCCCCCACTCTCTCTTTCCCTCTCTCTGTCAAGCTACACATGTCGTTCTTGAGCTGCCAGTGATCTAGACTCCCTCTACCCCCTGGACTTGTCTGACTCATCCTGATGCCCCACTTCTGGTTGGAGATCTCGTCACATGGATGTCACGTGTGTCTCTTTGGGATGCGTCCGATGTCTGGGGACGGTTTCACTCTACCATGAAGATGGTTCTGGCCTCGACTGATGTTGACAGCTGTTTCTCTGAGGACTTGACTTGGCTGCAGTCGCTCGATAGTCCAGGACTAGAAATTTCCTACAAGTCTACCAGAGCCTCCAATAACTACCTGGACTCCATATTAACATCAATTAATATCAACTGTTATACTGAACTGCCTGCCACCTAACACACAGTGTGAATGCAGATCAATTCCTGTTTTCTGTTTCACCCAAAGGAGGATGGGTTCCCTGTCGAGTCCGGTTCCTCTCAAGGTTTCTTCCTACTGCCACCTCAGGGAGTTTTTCCTTGCCAATGTTGTCCTCGGCTTGCTCATCAGGGACTATCTGACCATTTAGATTCATACACATTCACATTCCATGGTAACTTTAATAATTCTTTTGACTGTGTAAAGATGCTTTGCGACAACGACAATTTTTAAAAGCACTATACAGATAAAATTGAATTGAATTGAATTAAATAAAACAGAAAAACCCAAACTGCTCCATTTCTTTTATATGACTATGTTTTAATTGCTTTTACAACTTTTACATAGTCAAAAGCTGCAAACATTTAATGAAACAAAATAACATTTTATTTAACATTTTGTTCTACAGTATGATCGTGGATTATGGACTCAAATGGCATGTTATATTACGGTCTAAAGCCTTACCAATTCCAATTAACTAAAAAGTTAACTTTTTACATGCTTACAGCAACACCTTATCTACAGCCATAAACAACATTGTACATATTGTTTGAGTCCAGGACTATTTATAAAATTATACTGAATTGGAATGTTTATTGAACTAAAAGAAATGTTAATGTTTTCTTAAAATGTACTGATATGGAGTGGCAGGAGGAGAATATTGGGAATCCATTTGTCTTGTTGAAACAAGCATGTTCTTGTTCTCCTATCAGGAAAGGACAAATCAATAGCACAGGCACCTGGGAAAAGCAGAACGTACTGTATGAGCTCTGTGTGATTGAAGATGCAGCTGCCTGGTTGGGAAGTAGGTTTAAGAAGAAAAAAAAAATTTTTTTAAATCCTAGTCTTTACTGATTCTCATATGCATCTATGTTTAAATTAATGGGAATGTGACAAAAGTTATTGTGACAACATTAAATCATGAAATTTTAATTAGGTTTAATGTCAACTTTTGTCATATTTTACTTCATTAACATGTCTTTTCTAAATGTTTTGATTGTTTTATATGCAAAAATATGATTATAGTGTTGGAAATTGGTAATATTGGTAATATTTTTGGGTGGATGGAGCAGATTATCTGCATTTACGAAATTTCAACTTCCCTCACCTTCGGAACAAATTAAATTAGTATGCTGAGATACCGCTTTATTTGCTGTACCACCTCATGGTAAAAAAATATCAGGAAAAATAAATGCAATAGCCAGGCTTGAATTGCAATGTGAGATCTTACAGTATATCCAGGATAACTTCGGTTAATGAAATGCAGACATTGTGTTAAGTGTGCAGGCAGGAGGAACTATATTAGGAACTTTGTGAGAAACTGTTTTTTTTTTTTTTTTAAGAAGAGAATAACAAAAACATTTTGGTTTGTGTTAATGACTTAACTAGCTAACTAGAGCACTATACTGTATGTTTTAGAGCTGCATTTGCTAGTCTTGTCAATTAGGTTTTCTGAAACAACAACATGACATTGGGCTAGCTAATAAATTAGGCAATGTAGTAGTGAAAACTACAGGAATAAATTGTAAATACAGTAAATAAACCTTTATGATTCCTCTTAGCACCGGCTGGTTTAAAAATAAAACTGAATATGGCCCTGTTTTCTTCTTGCTACCAACCCGGCTAACATTCATGGGACCATGGTGCTATATCTTATCTAAATCAGGAGCAAAATGCAAAACAAAAATATATATGTAAACACGCATCACTTGGCTTTCTCTTGACGCAAACAGAACGAATTTTGAACGAATCCCAAATATACGTGTAATTTAACTGGCATAATCATATTCACCTAAGTCTGTTTTCTTTTATACCGTAAATGCTTTATACGTCAAGGGGAAATTGCTTCCAAAAGTACAGTTCTTAAGGGAAAATTCATGAAGCAGAGTGTCCATATGCTGAGGTAGCGCCATATTGTTTGATACTAGACCGTCTTTCCTGCCTTTGAAAATCCGGATTGGTAAAACAGCAGTCACCTTCAGAAATATTCTGTGCAAGGCCTCAGAGTGGCACAGTGGTAAAGTGCTCGCTCTATCATCCGGGGATCGCGAGTTCGATCCACGGGTGATGCTCTTGCAGCCAGAGGTCTAGAGAGCTGATTGGCCGAGCTCTCTCAGTGAGGCAGGATGAGAGGTACTTAGTGCTCCCAAGGAAAGGCTTTCATACAAATATAATTATATTAATCTTAATCTGTGCTTAATGCAAACAATAAGCACTGCCAACAGTAACCAATAGACGTGCAAACAATGCGTCACTCTCAGTGTTTTACAGCACTGCTCAAACACTGTACATGGAAACCCACACATATTTATGTGTAGCGAACAGAACCCAAACATTCTATATGTAGTTTACAGAACCCATCAATTTTATATGTAGTGCTTACGGGAGGATATTATTTTGTTGAGTGGTCAATAAGCCTCGAGCGTTTAGATTCCCAGGTTGTTAACAATTACTATACAGAATATTTCCAAAAACCGGCCTTGTGACTTGTGTACATCAATAACAAACACACACCCAGACCAGGTGTGTAGGTATAGTGCTGATGCTGCTAATATTAATCCATGTGGCAGCAAGAGCACAAGGATACCGCCTTGAGAAAACAGTTATTCTGTACTGATGAAGAGTAAACTTCCCACAGCAAACATCTCATCAACATGTTTTGTAATTCATTTGTTGATCTGACTTCAGTAATCGGAGAAAACTGTGTACCTTGGTAACTACTGGGTTTACATAAACACTGTTTACTGCTGACTCGGGGATTCGATTGCTTAAAGCAATATTGGGAAAGATAAGCTTGCGAATTGAAGTAAATGTAATGTGAGACGTAGTAAAGAATAAAGCCTGTGAAGTACTGCACATCAAAGCTGACCTTCTGCAGCACAGATAAGTTGTAGAGACGAACACTTAATCTGTCATTTTGCACTGAAAAATCCATGGGGTACCCAAGAGGTCATATTTGCATTCTTTAGTCATAGTTAAAGGTATGACTAAAATTTATTACAACTAACTATGGCTGCACAATCAGAAGTATTTTAAATAATAATATTGGGTTTTTTTATAATTAAAAAATTGTACCTTCTTATCTAAAATTACGACAAGCTGGAGGGGTTTAAAAACCATGCAAGTCGAACATTCATTGATAGTTTTTAAAAAGTAAAAAAATAATAATCATTTAATTTACCTCAACAGAGCGCGTCATTGCGACATCAGCGAATGTTTCATGCAACAAAAATTACGTCAAGCCAAGACATGAGTGCCAGACAAAACATTACTTTCGACATAGGGGAGTTTCAGGGGAGGAAGTTTGATTAAAGAAATCAAGAAACCTTTGCAATAGTCAGTAATTCCAGATTCATTTATTGATTCATTCATCAGCTCGCTTTCTTTTGAGTGATAACTCATACCATCATACTCTGCTGTCAAAAAGTTGCAGACCAGAAGGTCCACATCACCTGCCTGATCTTGCAACAACTTGTATTCTTAAACACCCGTTAGACAGTACCAGACTTAATACTGCAAATCTCTACTTGCTCGGCTTGCTTCGTCTCATTCCTCCCAAAGAATTTAGGATATTCATGCGCTATAGATTTGTAACCTCCTGAGGTAGGTCGAGGTCAAATGCAAAAGTTTAGCTGTGTATTATCTACAGAGAAAATGTATCTCAGGTTTTTGTTACTTGGTTAAGCATTCCCATGAAAGAGCAAGTGTACTTCAAGAGTGTTTTCAGGTTAGATCTAATCCAGAATAAAAAAAACTAAGGTCTAATGATATGTACCAGTGTAACGCTCTCACCTTGTGGTTTCTGTGACTTTTGGCTGGTCCACTCCAGAAGCAAGTACATATTTGAAACCGCCTGTGTGATTTTCACATCAACGTCACTGCACGTCTTCAGGATACATCCTTCACCAGGATCAGGCACCCAGCATTCAGGATTTTCTTCTGGATCATGGCTCCCTGGTTCTTTTTTACATGTATCTAGTCTTTGGCTAAATTCAAAACACTCCTTATCTAGACTTGAGGTCCCATGCTGTTCATTTATATCAGAACTAGTGTGCTCTGGCTGGATACTCTCCTCAAGGCTAAATTTCCTCTGGATGTCCACATGCGTTCTAGAAGTAAGGTTATCGAGGTCAGATATGAGAAGATCAGCCACTTCCTGGATAGCATCCCGTTTGTACACCAATGAGAGTTCTTCAGACACCAGGGTTGGTTGACTGAATCTGCTGCTCTCTTCATAGCAGTACAATTGTACAGAGACCTTTTCTGCAACATTGTGACCTTTAAAAAGAAAAAAAAAAGGGGGGGGGGGTAAAAAACTTAACAACATATAACAGTAGGTCAAATGGACTTACAGACTCACCTACCCATTCATTCATTCATTCATTTTAAACAGTTAGACTGCGTTCGTTTAGTAATTGGGATTTTAATAGTAAGTGCGTATTATTAAGCATTTGTTCAGTACAACAACCACAGTAATTTTTCACAGAGGACTCAAATACACTGAGAAACTAATCATAATCATTATTTGAAATATGGAAAATTGTATGAAGAAAAAAAAAAAACACAAAAAAAATAATCATACAATTATATTATCATTTATTATGATAATCCTATTATGTGCTATTATGGACTCACTATACCTTAAGCACTGTTCTTATACATTGAACATATTAATAATACTATTTTGTTTATGTACCATCACTATAATTGAACTATGCGCTCAGACTGCACTTTATTGGGGACAACTGCACACCTTCACATTCATGAGTTATCTAAGAAGCCAATAATATGGCAGCGGTGCAACACATAAAATCATGCAAATATGGGCCAGAAGCTTCAGGTACAGCAAGTCTCAAATCAACCTACAGAATGGCGTGATTGTTGGTGGAAAACAGAAAAAGAATATTTATATAACTGCTGATCTTTTGGGATTTCCACACACAATAGTCTCTAGAGTTTACTCAGAAACGTGCAATAAAGAAAAGAAAAAGAAAAAAAAAAAAAAAAACTTCCAGCATGCAGCAGTTCTGCAAACGGAAATTCCTTGCTGATGACCGGGGTCAAGTGAAAATGGCCAGGCTGATTCAATCTGACAAAAAAGGCTACAATAACTGAGATAATTACTCTGTACAATTGTGGTGAGCTGAAAAGTATCTCAACACCTGGACCAGGGTCCAAATTCACCAATACGTACAGAACCACTAAACCAGGCAAATTAACAGATCAGATGAATCAGTAAAGTGCTGTGTGCTGGCCATCTAGGCCTGGATTTGAACATCCCTGACCTAGAAACTTGAGGCAACAGCCTAAGACCAGGCAAGCTTCGACATCGGTCGGCCAAGAACAGAACGTTTAGAAGGCCGAACTAATGTAGCATTGTCTGATGAGCCTTGATTCCTGCTGAAGCACACAGACTTTTCATAAGAAGCATGAATCCATCAACCCAACCCGGCTTCTGCCAACAGTCCAGACTGGTGAAGGTGGTGTAATGGTTTGGGAAATGTTTTCTTAAAACAATTTGGTCCCCTTAATTCCAATCAATCAATCATGACTTACAGCCTATTTGAGTATTGTTTCTGACCATGTGCAGAACCTAATAGCAATGAGTTCAGTGTTCTTTCCATCCCTTCCCAATAACTGGAACTGATTCCAATGAGACACATTTCAGCTCCAGTAGAACAGGAATCTAGTAGAACTGAAAGTGCAGATGAAAAATTTAACTGTGTGGAATCAAGGTCATGAAATATTAGGGACAAAAATAGGCCAAGCCTACTAATATAATAGTGTTCCTGAGTGTAAATGTGTTCACTGTGTGTACAGTAAGTACTAGGGATATCGAAGTGCCAATTTGATTTGCATTATGTTTCTGTAAGAGTCATGATTTTTGATTCAGTAGTAATTTATTTTACAATTACAATTCTAAACAAACTTATTATGCCAATAATCTAAAAAAAAATCCTCATCTCTAGAATAAGTAGAATACAAACTACAAAAACCAAATTCAAGCATGCAGATAATAGACCATCAGGATGTTTTACAACAAAAGCAAACTGCATACAAGGAAAATTATTTATATAATGGGTGAATCCCTGATGCTTTGGCTGGTTGTTCATGGGAAGAATCAAATACTAGAATCATGGGTTGCTTCCTGGGCTGCTCAAAAATTCTACTACCTGTTTCATGTTTTTAATGCATCACTTTCTATTCATTTTAAGAGTGCCAATACTTCTAGAGAGCACTGTACATATAATGAACTTGTTATTGGTGATTGTTTAGTTATGATTGGCAACAAGACCTACCAGGTATGATGAAGCTCAATAAGCGGCTCTCTTCCTTCCTCTGGGCCGTGGTGACATGATGGATACAAGAGCCTTTTAATAACACATAATACTCAGAACTGTGCTGAACAGACAGACGATCCTGCAGCACTGCACACACTTCCACCTGACCCTGAGAAATGAGAAGAGAAGAGCAAAAAGATATGAAATCATATATTTCACTCAAGAAACATTTGTAAATGTCAAAGAGGAGAGATTCAAAATCCTTGACTTGGTCTACACATGGATGGTTTTATCCAGTATGGTAGAGCTGGCATACTTTTTTTAGTTAGATTACTCAAAAGTCATTGTTGATGTTATAATACGCTAGTTTAGCCATTTCAGGAGTGCTGGCATAATTAAATAATTGGAATATTGCACCACCATACAACAAATACTATAATCTTAAATGTGCATGAGGGAAAATCAATGTTTAACCAATAATGCAGTAATTGCATCACCAGATATGCCTTTGCAGGTAATTATTAATTAAATACACTAGTGTCGTCATGATAGAAAAAAATATATTTCGACACTGATATGGTCATTCAAGTTTTGATATTGTTTTGATACCTTCTCACTGAGCCAGAGGCACTAAATGTCAGTAGTGGGAAAAAAATGGGTTCTGGATTCTGGTGATAAAGGCCTAGTGAGTTTTTAAGATACCGTATCTAGAAAAGATACAAGAAAACGAGACTGATCAAGTATATCATTTTCTGGGACTAGATTAAGTCATGCTGTTAGATTAAGAATTAAGATGTGTCTTTGATAGGAAGATCAAAGTATAAAAAATATAATACAGAACAAATTTAATTTCTGTCTGCAGAAAAACACTGCCATAAAAACATTATATACTGTATATATTATACTACAAATGTATTTAAAAATTTCACAAAATTTTTATCTCATGCAAAAGCTATTTTTTCATATTTTACTCCAAAATTAAATAAATTCCCAGATTCTTTACACACAAAGTGAAATATTTCAAGACTTTCTGGTTATGGTCTACAGCACATGAGAATCAAAAATCCAAAATCATTTCAATTTCATTTGTACACAGCTTTTAACAATCGTCATTGTCGCAAACAGCTTTACCCAATGAAAATTTTGGAAGTTTGTATGAAATGTGAATGTGCAAGAATCAAAATGATCAGATTGTCAGTAATGGGAAAGCCGAGGGCGACAGTGGCAAGGAAAAACTCCCTGAGATGCCAATAGGAAGAAACCGTGAGAGGAACCGGACTCAACCCATCCTCATTTGGGTGATCTGCAATCATACTGTATATTAGGAAGCTGGAAGTTGAGTATACAGTAACAGTTGATGTCCTCAAGTTAACATGGAGTCCAGTTCGTTATTGGAGAATAAATCCAGTATTTAAAAAAATAATAAGATGAGTCAAAAAATAATTTACAGTACAGAAATCTCCAATTTGTGAAAAGTAGATGCATTTATGCACTCAATACTTGGTCAGGATTCACTTAGCACGGCAATTGCATTTAGCAATTGAGCAGCATGGCATGAAGGCGATGAGCCTGTGGAAATGCTGAGGTGGTACCGAAGACCAAGTTATTCCCTTTGCTTGTGTACTTTTCCTTTCCACTCAACATGCCATGAATAGGTTTCAATATACCGTACCACTAGGTGAACAGTCTGTCCTTTCAGTGATGACCTTTGTGGCTTACGCTTCCTGTGGAGGGTGTTGATGATATTTGTTGATTGAAAGATTTGTAGAATCTTTCACAGTTGTCTAGGTCATGCACTTTTTAGACAGTTACTCTAAGTATCCAGTGATCTGCTTTTGTTATCAGATCCAGCAGACTTTCATGAGAGAAAATCTAAAAATATTCAGTTGGATTTGTTGTAATAGAAGAGGAAATCATGAAACGTGCAGAGAATACATAATAACGTATGTAAAATAAAATCAACTACCAAACCTTAAAACTGCACGTACACAGAGGTGCTGCTTTGTTAAAAGAGAACTGCAGTATAAGCCAGAGCAACAGCCATCCATACAGAATAGGATCAATGATTTCAAAATGCTGGTGTAGTACGGTTTTCAAAACTAGAGCACTGGGGTATTTTTTAGTTGTTGGTATACAGTACCAGACTATAATACACAAGTATTTTAATTTTGATTGTTTCTATTTTTCCACCATTTCATTTTTCTATCTTGTTTACTTTGATGGTATTCAAGACAACAGGAGTGTTAATATAATTGTGAGTTTTCCTATATATCCGAAATCAAGCCTTGGGACAGGACAGAAACACTTTGTGTCCCTCCTCTCTGAGCAATACAGACGTTCAACTCAGATGAAATCTTAAAAAAATAAAAAAAAATTTAAAAAACATACTTCAGACCACTGATTTCATTTACACGACCCTGGATCAAAAGACACACCTTGTAAAAGGGGAGGGGAACATTACTGCAAACTGAGAGAGGTTTGTGCAAGACAAGGCTCTTTTCACTCACCCCCCCCACCCCCCAAAGTTCTGCATAAAACCCTCTTTTGATTTTTTTTTTTTTAAACTACTTCTACAGCCGTCTCTCTCACTTCCTGTCATTTAAGGGGCCCCTTTGCTAGAACAGTGAATGGTAAGTAGAACCTTCATAAAAGGGTAAAGAACTTTGTTAGGTATGGGAATGGGTAAGGAGTGAAGTCTTTCCTCTTTCTGTAACTCAGTCCTTCAGATAAAGTTGAATGGCAAGCCGGGGATTCTCAGTGCTCCTGTTCCGCATAAACCCAGCACCACCAGAAGCACCACCGCCACTGCATTCACAGTACTTCAACCCTGTTTTTTACATCCCCTTATATGAAACTATTTCTCTTCTCCTTTATTTAATTAATTCATGACATGTTTTCCACACTTTCCCAGCCCAGAATTTGAGCATAAGATCCGGGGAAAAAAACTGAAAGCAAGAGATATGAACAGGGAGGATTTTCCCTGACAAAGAAAGAGAGGGACTGGAGATTACCCAGTCCACTTGAAACACCATCACATTGACCCCATCTAATATGACATTATATGCCATGAGAAATAAGTTAAATCTAGTATCAGTGTATTAAAAACAAAAAGACAGAGACAGAAAATGGCAGACAAGTCAGAAGTTGTTATACGGTTCATTCACATTTCTCAGGAAGTAAATATACCATTTGTAATACTTTACAGGTATGCGACATTTCTAACTCTTTGATTCCAAATGATTAACATTTTACAGATTCCATCCATGTGCATTTTTGATGATATCGTTAGCGAAAAGGGATTGATCGTGAACAGTCCTTCGGTTTATGAACAAAATACAATCAGAAAATACTCTGGTTATTGTGCGTGTGTGTGTGTGGCGTTCCACATGTTCTCCAAAGCTGAATGGCTTTACTCCAGGTTCTCACTGCCAAAAACTTGCCAGTACATGGACTGATTATCCAGCGTGTCCCATGTGTGTGTGTGTGTGTGTGTGTGTGTGTGTGTGTGTGTGTGTGTGTGTGTGTGTGTGTGTGTGTGTGTGTATGTGCTGTGACTGACTGACATCTCATCCAGGGTGTGTTCCTGAGATAAGCTCACGATCCACTACAACCGTGAGGGAGGATAAAAAACGTTACTCATGACTGAATGAATAAATAAAATGGATCTGGTTAATGACTTTCACAAGAAGTTCACCCTGACCTTTAAAGCCCAGGTACTGAGTCACTTCCAAATCACGTCAGTGCAATGAAATGTATTGGAGAAATGAAAAACATTAGATTTAAAGAACAGGGCAGATCATAATTCTGCCATAGAGAGATTTGTTAACCTATGCACTAATGTACATCTTCAGTAGTGTTGCTCCTCAGTACATATGCACATACAGTAGGTGAACAATCAGCCTACAGGACCTTCAATACAGAGCAGGTGTCAAGATTTAAAGCACTTGTTTCATCGTCAGCTGGCTTTAAGGATGAGCAGGACGGACAGCAGGAAGGACGCGAGGAAGTAGAAGATGATGACTTACAAGCCTGTCAGGCCCAGGAAGCCCACCGTAGCCACAGAGGTGCTGCAGTACTCACTGATAAACTGCGAGTCCTCACGTTTAGCCATCCAAATCATAATAAAAAGCATCACTGTACAAGTATTTCATATAGTTATGCCAATATTAAAAGCATGTTAACATAACTATTGTGAAAAATATGTATGTTTCTTTTTCTTTCGCAACAGAAGTGCTACACTCGTCACTCCTCTGCAGCCATCTTAATGCAGACAGACAGCAAAAGAAAGATAGACAGAAAGACAAAGAGACAGACAGAGGATGACAAAAAGAAAGCGATGAATGGATGGATGGACGACCTAAAGGGGGGGGGGGTATTTTAAATGCTTTAGTATGAGAGAATGTAGCTGTATCCTTGAGGCTTAGTACAGCAATAATGTATTATTGTTATTGCAGTATTACTGAATAATGAAGGTTTACATCATGTTGCCGACATTGTGACCAGTTCAACCTGAACTTCCCATGGATAATATCCTGCCTTAAAAATGGATAAACAATTATAGACCAGTAGTCATCACATCACAAAAGACCCATGCTGTTCCAACTCAGACCTCAAGTCAGTCCTCTCCAGGATCCCCTGCATTGTGCCTACCAGCCATAGGTAGGCATGGACATGAGAACAAGAAAGGAGTCCATACGTCCCTCATGGTTTTGCAAAGATAGTGGAAAAAAGGAAACCCAGAGTAAACGCACACAACCACAGAGAAGAACAGAACAAGAAGTTCGAGTCCAACTGGTGCTCCTGGTGGTATGAGAGGGCACAGATACTTACTGTACCATCATTCTGCCAGATTGGCAATTTGACGCAAGAATTGCAACATACAACTCCTGGCAAAAAGTATGGAATCACCTCTCTCAGAAGATGTTCATTCAAATTGTTAACTGTGTAGAAAAAAAGCAAGCACATACAACCCACAAAACTATTTTCACTCAACAATTTTCCTCAGATTTGTGTGATTCCATATTTTTTTCCTCTGTTTAATCTGAACAGTTGTCATTGACTATAGTTAGCTTTCTTTGTTTTGTTTTTTTAAGTGTTTTATACAGCCAGACGTTTGGATTGTTGAGTGAAAATAGTTTTGTGGCATGTATGTGCTTGCTTTTTTTTTCTACACAATTAAACATTTGAATGAACATCTTCTGAGTGGAGTGATTCCATACTTTTTGCCAGGGGTTGTAATAAGGTCCTTTAAATTTCTAGTCTGCATGAACACGGTGCAACATGGACGTTTTGCGGGGCTAATAATGTTTTTCACATTTGAAAATACAGTCTCCTAATTTCCCCCACAAATTAAAAAAAAATTTAAAAATATTGAACACTGTCTCTAGTGCCAAGCCGTCTTAACAGTTCATCACCAGGAGCAACTCCCTCATTGGGAGTAGTGATGGATAGACTTTGGAGACATCTAACCCAAATATGGTTCTTCCCACTTCTGTAGAGTATATAAACATTCATGTTACAGATACAAACAATTTCCCTTTGGTAAGGCAAATACAAAAATGAAATATAAAATAGAAATAAAAATGTATGCACATATGACTGTGTATTTAATAAAGCTAGCATATGGCCCTTAAAAATGTTCCAGACTCCAACTCTAATCTCATCAAACCTCAGACGCACACATATGGAGTTTGCTAAAGTCATTGGAACTGATTGAAAGTGGGATGTATTGCCAGATGGAGAGATTTAGAATCTAGCTAAATCACCAATAAATGCAATTATAGTCATGCAGGAAAAAAAAAAGCTTTTTGCAGAGTAATGTACCGAATGCAAGCGAATGAGCCATTTTGCTTCCAAAGGCCCTTGTTAGGAGACTTGGCATTAGGAACCTCGGTCAAGTTCCAGGACACTCATCAGCAAATTCTCACTGCTTTTGCCAAGAGAGTCATCCTTAGATGTTCTAGCAGGACAATAATTCAAAGCATTCTTTTAGATCCAGACAAACATAGAGCTCAGACCATAAAATCTTTAGCTATTCAGGAAGTTTTAGAAATTACAATACCAGACTCTCAGATAGACCTCAGAAAACCAGAATAAGTAGTTATCTACTAGAGCACCACTTGACCGGCTTCACTAAAATCACTAAAAGATAAAACCCTGGGAAATGGGAGACAGTGACTGAAAAATCAAAAACAACATGGTGCTAATATACAATTTCTAAGGTATAAGGCATCACAAAGCGCAAAACGCTGTCTTTATACCAATTGGTATCTTTGGTTCTGTTGTGCCAACTGAGCAAAGTCTAAATAAAGATCATATTCTCACTCTCTAAGAAAGACTCACAATGTAAAGATTACCAAGAAAGTTTCTTCATGCCCACAACTTGTCAAAAATGTTCACTAAATGGGAAATCTTGTCATTCTTTACAAAGAATTAAAATGATAAATCTATTTACATGTAAAAACAGCCAAATTATCAAAGTGGCATGATTATGAAAATGAAAATATTATATTAGGATATTACTGGGTTCTACTTGAGGTATTTGTGACTGGATATATCTACTTTAATTATCCACAAATAACAACATATTTACTGTTCGAAATCCAGATACTACTGGTAGTAAGTACACACAGCAGTTTAAAGTCTAATTATAACATCTTGCTGTTTAATAATACAAATCTCTCTCTGCTCACAATGCCTTTACTCACCACTTAAAAGATTGGGTCTGTCTACCCAGCTTTCAAGAAAATCTTTCAATCATTATACTGTGGATCTCATGAAAGAAACATTCATTTTATTTCAGTTACCTTCGCTATTTATGGAGGCTACGTAACAAATAGCAGACTTTTCAATTTCATGCAATTTAGTGAAAACTGCTGGTTTTCAAATCACCAGGAGCACAGAATGTAATGGTCACAGAGGTTGTCTGAACCAGAAGGTACATTACAATTATAGGAAAAAATCACATTCCCCAGCCTCCCAAGAAAAGTCTATGCCAGGGACCCGGGCAGAGAACTCCACCCAAAAGCTAAACCTATGAGTCAGGAGGAACAATGCTGCTTTTACTTAGACTATGCAACAGTGGACCAGTTATTTTCTCTTGCGCAGCAAAATGAGGGTTCATGAAAATATGCAGTTTCACATGCATTCCTAGGGTCCAATAGAATATCAGAAGACCATCGAGATGTCATCTTTGGGTGTCAAAGTTTAGTACCCTTAGCCATGCTCTTGAACATTTTGCTGCTGATTATGATGGATCAAGTCTCTCTCTCTTTTTTTTTTTTTTTTTTAAAAAAAAAAAAGAAAACATGACATTTTCAAGACCAGCATCTCTATCCTCAAGCTTCCAGTGATGACTGAAAGAAAGTGGCCATGCGTACATGCAGCAACAAAGAGGATTTTCCACATGTTAATAAGAAAAACAAAGATTTTGCTTTTTTTTGTTTGAAACAATTTGAAGTTACATTTTCAATTCATCTATTACGTTGTACTGTTTACCTAATAACTGTAGAACTAATGGTATAGGCTACATTTAATTAAAGTACTCATGTTTAATTCAATTGTAAAGCTGCTGAATAAAGCTTGCCAGTGTTATTACGATTACTCAGCTTTTTTTTTGGTTTAATTTGATTTTTGCCAAATTTTAACAGCCAAAATCAAAATCATACAATACTGCCTTATGATAAAGCTGTGGTTATTGAAACGCTCACTCAGAAGGATGCCCTGTTTGGAAACTGCAAGTGCCATGAATGAAATTACATACCGGGAATCCCCAGAATGAGGTGTAAAGCAATGGCCTTGGGAATCCTCGAATGAACTTCTAAACCCATTGCAAATGC
Organism: Clarias batrachus; assembly: GCA_003987875.1. Classification (NCBI taxonomy): domain Eukaryota; kingdom Metazoa; phylum Chordata; class Actinopteri; order Siluriformes; family Clariidae; genus Clarias; species Clarias batrachus. The sequence goes on along the minus strand of QMIH01000345.1, from coordinate 286,260 downwards.
AAGCCCCAACAGAAGAAGTGGAAAAAGAATATTACGACCCTGATTTGATACTACACTAGTGAGGTCAAATGAAAAAAAAAGTCAAGCATGAACAATGTATAAATCAGTCTCCCCAGAGTACAACATCTTTCATCTCCCCTGCTTTCTTTGTTTGTGTAGAATATCCAATAACAACTTTTATTTTGTATCAGAAAGCTTAAAGGGTGACTAACTCGAACTAGGTAAAAGATTAATTGGTGCGATTACACTTACTTTAATACTTGGCCTTACATGAGGCACAGTGTTCTACACAAGCCAAAACAAAGACAGAAATGACCGAATGGATCTTCCCATGGATTCTTTGAGTTTCATTCATTTCATAGATATCCATCTCATAGTGTCAATAAAGTCATAGTAACAAACGTGCATTGTGCAATTATTATTATTATTATTATTATTATTATGGTGGATTAGTAGCAACAACGTTCAGTGCCGTATTCATCATAATTGAGTGCATTACTCATTTCCAGGGAATTCCTTATCTAAAGAGCTAATAATGGATATGCCACATAAAAGGAAGGAAAAATATTTTTAAATGGCCCAGTAGTTAGATATCAGCATATCAGAAATCTCAAATATCCCAAGTACTTTTGAATTCGCATCTATCTTAACCTCTAAATACTCACATGGCCAGCTGTAACTCCACTTACCTGTAGCTCGACTAAGAGATAAATATTATGTTTAAACTAAAACATTTGCACAGTACATTACCAGGCAACAAGCTGACAAATGGGTACTACAGTACTTCCTTTATCATGTTTGTTCATGTCAAACAGAGGACAGGTTCACATGCTTAGCACTTTTATTACTGAGATAATCCAAAGCTGCTTTTAGCCTCAGCATTTTCCTAGCTTTGTGTAATTCATACTGGCTCATTATTAGTTGATTGAACATGCAGTATATACCAACAGTCTGGGACAAGCAGATTATAAATCACAGTTGCCAGAGGAGACACACGCAGGCTGTTAAAATAATGGACACCAGAATATTTTTTTATTTCTTTTCTTCATCCAACAGCAACAGAAAGAGAAAAAAATATATTCTCCTCATTGACCTTTGTAGAAGAAAACTTTTAATATTTTTTAAGAAGTTTGTTTGAACCTAACATGCTCCAAATAGTTCAAAAATGTCTTGGTGGAACAAAGCGTCTCAATGCTGGGGTATGCACTACTTTTTACAAATCCTGCCACCTAAAACACTAAACAAAACTTCAGAATCCATTTTTAAAAATACAATTTACAGACAAGCACTGCTGTGCAAAAGTCTTGAGCCTCATTTCTTCATATTATGTACAGTTAATTTCTGTTCTATTCAATTAATCTGCATCAAGCAAAGACAACAACTAAGGAGATGTGACTAAGTGCTGGGTTAAGAACTTTATATAGAATAATTGCATTATTAAAATCTGGAAGGACAGTGGTGAAGAAACGTGACGAGAAATGTGGCCGAAAAAGAAATTTGACCGGCATTGGGACTAAACAGCCTTAAGAAAACAAATTATTGGTGAGGCAAATCAGGTAAAGAATGGAACGTGGAGCATTGGAAACCCATACCAAAAGAAAGAAATAAACATTGTCCCGATGCCCAGATCAAAAAGAGGAAGGCTGGGCACCCTCAGCAACCTCATCACGTAAAACCCCACCCCTGCTACAGAAACCCGTCAGACAATGTGTTCAACAGCATGGGAGGAAAATAAAAAGGTTTAACTCAAAACCTTTGACAGAAATCTTGTGAATGTTTTACATCAGTGAATATTCTACTTGACTAAAACGCACAACACACACTCAGACAAAACACTTGAGCTATTCAATACTCAAGGACACCTGAAAGTGTTTAACACCAATATGTTAACCATTTGTAACACACTGTGCATACACACAAGCAGCAATGTTTTTTTTGTTTTTTTTTTTAGCTTCAGTGAATTGGACTATTTGCCTATCGAGGCACAAATGAAGGTTTATAGCAAATCTAATCAAAATATCAAATGATATTACGCTTCCCACATTAATAATAATACTTAATGTAATATATTTCTGAAGTGCTTGCGTAAAAAAGATAAACATGGAATTTAGCAAAAAAAAAAAAACCTGATTTAAAAGCAGACTTTAGGCTTCAGGAAGCATAAATGGTCAGAGAGGGAATTCCACAGATGAGGAGCAGCAGAGCAAAAGGCTCAAATTGAACACGGTTTGGGCCTTGGGAGATGAAGGAACCAACTGTTCTGTGTTTGCCGATTTCGGGTGGAATTTAATAGAGCGAGTAGTTCTTTCAGATAGAGGGAGCAGTCCTATGGATACACTGGTGAGCCAGAAAACTCCTAAAGATCTCCATTCGCAATTAGAAATATTCCCAGCCATTGAATAGACAAATACTATATCTGCCCTTTCGTTTGCCCCGAGTTCTCAAAGCCAGACTGAAACTTACTCCTCGTTACCCTTCAAACTTATTACAGATGAAAGGTAAAAAGATGGTGACAATATGATAATATTACAAGCAGCTAGTACAGCATTTATTCAACTTGTATACTGGATATTATTCAAAGGTAAATGGTTTGCGTATAATTAGTAATGTTTACATTTGTCGTTTATAACTTTTAAGCCAGCAAGACCTGGCAACCAGTTATTCAAATCTGAATTAATGAAGAAGTTAGAAAAAAAAATGTATTGTGATGTTTACAATAGCTATGCTTTGAAGTTCACGTTGCCTTATTGTGACAGAATGACTATTATTCTCATTACATCATAAAACTATAGGGATACACTCTTGATAATACTGCCAGGATTTCTACAGTACTGTGCAAAAGTCCTGACCCCCACCCCCATTTCTATATATTACATTTAATTCAATTACCTGGATTAAATTAAAGAAATGCGGACATGTTTTTACTGTGACACGTTGACTAAAGATACAATTTAAAAATAGGTTGTTAATGTAACAACCGCAGCAGCCCCTTATTTTCCCCCTCTCCTCTGTCCCAGTCACTCAGCATTAAGTACCAGCAGTATGCTAATCACCGGCCTGATCATCAGTTTCTCACTGGTTCATGCCTTAGGTTTGATGGGTATTTTATACTTGAATGTAGCAAATTGCGAAGAAATAAGGAGGGGCTCAAGACTTTTGCACAGTACTGTACCTCTGGGTTTTCTAGTATTTCCAGGTGGCCTAGCAGCACAATTCAGCCACAAAAACTTCAGGGTTTAATCCAAATACAGATATGTCTGATTGGAGCACTAAACAAATAAAAACAAGATACAGACACAAATAAATCACATTGAGCTTCAGTAAGCATTTCCTACTCTAAACCAAGCATGCTAATGCGTTAGCAGCACTCTGAAGTACCATCATTCTTTGAAAAAAAAAAAAATTACTGCCTCTTACTTTTTGTAATATTATTATTAACATAGCATCTAACTGGGCGAAGGGGGGCGTACATCGTTTTAATAAATTGATTTTAACAATATGGCTGGTCGGCGCATCTCCATATTTAAATGCAACATAACAACCAGTACAAACCAGTAAGCGTATCCATCATGGTATATGCTGGTTATGTACTAAAGATGGGGTGATCAATTCGGTTATCCATCATGATTCTTTTATTACATTAATTGTGGCAATTCAGATCATAGTGTGTGAGAGTATGCGCGAGAGTGAGAGTGTGTGTGTGTGCGCATGTGTGTGCGCGCGTGTGTGCGTATGCATGACAGTCATTATTGATAACTGGGACAAAACATGCCCATCACAAAAAAATAATTTTCTGCAAAATTTAGAAATACAGTATGTTGATTATGATCATATTTTGAATTAACTCAGCATTAAAAAAAAAAATTTTACTTTAAATTATTTTTATTTTATTTCATAAAGTGTCCCCACTAGACCTGAAAACGTCTTTGACCAGAACAAGGGTTCACATTTTCAAATAGCTAAAAAAAAACTGATTAGAATTTATGAAATACTACATTATTATTATTATTATTATTATTATTATTATTATTATTACACTGCAATAACACATGTTAATCAATTAATCGCTGTTAAAAAATAATTCATTTAATTTGTTTAACTATATTTTTTCATTTGCTGAATTTCAGTTTCTGTCAATACCATCAGACATTCCTAAAATAAATAAATACGGCAATCTTGTGTCAGTCTTGTCAAACCTCCAAAGGCCATTTCCCTTCATGACTCCCAGTCTGTTCAACTGCTCAGGTTCTTGCAAGTTTGATATTCGTTGTTCTTAAATTAAATTACATTTTTCATTATTTTTTTTTTCAGATATTTTTTTTGGTCAAATTACTGAAATTCAACCACATTAAATATGCATGCATGCAAAAACAAACTGGATCCTTCATACACTTCGGAAGTTATCAAGCATAACATGGAATATTGAAAACACTGTAAGATGACAACACCATGAGGAAATTCATCTGATGGCGGTAACTTATTGTGTGACAGTGTTGACAAATACATGCAAAGTAGGTTTTATTTCACTACATTTCCATCAGCAAAACATTACTTTTTGTTAATTTCCTGTTAAAATGCATTTATTGTTTTGTTTAAAGCATGATTCATTGCTTTAAAAGGGCACATATACTGTACGCTCATTTACACACTACAGGCAGTTTTGGAAAAATGGATTTTTAAAAAATGAATGCTGGATTTACTAAAAACTTTTTTTGTTCCAAATGTTTTGAGGATCTGAAAATTGATTCCAAAGTGTTAAATGCTGCATAAATGTTCACAATAAAATGTAATAGTTTTATATCTTTTCAAGGAGCTCTTCTCTTATAATGTACTAGAGGTTAACCACGTTTCTGGCCACGTACATGAGATTTACCCGTGTCAACGCCCACATGCCCATCCTGATGCCCGTGTGCTACCATTATCTGTAAAAGGAGTGTTTGGTCCCCACATTGCTCCAGTGTTTAACCGCTTTCCAGCCTAATCCAGGGTTTCTGAAAGGGTGACCCTGAACTTGTCCTGATGAATGTGTTTTCACTGCAGATGACGCTGCCTACTGTAGTGCAGTGGGAAATGCCTGTGGCACGCTCACAGTATGAGGTAAAGGGTAATGATCACGCTGCCTTCTTTTACATTCAGTGAGGAAGGCCTGTGCAACAATCACAGTGTGATATAAAGGATGATGCTGACGCTGTGTACCGTTACAGGTGTTGAGGTACGCCTGTGACACAATCACAGCATGATATAAAAGCTGTTAATCACATGTGACCGACTACCTGTGCAAACAGTACCAACCATGTATAACCCGTGCCTCCCGCTGCCCAAACAAACAACAATGTCTGCTTTATATACAGATGTCAACAGTGTCAGATTTCTGGATGGATTTTTCATTATAACTTATAGGAAGCCATTTTTTATCCTAATTACACACGTGGACAAAATTGTTGGTACCCTTCGGTCAATGAAAGAAAAACTCACAATGGTCACATAAATAACTTTAATCTGACAAAAGTAATAATAAATAAGAATTCTATGAATGTTAACCAATGAAAGTCAGACATTGCTTTTCAACCATGCTTCAATGGAATTATAAAATAAAAAAAACTCATGGAACAGGCCTGGACAAAAATGATGGTACCCCTAACTTAATAGTTTGTTGCACAACCTTTTGAGGCAATCACTGCAATCAAACGATTCCTGTAACTGTCAATGAGACTTCTGCACCTCTCTGCAGGTATTTTGGCC
>QMIH01000345.1:239073-279621 GCA_003987875.1 Clarias batrachus | reverse complement strand
TTTTATAATTCCATTGAAGCATGGTTGAAAAGCAATGTCTGACTTTCACTGGTTAACATTCATAGATTTTTTTTTAATTATTACTTTTGTCAGATTAAAGTTTTTTTATGTGACCATTGTAAGTTTTTCTTTCATTGACCGAAGGGTACCAACAATTTTGTCCACGTGTGTAAATACTATTCAAAATTATATTTTGAAATACTTATATGACAGTATCAAAAAAAACACTTGATTATTAGACAAAATCCAAAAATATATATAATTTGAATACATTTTACAATGTCCAACAGTGTTGAAAAAAATCCTGTAATGCACTGAAAAGGTCATTTCTACAAAAATGTTAGAACTGGGAGGCTGCTCCAAAACAGGGTTTGATAACCCACACCTCACTGTTCCACAATATATATTACAGGAATAATTACTAATTACTAATAATTACTTTCATGATCAGTAGAGCGTTTATTGTGGATAACCTAGCTCTCATCTATTATCTCTGCGCACAAAACCTGCCATGCGAGTCCAGGTGACATGTCTTGGTATCAAATGTAATAAAACATTTCTGTGCATTTTGTCTTCACACTCTTTTGTCCCGTTTGATGCTTCAGCTTGGTTTATTAGCAGACGTCACCAGATGGTTAGGAGTTGCCAGGACTACCATTTCCAGGCTACAGAACTGATTCCCAACAAATGGTTCCACTGCTGATCTCCCTAGGTCTAGAAGGTCAAGAGTAACAACACCAAGGCAAGACAGACTAAAAGGTGAAGAAAATGCTGCCACTACTGCTGCTGGTATTCCAGGGTAACACACAATAAGCCATCAGACTATTCAAAGGCAGTTGACTGCACCTGGGCTTGCCAGGAAAGCAAGGAGGCCGTATTGTCAATCCATGTGGACTCTAGGTCGTTGTCAATGTTGTTTGAATATTGAGTATAAAAATCACCGCTTCGTATTCATTTGGCATAAATGTAATAAAAGAAAAATTACTCCTTGGTCCACTAATTTCCTATGACAATCGGATATGCACAAATCCTTTTTTTGTTGTTTTTTAAATCACAACTGCTAAATGTTGAGGGTGCGCACACATGCACAGACTCACACACGCACTCACACAAACACACAGGACCTCAAATAAATGACATTTGGCAGGCAGAGAAAATGAAAGGACAGATCCCAGGAGGATAAAGGTGGAAAAAAGAAATGGATAGAATGTCACATGATCGAGGGAGTGGTAGAGAAAAAAGGTAAATGAGCAGGAACACCCTAGAAATCTCAATATACAATATATACAAACAGCGTGCGAGTACATACATAAAAGCAGTGAAGCAAATGATTTGCAGGTTAAGTAAAACCCTCCTGTTTTCATTATTTACCTCTCATTTTGTGCATCTCTACATTTTCTACAGGAATAAAGCAATACGAGATGCTGACAGAAGGAAGCAAAAAAGTCTGAACAGGTCTGCTTCTCATACTCACATAAACAGGGACCTCATCTCTGTTCAGCTCCATTAGACCATTACACTCTAATCTGCAAAAAAACAAAGCACTTAGTTTAATACAGGCCAGAGTGGTGGAAATACATGTGTACACACATACCAGTTCAACCAGACACATCTGCAGCAAACCAGTCTGAGTGTAACACTGCCCAAAACCATACGAGCAAATCGTGCTTCCAATACAATACACCCCTATACACTCTCTCTCTTTCTCTCTCTCTCACACACATACACAGGTTTAGAAAAACATTGAGAAGACAAATGTCCATTCACTAAAAACAAAACATGACATTGAACTGTGGAGAGAGAGAGCAAGAGAGAAAGACAGACACAGAGAGAGACAGAATGTGAGAGAGAGAGAGAGAGAGAGTGAGAGAGAGAGAGAGCGAGCGAGAGAGAGCATGCGTGTGTGTGTGTGTGTGTGTGTGTGTGTGTGTGTGTGTGTGTGTGAGAGAGAGAGAGAGAGAGAGAGAGAGAGAGAGCGCGCATGTGTGTGTGTGCGAGAGAGAGAGAGAGAGACAGAGTGCGTGCGCACGAGAGAGAGAGTGCAAATACTATACAAAAGAACAAAAGGACTATAGCTGAGCCCAGGACTGTAATTTGTTAAGGGGACGATTCAGAATACACCACTGGCTAGTTTTACGCACTGGAAAAAAGCAAACATCTAAAGTACAAGAGTTTGCAATTAAGAATATAATAGTGCTCAGAGTGCTGCAAAAGTCCATAAGTAGAAACGGGTTGAATGCTGGTGAACCAATCAGTAGCCCAGGAGTCTGGAACAAGGATATTTTCTGTCTGACATTATTACTGTTTTTATTTGCTTCCTTCTTTCTTTTTTTGTTTGCTTTGCTAGGCGAAGAGTACAACTAACCATTGATGGACAATTAATAGAAAATTTATCAAAACCGACATTCAGAACCTTGACATAATCTTGCCCATGTCAATTATATTATTAATTATTATTATTATTATTATTATTATTCTTCGATAAATACTTTTTTCTTTGTGTTCATCTCCGTAAAAACATAGTCCAGTCTGTGACATAGAAACAGCATGGAGGGGAACTCTTTAATGAAAAACAAAATATCCCAGTTTTAATATTTGAGCATATTTACAGTATAAATTGTCAGTATAAATAAAAATAATGATTCCTCAATCCCTATGCAGGTTTTGCCAAAATTCTCGGCCATGTCGCCCTGAATTCTGCACGTTCTCCCGCAAAACCTATATGAAAATGGTTTCAAATTGTTTCTAGCTTGTTTTTTTCCAACTGGAAAGCAGGCAAAGGACTCGAAAAACTCTACTATTTTGTAAAACCCTATTCAATTTTTTTTTTTAAATGGCCCTGAGTTCATTTGAAAAATCCTTCCAAAGACTATAATGGAGTTTGCAGAATGGACACACTGAAAAAATGCTTTTGGACCACTGGAAAATTTGCCATCCTCTGCTCAAATTTTTGAAATATACACACAAAACTTGATACTCCACCACTTTAAAGTCTGGTGGTGGTGGTGTAATGCTTTGGGAGTTATTTTCTTGGGGTTACCAACTGAGCATCATTTAAATGCCACAGCCTACCTGACTATAGTGGCGGACCATTTCAATCCCTTTATGACCACAGGATAATACGCCATTTCATAAAGCTAAAATCATCTCAAACCGGTTTCTTGAACATGACAATGAGCTCACTAAATTCAGGAAAGACACGTTTCCTGGCAAAGATATCAGGATACTCTTTTTTTTTTTTTGCGGTTAAATAAATAAATAAATATACTGTAGATACATTATTTTGGTTTTATCTCCGGTGTTACACTTAATATAAATGCTGAATACTAGGGATTAAATGAGAATGAGTTATGATGTATGGACATTTGAACGTCTCTCGTTTAGAATCATACACACTTCATTTACTTTATTTCTGCTTTAAATGAACCGACATTCTTGTTCTCAGCAACACCATCCATGCTGCTACAATCTACAACGTCACACTTAAGAGGTGAATCATTAGAAGAGACTACCAAGGCATGAGAACTATATGACGTTTTGTTTTCCCCAAAACTGAAGCACAAGGACATTGTGTTGACAACTGTAACTCTACACGAGGCCTCTGCATGCATACACACACCAACTCATTATTACTTAATGATGATGCAGACGCAGATAGATATCAACACCACAGGTGGAGAAATCCAGGAAGGTCATGTAAACTTACATTCACACATACACACCCACAAAGAACAACAGAGAGCGAGAGAGAGAGAGAGAGAGAGAGAGAGAGAGAGAGAGAGAGAACTAATGAGAGAACGCTAATAAGACAAAAACTTGTTTCTCACTTCAACCTCTGACATAAACTTTACCACATGACATTGATTTCTATTGAGTAAAAAACATTAGTAGTAAATCACAATACAGGACTACTCTTTCAGGAGTTACTAATATTCTTTGTGGTACAACAGAAATAACAAGAAGAATATTACATTTGATAACTGTTGATGATAGACCAGTAACCTGGATTAGCATGTTAAACTCAACAGTGGCCTAGTACACTTTCTTTCATATTTATTAAAGGGTAAGGCTTTTACACCATTTATTTCAAATAATGGACTTTACTGTAATCAGAAGAAAGATTTTCATGAGATACGTAAATTTGTAATTCAGTTCAATTCAGTTTTAGTTGTTAGCACCATCGCCTGGCACCACCAGGGTTTTTGGTTTCAATCTCGTCTGTGCTCTGCGTCTGTAGAGTCACATGTTCTCCTCTTGCTTTCTGGCTTTACGCTCGAGTACTCTGGCTTCCTTCCACAGTCCAGCTACACAAGGTGTAGGCTGAATGGTATTTCCAAATTAGCTATAATATATGATGAAAATGCGTGCATGTGCCCTGTAATGGTTTGGCACCCCAAACCCAGGTTACCTCACCTTGGACCCCAAGTTTCCTGGGATAAGCTCCCAGACCCCCCTGACCCTGCACAGAATATAAGGTACAGTCAAACCTTGGATAGCAAGCATAATGTATTCTGGATGTGCTTGTATATCAAAGCAAATTTCCCCCATACGAAATAATGGAAATTCTGATGATTTGTTCCACAACACAAAAATATTCATATAAAAATAATTAATACAAAATATAAAGTAAAAATAAAACAAATTAACCTGCACACACACGGAAACACTGCTCTGTCGGGAAACCTCTTTAACAAGAAACCTCTCTAATGACACTTGCGCAAGAACACACACTAATGGAGTCACTGCTGTAAAGTAAAAATAGAACAAAATTAACCTGCACTTTAACTTTGAAAAGAATCTTCACAGTGTTTGTGTGTGTGTTTGAGAAGGTCGAGAGCAGAGGAGGAAGGTGGGGGGTTACTGTGTAGGATGACTTACATACACACACACACACACACACACACACACACTACTCTGTCTGGAAACTTCTTTAATAAGGAACCTCTCTAATGACACTTGCTTTTGCTTTACACGCGCACACAATGTGGTCACAATGTTATAGTAAACAATACATGCGCGCTAGGATGTTGAATTTACAAGTGACGCACATGTACGGAGACTGAGCATAGAAGACAATAACCATAATCGCGTAGCGCGAACAAAAGAAAAACCATCTGCTTAGTTGTGATCATGTGGCGTTCGGTAGTCAAACCACATGTGTACCACTTGCACATCAAGACCTCACTCGTTTATTAAGTTAAAATTTATTTACAAATTTTGCTCACAGACCAAGTTACTCGCAATCCAAGGTTCTATTATATAGGGGATGGAGTTTGGTAAACTATGTGCTAAAATTACTCACTTAACTAGTAGCCATTTTTAAAAATTCAGATTTTAAATTATTTACAAATTACAAACATTAAACAGTATAAAATTGGTGAATTCCTTAAATATGTACTACAGCCTTTGCAGAATATACAAGCGGCTTCTACTGTATCTAAAGCATCGTTTATTCTATTGGGTTTTTGGTGTGGTTGGTGCATTACCGCGACCTACTGGACTGGAGAGTGTTGTAGATGATTGGCAGGTATAGAAGCTTATCAATGTTTTGTGAGACATGATATTTGAAAAACCAGCAACACAGTTAATCAGAGTTTATGAAATTATTTTATTAGTTTTTATACGCCATCACATGTAAGAAAGACAGTTGCTTGAATCAAACCAGACAAACATTGAGTGCTTTGAATCGAAAATCAACAATCTGCCCATGGTTTCCAGCTCTAATCCTGATACAACATCAGAGGATCAATTCATTCACTTTTGCCTGCAAAGTGAGCAAAGCCAAACTGACAGGTGACTGAGAGCTGAGAGGTCTCAGGGCAAGAATAGTCGAACAAGGCACACTTCAACCAAACCATCCCCCCACCACCAACACCTTTGCTCTTCTGACTCACATCCTGGTATATTTTACATCTGGGGGAAACACTGCAATGATTTAACTAAAGCTTCGGGAAAGATGAAACTGAATATTTTGCCTATAAACTGTGGGCAATGCTGGCAATAAATCATTTTTAATTTTACTCCACTCAACAGACCTGACAGAAATATAAAACACATGTTCTGCTTTAATCCTGTGAATATTCCAAGAACTGCTCTTAAGTTTGGTATGTGAGACTAGAGTCTGTCCAGAGGAATTGCAGAGGCTTTCAATTATTCTCATGCTTGTTTCTTATAGTATCGTGCACAGAATCACCTGAGTGCTCTTTAAAGGATTTGTGGGATTACCTGAGCTTTTATGGTGTATGTCACAAAGTGAATACCACTCTATTGACTCAAAGGCACATGAACACACCTTATCCATCCAGGTAACTGACAAGTCATTCAAAGTACACAAACACACACAAGTTTTTGTGGGTACTGGATTTGTTACAAAATCTGTGAGGAAGCAGCGTAAGGGAGAGACGGTAGGGAAAAAAAAGGGGGAAAAAAACACACGAAAACAAGAAAAAGGGGAAAAGGGCCTGACCTGAATGAGACGTTCTGAGCAACCTATGACTGAGAAGTGAATCTGACCAAACCTTTCCCAGTTGTTTAAATTCCACATGTTCAAGCACAATAATACAGACACCCTCTACATGGAGTTAGGAAATAACTGAGGTTTGGAAGGCCACACCCATAGCATCACCTTTCTTCTAGTTAACATCTTAGAAAGTTTAATCTCTCCCTTACTTTATTCAAACTGCTCTCCAAGACTCTTCAGGGCAAGACACGGATTCCTAGTGCAAAGCGGAAGGTGTCCATAACTTCCCATACCACTCAGTTATGAAAATACAAAGGCACCGACCAATATAAGAATTTACACAAAGAATACGGTATTATTGACATTAAAAGATGGAAATCATCAGCTTAAGGTAAGCGGAATTATTTATTCATAAGAAAATGAATAAATAAATGATGCTGCATAACTCTTCACTTTTTATTGTTGTTTTTTTCTTTGTGCTTTTGTCTATTTTGTCTTGACCACGACTTAAAAATGCAAATAAAATCTTTCCCCTAACGTTAATTTATAAATATACTCCTCCCCTGACTTATGGTTCAACTCTGCTGTTCTCCAGAGGGGTGTGGCTCAGCAATCGCTCATTTACATAGACACCAAAATGGCAGACTTTGAGGAGGAGTGAAATAAAGTGAGACGGAGGTATTAAAATTTATTTCCTTGGGGGGTAGGGGGGCGGGGTTCAGCTGGTGCATTATCTCTCTCACACACACACACCATTTGAGCTTTGAGACTTATGTTGACTTGCTAAGGAAATAGTTAAATATGGGGGGGACTTTTAAGGAAAATCAGAGCATTATTTGCTTTTAAATAATCTACCTGCATACCAACATACATTTTTCCTTGCTTACAAAACTCTGGCTATGGCAAGGAAATGACTGAATTTTTATCCTTTGGTGTTTAATCATGGTGATTAGCTCATGGCTATAAATAAGACTCGTCAGTTTGAAGTGGTTTTGTTTCTCACTGGCACTTGACTAATGCTTCAGATGAGACACGTTTTGAACTTGAAGGCTAAAATAAAGACATATGCCTCTGTTTTTGCTCGTCTTTAAACATTCTGATCCAATCCATCACCAACATTATAATAATGCACTTTGTCAATAATCCGACTCATCCAAGTTCATCCTCTGTACTTGTGTGATGTGGTAATGTGTATAGGTCTAGACAAACACCTGCCAGAGCAATTACTCGTGCAGACCATCTGACAAAGATGACCACAAGAAGTGTCCCAAAAATCAACAACAACAGTATTTCCGCATGTATGCAAGTATTCTATAAAAATCAGAGAATTTAAAACCAACAGGAAATCATTTGGGCACGTTCTTAAACACATCACTTATATGTATGTAGATATTTGCAATAGTCTATGGACATGACTTTGGATTATCGTATTATTGCATTATTCCTATTATCAATTTATGTCTCTGTGAACATTTTTTCTTGTTTTAAAAACCTGGGTATAATACCCACTAGAGGGTCGAAACCAAAATTGCGCACCCGGGTGAAAAAATTAATGTAGGCCTTGTTCAAGACAACGTTCCAGCCCATTCAGCTCAAAAAACAGTGAAACTTGTGGGTGCCTTGGGGTACAAAATTCTACCTCATCCACCTACTTCCCCGACCTCGCACCCAGTGACTATTTCCTATTCCATTACTTGAAGAAACCACTTCTTGGCAGGCATTTGACCACGACAAGGTGACTACTGAGGTGGAACATTTTCTTAACAGCCAAAAAGAAGGCTTCTTAAATGACAGTCCTCCAGTCCATCCATCGTTTGGAGAAGTGTGTCGCCTTAGGTGGAGGATATGTAGAAAAGGACTAATCACACAATCAATGTTCATTTCCATTACATTATTTTTTCTTAGCAATAATAGCAATTTTATAACTTCCCAATTTGAAATACTTGGAAAATCATAATGTCAAGACTCTGGGTTACTGATCGGAATGTCGGGGTTCAAGCCCCAGCAGGACCAAGCTGCCACTGATGAGCCCTTAAGCAAGGCCCTTAACCCTATCTGCTCCGTCTTGTGTCCTGTATCTTGGCTGACCCCAGGATAGACATGCAAAAGAATAATTTCACTGCACTGTAAGGTACATGTGGCAAATAATTTCATCTTAATATCACATTCTTTGTGATAAATCACAAAATGCAGCGCTGAGAAGGCACACCAAACCGGGTTACATGCTCTTTAGAGTTATCACTAGGCCCAGCCTACATTAATGCTTCACTTTTGGAAATCAGGACAAATTTAATCCACACTCTTGTTTACCAAAAACCCATTTTGACCAGTTTGACCTTATGCTTAGAGTGTGTGTGTGAGAGAGAGAGAGAGAGAGAGCGAGAGCGAGAGAGTGTGTGTGTGTGTGTGTGTGTGTGTGTGTGTGTAAGAAGAAAAAAAAAAACATGAAAAAATTCAAAACACTTCCAAGGAAAAGGCTAAAAGGGTTAAACACACACAGTGAAGGCCATTCCAAATCGACTACTATATGCATGAAAAACAAGAACTGCTTCCTCATGTTTAAGGCAAATGACAGATCAGGGACAGTCTAACTATGAATTAGTTATTGTCTGTCATTTTAGGAATTACAAATAAAGGAAGCTGAAGTATGGAATTTATGTTTATAAGTCTGCATTGACCATAGAGCTGTATGATTTTATAGTTTTTTTTGCTGGTCATTTTTTGATTAGAATTAATCTATACCGCTTTATCCAGTACACAGGGTCATGGGAGTCCTGGAGCCTATCCCAGGAGACTTGGGGCACAAGGCGAGGTTCACCCTGGACATGGTGTCAATCCATTGCAGGGCACAGAATCAATTCACACTTTTAAAATTATTTAGGTAAACTTTCAAACATTAAATGGCCTAAAATTGGTGACTTACTTATAATTAAGTAACTTATTACTTATGTTTTTCAAGAGTATTAATGCTTAATCAAGTTTATTATTCAATCAACAGCACACATTTCCCATTATTTTAAACTTTTAATAGTTTTTAATACCTGAAAACCTGCAAGAAATATACCCATTTAAGACAAATCTGAAAATAACCATTGTTCCAAATTGCCAGCTCTATTTGACTGTAATACAAAAGGAATCAGTGATATAAAACAAAAATCTAACTATTTTACTACTCCAAACTAAACATATGCTACTTAATATAATTAGGTTGAATTACCTCAACTCATCAGATAAATTTCAGAAGACAATCATTTGCAAACATACATCTGTGGACCTTCTACCTTAGATGCAAGAAACATCCTATACTAGAAAATAATTCCTAAAAATTAAAGCAGCTAGCATCAGTAGTTAGGATAACTTGGGGATATTTGAAACTTTTCTGTTAAACTTTTTCTCCCCCAATGGGTATATTTTCCATCCTCCATGTATCATGAATTATTGCAGATACGCAGCTGAAATTTTACAAAGTATTTAATGAGAATACCGACATTATTTCTAGGACATATGGAGCAACTCTGGCCAACGAATGGTCAGCCGTGAGACCAGTGATGATTTCTCGTACATGGATTGACCCAATTAGACAGATGAAAATATTTTAAGTAATTCACGTCAATGTGTTGTGTTCCACTACTGCTTTTTGTTACTCTTCCAAAGTGCTTTATTAGTTTGCCAGGTGTAAAAATATTTTACCCCTTGCCAGGTAGCATTAAACAATTATATTAACGAAAATAATTAAGGAAGAACACTATCATGCAAGTCATCTCAGCTCATTAACTAGATGAGATTATGTTTTGTTGTAACCTGTTTATATAGATGCACTGTACTGTATTCTGGTATATTGAGTCCAGTGTTAGCATTCTCCACTCCATCACGATACTGACAGAGAAATCATTGCATCCTTACTTCCTTCTGCTCTTCTCTTTGTGATTATTGGCAGATTGCAATAAACTAGGTACATGCTGCTACCTACTGTATTGGAGTGCAAATACGCATGTGTACTCAGACAAAAAAAATAATTACTATCTGAAAGCCAGCCATAGGAGGAGAGGGGTGTATTTGCATCTGTTCATGGTATAAAATCGTGTCTAACAAAAAAAAAAAAAAAAAAAAGTTTTACAGTTTGTAACATCCTAAGGACGTTACAAACTGTAAAACTTTAAAGTAATCCAGTAATGGAGAGCGAGCCAGTGCAATGATGTCAAATGGTTTGATTTTCATGATCAGTGGAACTGCATTTTGCACTATGAGACATCAAGAGAAGCCTTACTTATGCAAAAGTACAGTGAATTACAAGAGTCTATCTAAACAACATGAGCTGAGATATCAGCTAATAAAGATCTCTCTTTTCAAGTATATCAGCTTGAAAAGAGATCTATATGTTGTTAGCTCCCAGTTTACTTGCTGATCATATCTGATGTCACAGAGTCATTTCAACTGTGGTATAAAATTCTGTCCCAGTACTCCTAAAATATTTTATAGAACATCTGTAGATATTTTTTTTCTCATTTAGATGAATTAAATCAATAGCTTTACAGGCCTTAATATCCTGAGGAAAAGAAAAAGTGACAGAGGGCACAAAAATGCAACAGCAACCAACAAATCAGCTCCAGAATCACCACGCACATCACAAACATGTCTAATGTGTTACAGGGTGGAGTTTTCCTTTAAGAAAAACCACAAGCACAAATATGCATTATTTACGTCTATATTGGGAATCTGGCATGTTTCAAACTCAGGACTTGGAATCACAGTTACGGATAAGCCATAGTAGGTTACTGGTCTATCACTGATATAAATCTGTTGTCCATTACTTCTTTCTTCTGCTTTAGTATATAAAAATAAACCAATCACTTTAAACGTAAACAGTACGGAAAGAACAGCAGTACATTACTAAATGTCCTTCAACCTGGGACGTTTTTCTCATGCCACACGGTTTGGATAAAACACAGTCTCTGCCACATGGAAGGAGGAAGTGAAATCTCTCCTAATAATCAGGACACAGCAGCCAGTGTTTGCTCCTCTGGCAATCTCCAGTCTGTCTCTAGGAGCTTCCAGCAGATGACCTTAAAGTGTGTTTGGTTTAACAACAACAGGGTAAAAATCCCACCGAATGCAAAACCATATGAACTGAGAATGAGCGCTGAAAGAGTTTTTTTTTTTTTTTTGCATTTCTCAATTCATTTTCCAAGTGTTAAGGCACAGAGTGTTTGTTTGTTTTTTTAATTCTGTATGGTATTAGGGAGTCTACCTGTCTAGAGACAGCTGATCTTTTGAACTTGATCAACAATTGTCAGGCATGTTACGTAATCCCTTTTCTTACATCAAAGAAAGATTTGTTCGAGAAAATCCTCTTAAACTAATCAGAAGGAATATCATCAGGTTCACGCGCATGCTCAATTACAAATGTCAGGAAGTCTTCTCTACTAAACTTTCTGAAATCGTTTCTCCACACACACACACACACCAACAAAATTATAAACAATAAAAATAAACGTAAAAAACTTTGCGAACTGAATAGTAACAGGTGGTCTTGCGCACGAGACGCTTGCATCCTCACCAAAACAACGTCACAGTGCTTATTTATTTATTTATTTATTTATTTATTTATTTCTCATTCATTTTCACATAAACAGGAGCCAAAAGGAGCCCCAAGTTACAGCGACATAACTGAATTAAACACAACATCCTGTCGTTCCGGTGAGCACTCCAGCAACTGAGGCGTAAATACATAAATAAGGAACGCGGGGGGGGGGGGATAATAATAAGGGAAAAGACGTTGCCATGGAAACCGCTTGACAGCTTTCAGTGGCGTTCGCGTGACAACAGCTCCAGGTGTCCTCACCTCGGCCGAGGACGACATGAGGCATGTTTTTTTTTTTTCTGTTGCACCGTACACATTCGGCAGATGAAAACCACGAAGCGAACTTACCTCAGTGCTCAAGACGTCCGGCAAGTTTACAAACTGCAGCCAGAAAGGATGCGAGTGATAGTGAACCGCAGCTACACGCACATTTCACTCACAGCTGATGTTCATAAGAGCTCGAGCTGCTCCACCACCGCTTGTTGCTCCTACTGCTTCTGTTTCGGCAACACCGGGGAATAAGCCCCGCCCCGATTAGTCTTTGCGTATTGACCACGCCCCTTTGAAACACCAGGCCCAGTGTCCCAACGACGGCGAGAGTGAAAACAAGTCACCTGTGTGAAATTGTATAGGCTCGAGCAAGAGCAGCCAGCTCTTAAAGACAACCATCCACCCAGTATTATAAGCGATATGTGATCTTCTTGTGATTGTGATCCTGGTTTGGTTATTACCTAAAGAGACTGGTGCAGCTGCACTTTTGTTTTATTTTATTGGACTTATTTTCTTCAGCCTGCCTCTGATACTCCCAGTCCTTCTTTGCTTGGTTATTATTTATGAGTTGTTTATTCTATTTTCTTTTGTTAAAACCGATTTTATTTTTCCTCCAGGTATAAAGGAACAAAATGTTTTATTTCTTTGAAAGAAATGACACAGTGTAACAGGTAAGTATGAGTAAAGTTTGGACTCAGTCACTGACTCACTCATCGTCATTACTGCGTTAGTAATAGGCCTGGAGCCGATCCTAGGAGACTTACAGCATGAGGTGGGTACACCCTGGATGGGGTGCCAATCCATCGCAGGGCACACACATTCACATTCATTCACAGACTATGGGCAATTTCAGAACACTATTTATTCTAATCTGAATGTCTGAATGAACTGTGGGGGGAAACCGGAGTACCTAGAGGAAACCCACCAAACATAGGGAGAACATGCAAACTCCATGCACACAGATCCAAGGCGGGAATCAAACATGTACCCTGGAGTTGCAAGGTGACAGTGATAACCACTTAGCCAGCATACAACTGTAACTTAAAAAAATGCATTAGACGGTAAATTCCAGGAAAACCCAGATCCTGGAGGTGAAGGGTGACAGTACAAACCACTAAGCCACCATGTCGTCTAAAGTTTAGACTGTGTTTCATTTTTATTTGCATTGAAGACAATTTTAATTGAAAACCTATTCTGGGCCAGGGACTCACAGACCTGCATTAGTTCCACGTCAAGGCTCAATATGGTAAGGGGAAATTGTTAAAGATTATATAATTGCTGTGGTTCTGTCCATTAAGTCCCACCTAGTGGGGTGGACTCTGATCTTGTCGTCATAGTGATTGAAATGTATATACTGTATTCACTCACCATATTCTACAATCCAAATAAAAGAAAAATCCCTTGCTGTCCTAATTTCTTGTCCAGCCTCAGGTTGTCAAACCCCGTGTCTGTTTATCTTATTTATCTACCTGGATGTGGCTCCCTTAACCCTCAATCTCATTCTGATAGGACCAGATCCTTTTATGATTTTAATCTATTCTTGCAGTTCCTTGCGATTCCCACAATACAATTTGATTGTCTGCTGGAAGTATCCCCAGAAGGAATTCTCCTCAACCTAAAAAGACTTTTGCGGAAGCACTTCCACCAAATCGCTAGGATTGCAGAGCCACATGATGGACATTAGGCCAGGCATATGATTTAGCCAATCAAAGACAATCAAAATGTCACAAATTCTAGATGCTCTGTAACTGGGCGGAAACGTCATCTAAACTAGTCTAAGTTGATAGATAATTTGTTCTAATCTCTGACTGCTTGTTGCCACATCTGAATGACGAGCATAATAAGTATTTACTTAACTGGTTTCCTTTCGTACTTTAGTCTGTTTAGACCTCTCAATTCTTCAGCCTTATACTATACCTTAAACCTTTTTAACTTTCATGCTAATATTGCTGTCTTTGATCACCATTATCAGGCTTGGCATGATGCAGATTGCTTTTCATCTCGGTTACACAGGTGTATAGGTGGAGTAACAAGTATGATGGGTTGAAAAACAAAAGAGATGAAAGTGAAAGGTTTCTATTAATAACTTACATGACTGGATATATAGTACATGCTGAAGAAAATTATTTGGTATTTTAATGTGACCGTATACGTATGAAATAGATCCAGCAATTTCTTCAATTATTTAATACAAGTGTTCAAGTCAAACCGGGACTTGATTATACAATCACAAATGCACGGCCTTCTTTAAAACATCTGCATCAGATGTTGTACTGCATCTAAATGTACTGTGTACATAATATAAGTCTGCAAGTCTTATATTAATGTCAATTGGTTTGTACATTCATTCAAAGTCCTGGATTGATTTAACAATCCCTTGTGTAATGCATTTATGTAAACAAGATACATTATCTTACCTAATAAATTGCTTTCTCATTTGATTTTTAGAGCCTGCACACAGATCAGGCGAATGCATGAAATCAGGTGCTAATACTTGATTTCTAAAGTAGCACCTTCAAGAATTGAAAAGAGTTTCATTTTGTATAAATAGTTGAATGGTACTTGAGTTTTTCCTCACAGAGCACATGAACTGCATAAAATGTATAAAATGCACATAATATTTTCCTTAGTTGCAAGCTTAGAGGAAGAACCTACTTTGATTTTCTGAAAATCACATGTCAAAAATCAGATAATTACTACTTATACTCTTAAACTCATAAGCAATTTCTGTTGTTAGCTGCTGCAAACTTTCATCTGCGTCTGAGGTTTATCCTAGTTTAGCCATAGCTTCTTAGTTACACAGAATAACAAAGCCTCATACTATCAGTCTTTAGGATTGATCCCTTTATTTACCAATGAGAGTGAATGAAACTGTTCATAGTGAAATTGTACACTGTTTTAATTTGTAAAGTGATGTGACTTTCCCATGGCCCTACTGTTACAAAGCACTGACCCTGGAGACTCCTTCAATAAATGTCAAGTCAACACCATGTCAACAATTAGACAAACATTTCTTTTTATTCATTAAATATGAATATTTTTATATGCACATCATCAATCATATGAGTCCCTGTAAATAGGCAATTACTATAAGCAATAAGACATTACAATAAGCACATGCACTCATATAGCATAAAATGCTATAATTTGGATTAAGTCAGAGCTGTTGTTTCAGAAATTTTTATTCTGACCAGTCATATTTAGGAACTGAATATCGCCATGGTATAATTTACAGTAAACATCAGCTGTTGTTGAATATGAATACAATGCATTGTGCTGTCAGATACAAGGATTTAAATCTCTATGCGATTACGTATCAGATACAGTACAGACATGGCTTGTGGGAAGGGTCCCCTAAGCTTTACAATTCACTAATTAGGATTTAAACAAGTGTTAAATGAGGGTTAAAACTGTAAAAACCTCATCATACACTTATAAGGAGAATAGTACTAAACTTAATAATTATTTATATACATCAAATGAAAATTGTGTACCTGTACAAGTGTGTTTAGGAATGTGTATATCTACTTATTTACAGTACTTAGTTTCTGATTAGAAAATCAAGATTATGTCGTGGAATTCATGTACAGTTGCATGACACTGTATAACTCCATTATAATTTCCATATGTCCAAAACCACGTGTACAGGACATATTTAGCCTAAGCCTTTGCACTGTTGTCTTTGCACAAACTATTTGCATTTTGGAGTTTTGTAAGTGAAGTTCACTATGCATTCCAGTTAATAGTGTGTGTTTAGTCTTGACAGTTTCAAGGTGTTCTGCTTGTCAGCCTTACCAGCAGCAGGTGTAGATTACAGCAGTTGCATTACACTCACGTAAGAGTAGCACTCACACATGGCTTCTGAATTCATGAGTATTGCAACTGTCCAACAGTAGGAATATAAAGATCTGTATAAGGATCTGTAAGTCACTGAAAACAATCTGATTCAAAAGATCACCCAGTATGCTTTAAAGTATCTTAAATCAATTGAACAACATTAAAGAAGACGTGATTCAACCTCCAAGAAGATCACTCAAAAACACACAGGTTTGTTTAATCACAAATGCATTTGGAAACTAAACAGGAAACTGGAGTAGAGCCAAGGAGAGTGCCCACCCTTCCTGTTTGGTCCTCAGAGAACTGGGCCGTTTGCAGGGACTTCAGATCCTAGAAATCATCTAAAATTTCCACTGGTGTGGTGAAGTGGTCGTGGAAAACAAATATGATGTGTAAACAGTGCGCCATCTAGAGGTGACGTAGAGAAAGACAGAAGCAGGAAAACAAGGAGTTTTATTTGATTTGGTGAAGGGATGAAAAACAGCGTAGATGCTGCAAAGGCTATTATATAATACATATGAATTATAATCCCCTTTCGTGACAAAGATTTTTTTCATGTTTAATGTCATCAGCAGGGAAGATCACTAACATGTGAATAATATCTTAGTTGGAGTAACTGGGAAATGTATCATCCTTTGAATGAAATACCAAAAAATCACAAGCTATCTCAAAATGGCAAATTATTCAATTGAAATAATGAGATATTAAATCAAAATAAATAAAAAATTATATTTATCAAGTACACAACCATATGTATGATATGCAGTGAAATGCCTAAGCAACTGTTTGTGAAGGAAATATAAGAAGTTAGAAAGATAGACTTCCCTGCAATAATAGAAAAGAAAGATTAGCCTAAAATAACAAAAATAAAAAATGATGTAATCTACAAATATACAGATCTACATTTACAATAAAATTACATTTCAAATAGAACTATATAAAATGTATAATATAAAATGTATAAATCATATGAATATGAAATGCAAAAGGGGATAAGAAGAAAAAGCTTTTGGCATGTAGGTATGACAGCAGCGATGCAAGTTAAACATGGAACATGGAATGAAATACGTGTAACTGCAGCAGTGGTACTGTCATCGTTTTAAAGTGCAAAGTTAGTCCTCACCTAACCTTAGTCCTCATGTATACTGTATATTATGACCTCATTTGCTCATTTGTTGTGATCGAAAAAAACAAACTGCTGATGTCCTGGGAATTTCGTGCACAACTGTCACTTGGGTTTACTCACAATGGTGTGAAAACAAAAACGCATTCACTGAGTGGGAGCTGCTGTCCAGGTACAAACACATTGTTGATGAGAGAGCTCAGGAAGACAAAGCCACAGCTGTCAATCTGGGTGTTGCAGGGGTCACTGGTCACTGACACTTGGTGGACATGTTTGTGCAATATTCTAGTGTATTTAATGCAGCATTTAATGCTGAAGCTGATGATTTATTTATTTATTAGCAATTATTTATTAGCAATAATAAATTAATTAAGGATAAGCAATAAAGCAATTTATTTATTTGATAGTATTTCTAATGCATTTTTTGTATTACAGTTGTACGGTGGCTTAGTGGTTAGCACTGTCATCTTGCATATGAGTGAATGAGTTACAGTTGGAGTTCACAAAGCACTTTAATTGCCCATAAATGTTATTTCTATAAATTTCACAGTACAGCATTCTGTATATTTTTCCTACTACCATTTCTAGTGATGTTGTGTTTTGTTGCAAAAGCATCCACAATTATCTGATTTAACACCTTTGCTGACAGCAGCTACAACATATGTGGATGTCATTTTATCTTGGAAAGACATGGGGCCTTGTCATAACAGCCGCCTGTTTTTACATTATTTGACCACTAGAAGCCACTAGTGGACACTTAAAGTCTGGGAAAAGTGAACGGTTTGTTAACACACATTTGGTTGGGATGGGAAGCTTGGCTTTAACGCTGCACGACATCTATTTTGAATGGCATCATGTGACATTGTCTGCGTCTAGATAAGAGAAAAAATCATGGGACAGACAGCGCCAGGTGCTGCTCAAACCGGCCTGATTTACACTACGCATGCGCAGTCTCCCGCCGAACATGCGTACTCCGTGTGATAAAACAGCACGCATGCGCATTGCGGGTTAAATTCCTACTTGCTTAGCATTAAGCGTTGGATATGGTTATGCGGATAAATCTTCGAGTGTGCTGTATTTAGATGTTAACATAAAAAGAAATTGAATTATATAGGTATAAGTTTAGCTTTGAAAGTCTTACCGAAAAGGGTTAAGGTTAAAACATGAAACTAGCTTGTTAGCTTAGCAGCAGAGACACAGCTATGTAGAAAGAAGAAAACAGAAGCTCAACGCTGTCAAGAGCTCCAGCTGATTCAGCAGTTTTTAATGTTCGTGAGCAACAGATTTTAAACAGCTTCTTTAATTAACAAACATCGCATTGTTTACAGGACCAGCATACTGAGAATGAATTAGGTATGTTTTTGTGAAATGATACACAAACCCTTTACTGGTGTTTGTTTCACTGATGCTTGTATGTAACATCAACAAAGCAGCTATGCTGATGGATGCTTGTTGTGTATTATTATACTGAGTCATTTTGTTAACACATTAATTGACTATGTTCAGATTATAATATAAATCCTCACTGAACATTTGCATGAATGTCATATGACTGTTTACTGTATCTGATTTACAGGGTCTCATGGCATCAGAAGAAATGGAGGGCATGTGCCCTCTGCCGGAGATGACCACAATCAAGGTGGAGCCTGCCGTGACTATCGGAACAGCAGAGGATGCTGGCTCCCAAAATGTGGCCATGGGCCCCAAATTCATCTTGCCAAACCGTTTTGATATGAATGTGTGCTCACGCTTTGTGAAGTCTCTGAACGAGGAAGACAGCAAGAACATCCAAGACCAGGTTAACTCTGACCTGGAGGTAGCATCAGTCTTGTTTAAAGGTAAAGGAAAAGATGATTAAAAGCCAAATAATATTTAATGCATCTCTATCATCCAATGCAGTGCCATCCCCAGGCCCGGATAAAATGAAAGGGCTGTGTCAGGAAGGGCATCTGGCGTAAAACCTGTGCCAAGTTGTTATACGGATCGAATGGTCCATTGTTGCGACCCCTCGACAGGAGCAGCTGATAGACCAACAACAACATCTATATCATCTAGATCCTTTTGACCATTTAGTAATGAAACATATCACATTAACATCTGGACTATTCATTTCTGAATTTTCATTTATTATTGTATGATTTTATGCAAAGTAAGTTGCTGTGAAAGTGTGGCAGGATTAATTTAAGTGTATAAAACAAAAAGGTGGTCGATTAATGATTTTGTAGTCCAGGTGTTTGTACTGCACTAAATTTTTGGTCACCAATATGTGGGTTTTCATCAGAAACCATTTTAATAATAATAAAAAAAATATATTACAGACTTCCCACATTTTAATATGCTTTCCCTTACACATTAATATTAAGTAAACTCTTTTTTTTTTTTTTCCCCCTCTCTGCAGCGGAATGCAACATTCAGACCTCTCCGTCTCCTGGGATCCAGGTTAGACATGTATACACACCTTCCACCACCAAGCACTTCTCGCCGATCAAGCAGTCGACCACTCTTACCAATAAGCACCGTGGCAACGAGGTCTCCTCCACTCCGCTGCTTGTTCACTGTGAGCCAACCACCTTTCTTTTCAGAACTCATATAATCAAACACACACTGGAGATGAGCCGTTTTCCATAAACTTTTTCTATGCGCAACAAAATTAATCTTCCTAATTTTCTATTTCTGACAGAAAATACAACTAGATAACAACTAAATTGCAACACATTCTATGTATCCAAAAATGGATTATTAACCAAAACATGTAGGTGTATAAAGACTGGCACTCAAATTTTGTTATAGGTACACATGTGTTTCAGGAGGGTTGAGATGTCTTTCAGCCACATGTAATTTTAAGAAAATTTTAAATAGTGTTGGGATGCAGCAGTCATATTGTGAACTATACAGGGTGTCCCCTGTAGATATTTTTTCCTTATACAAAACTTATGTTTCTTTTTGTTTCAGTTCCAGGACTGTTTCAGAAACTAACAATTTGAACATTTGCTGTAATTTATTATTTTAAATCCTTTTTGCTTACAGAATTTCAGCCACTCTGAATAATTAGAAATTATTATTTGGTAACATCTGAAGTGATTAAAATTTCATCAAGACTAGATGCATAAAAAGAACAGTTGTCAAGAGATACAGGAGCCGTTCAAGACAAACTGGGACTTTCGAAAAACTACCTTTATAATAAATTGTGTATATTCCTCAGCTACAATAAAGTCCTTATCTCAGCATTTTACTAGTGCCTGGATACTATAAAGATAGAAAGTTTTCTCAGTACGCCAGAGCCATGAGTGGACTGCCAGGTTCACATCTGAAATGCTGGCCTTTCAGGGACTCCTTTAATGGCCCAAACATGGCCATTAAGCATACATGTGTAAATGGCTTGGAGCAAGGTCAAGACTTTATGGGAGATATGGAAATAAATCCCAGACAAGTTCCTGTAATGCGCAAGTGGTGTGCTGAATGATACTTTTCTGTATCTGTTTCTGTCTGTACTTTTCCCATGACTCTTCTGCAAATTGTTGACAAGTTATCAGTCACTGAATGTTCGCGGCAAGGACGGCAGTGGGCTCCAAGCCACCTTGTATGGCCTCCTTTAAAAATTTACACCATTCAAAATTTTTACTGTGGTTAAGTGTCTCATCACCGTACTGTGCTCAATGTTTTCTATAAATGTCTATGTAAATATATCAATATATTTTACACATTCATTCATGAGAAGTTTTTTCACAAATCTTGGTTTGACTTGAATGCCCTCATAGATGAAAAGGTTTCAAGTGAATTTTCAGCTAATGAGTACATTTACTAGTCCACACTGCTGTTTATTTTTCCAGCTCTGTCAATTCACCAGCTTGCAGCACAAGGAGAAATGATATACTTAGCCAGTCGAATAGAACAAGGTACTGCTCTATAATTATATAAAATTTGTTATTTTTATAACTTAACTATTGCAAAGTTTTTGGAGAAAAAAATTTACCCAGGCAAGATTCATACTGATTTTGTGTGTGGGTTTTTCTTCCAATCAGAGGCAGCAATAAACCTGCAGGATGAAGAGGGATTCACACCGCTAATGTGGGCTGCAGCTCATGGTCAGATTGCTGTGGTCGAGTTTCTACTTCAGAGTGTGAGTGTGTTATTCTGCATGTGGCTTGCTTAATTTGATTATAAAACAAGTGCATGTAAATTTCATTATAAGGTAATTCATTTATTAGGGTTATTGATGTGATCATGCGTTTGCTAATCAGTGTGTCTACATTTCAGCTAATTTCAACCTACCTCAAAATGTTGGAAGCACACAATCATGTAGAATGTCTCTTTTATGTTGTAACGATTATAATTCGCTTTCACTGGAACCAAAAGGGCCAAAAGTGTGTATGCATCAATTTAACCTTTTTTTCTTTTTTTTAGGGTGCAGACCCTCACATTTTGGCTAAAGGAAGAGAAAGCGCTTTGTCGTTGGCCTGCAGTAAAGGCTACACAGATATTGTCAGAATGCTCATTGACTGTGGTGTTAATGTCAATGAATATGACTGGGTAAGACATTACATTAAAAAAATCTGAAAAACACACCAACCCAGATGTCTTCATTCAGCCAAGACATATTTTATGATCTAAATGGTGTACTTTTAAAGAGATGGAACAAATATCCGTATTTAATTTTGAAACACTATTTGTGTTATGCCTTCAAACTTAAATGATAGCAAACCACATTGGCTATATTCACATCACAAGCCAGATTGTAAAATTATGAAAATCCTTTGTAAGTCACAATGATTCCCTTTATAATTGCAAGTGACAAGTATGCATCTGAACTCTGAAACACACTCTGGCACATATGCACACATCAATATGTCTTTTACCTGTCTAGGTTACAATACATCATGAGTTCACGCGACCACTAATTAATTTGCATAAATGTGCAACATTTGACAATTTAATCTTTTAAGTTAAGAACTGAGATAATTATAGTTATTATATATAACTATTTCTACAATAATCATGTTTATCCTCGTTACAGAATGGAGGCGCTCCTATACTTTATGCAGTGCATGGGAACCATGTCCGTTGTGTGGAACTACTTTTAGGTAAGATTGTATGCTAGGGTTTGAACACAATTTGAAATAGCTGTGCAGTATATGATGTTTCATCATTCTAACAGAGAATGGAGCTGACCCGACCATGGAGTCTGACTCGGGCTTTAATGCTATGGACATGGCAGTAGCAATGGGTCATAGACATGGTAAGGACAATTTTAATGTGCCAGGTGACATTTTTCTTGAGAATTTCTGTGATTTTATTTATTTATTTATACATGGAGTTTGCATGTCCTCCTCGTGCTTGGTGGATTTCCTCCAGGTACCTACATCTAGCACCAGGTTAAATGAGATTAGCTCCAGGTCTCCAGGCAGTGAATTGATGATAAAATGGACAATCAGTAGTTCTTCATCCATCCACTGCATTTTTATACCCAAGTTCATGCTGATAAGTTTAAATAGCTTATGTATTTCAGTTTCTCTTGCACATTTAAAGACATTTTGTGAAACCTTTTGTTCATTTCCTTTATAAAGTAGAAACATAAAATATTTCATATTTATTTAAAAATTGTAATAGATATCATGGAAGAAATGTAGCTGCATAAAAATATGTTGGGCTCCGGTGGTATATACGTTTGTTTGGTTTTCCATCTTCTTTTGATGTTTTGCAATACTTTGAAAACTAGCACGAACTAGCATGTGGTCACGATCTGTGTCTGAAGCTTCCATGTGTCATATACTCTGCTTTTCCAAAATTACTTTGGTGAGGCTTCATTTTGGTTGATGGGCATAAAGACACATCATTAAAAACATTACAACAAAAACACTTTTACTGTGTGGTATGCTTGATGTCCTTGATCACCTGGGTACATACAGTTCCCCCTAAAAGTGTTTGTATTGTCAGAACAATGTCGGAAAACCACTTCTTTTGTTTTTACTGTACCTAGAATTATTTTGGGTTTGAGATCAAATTTGATTGAGAGGAAATATCTATTACAATTTTTGTTACAATATGTTTCCTTTCCAGCAATATGTTGAAAATTCTCAGTCACGCAGGTGAAGTTGTCTGGAAGTTGAGTCATGTCAACTGGAATTATTTATGTTGTTTGTGACACATTTCACTACTATTCCAAGTAGCTTCTTCAGTCTGAGAGTGGTCTCTTATTAACCTCAAATATAGACAGATCAACCATAACTATAAAACTACCTACACTAGTTGGCCCAGAACTTTAGTGGTGGATCCTTTTGGTTCTATGGGATGCAGGTTTGGGGACTTCGAAGAATTGAACTAATTTGTCTGGGGCATCTCATGGGTGCTTGATGGGAATGGAATCTGTGGAGTTTGGAGGCTCGATCAACAACCTTGAATAGTTTGCCCTGCTGGGCCCTATGGCTGGCAAGCTGTGATGGTATTCTGGTTGTCCTGATACCTTTCCATCATAGCCAGTGTTGATGTCTTTTTTTTGTTGTTGGTTTGTTCTGTATTGGCTTTTTGTGGCCAGGCACAGAAACCTTTGTTGTACATGGACATAGAGCCTTAGGTGACCTTGAATCTGTCACCAGTGTACTGGTAGGTAATTAATGATCATTGTTAATTAATTCATCTCCTGGTGGTGTCTTTGTTATGGCTGATCAGTGCATTCTCCATGGACCATTTCTCACCTTACCTGTAGAGTTCTTCATCATCCTGGGAATGGATGAAATGGTAATATGGAGAAGGGGGGGATGGGTCACACCTGAGGCATTTATCTTTGTTGAGGGAAGGGTTTTCCACTTTTTTATAAAGGACTTCTTACACCAGGCTATCAAACTGCCTATCATCTTTGTCCAAATGTGCACAACATTGTCCTTAAATGTGTCCTCCATCTTTTAAGGTTAGTGGGTTTAAAATAAACAGGTATGTGGTGGGTTCCAAAGATCCTCTTAAGATTTTCAGATAAACTCGCCATGTAAGGAATGATGAGATTTCTTCTGTTGACTCCAAGTCCTTCTGCTTTAACTGGACAATGGGACTGGACAAATGCCTACTTAGGATAATCATAAGGCTTTAGAGCTGTTCTCAGCTGCCTGTCATGTATGGAGGTGGGAATGTTTTTGTCCTGTTTGTGTCCTTTGGTTCAGGACCTTGATGTCTCCTAGTTTGTGTTGTAGTGGATTTTGGAAGTTGGACAGCAGGTACTGGGTTTCCTGTAGATTTCCTTTTCCAGAAGGGTGCAGTCATGGAAAGCAGCCTCTTGTTTTTGGTGTGTTCCTTGGTGAACTTGAAATTTGTGTCCACTGCATTTATGTGGTTTGAGAAAGATTCACTTTGTTCTTCCCCAATCTACACCCAGGTTTCATCCACATTCTTAAACTAATGGGTCAGCACTGTAACCAGAAGTGGGTTTTGTGCTTAGTTCTCCACTTTTTCCATGTACAGGTTGACAACAATGGGTGACATACGGGAGCCCTTGGCAGCTGTGTTTCCTTTAGGTTGGTGTTTCCAAACCAACCTAAAGAAGTCCAGTTGACCTGACACCTTTCAGGTTTGTTCAGGTCAATGCAGGAGAATTTACTTAGCCATTCTTGCCTCTGGCTTGTTCATTAATGAGCTAAATCCACATCCAAATTTGTGTAAAGCTGCTTTGTGACTGTTGGCTCTATTATTAAAAGCACTACAGAAATTAAATTGAAACAAATGACTAATTTATAATTCATGAGTGGTGTACATAAAGTGCACCGGTCATGAATTATATAAACTGATTCCGTAGGAAGCACAATATTGTAGGCAAAACATTTAAAGAGTTTTTGATACTTTACTGGAAGCGGTGATTAGTGATTTCCAACAGGCTATACATTAAATTTAATGTTCTGTATAAATGTGCTTCTCTGCTGCACTTCCAGTTCAACAGGTGATGGAGGCACATCTACTGAAGCTGCTGCAAGGAATCAAAGAGTGACTGCACCTAGTGAAGATAAACTGGAGGCACAAAAAGAAGACTGGTGATTACTGTGTAGATGAGTTAAAGAAAATCAATGAACGTTGTGCATGTTTACATTAGTTGGAAGTTGCTCAAGCTAATATAATTCTCAAATTCAAAGTTTTTTTTTTAAGGCAACTTTTTAAATGTGTGACGTTTTATGTACTGTGGATATTTATTTAGTAACATCGTCTTGTAAAATTGCTGTGTGTGTGTGTGTACAGTTTTTCTATGAATAACTGTTCTACAATAAAACTGGACAGATGAAATTAGTTAGACTGCATGATGCAATTTGTACAAGAGTGGCACAGTTTTGAATATTTATTACAAAACCATTATTTTAACAAAGGTATATTTTATGGGCAGAAACCATATTTGCATGGTATCAAAAGTGCATTAAAGTGAAAGAAAATCATGAAACTGTGCAAACAATATCCTTAAGAAATCTTTAGATGAATCATTAGAAAAGAGGCTCTGGGAAATCTGTCTCAAAGTTAAATGTGTTTATATGCTATCTTAAGTGCATGGTTATGCAATACACTACAATGATAAGAAATGTAGATATGTTATTTAAAAAATAACTTGCGTGCATTCTTATCAAGAAATCTTACATTATGATCTCAAGTTTAAAATGTTTTAAACTTGTTCTTAAATGTTATGAATTTTAAAAACTATATGACCTCATGACACCAAACTGTTACCACAAAGTTCAAAGAACTGTACAATTTGACTTCACTAGAACTAAGGGGTTGAAACAACTCTACATTTACAGACAATATTTCATTCTGACTTGAGATTTCAAAGATGTGTTTAAGCACATCTCTGAAGCATTTGAGCTGCTGGAAATGTAAGTATAATTTTCTTCCAACTGTTAGATTAGGGTTCGCATCTTCTGCATTATGATTGTTTACAAGAAGTCTGATCTTTACAAGTATGATCTATGATTGGTTATATGGTTAATTATACAGTATATGGAATAGTGAGTTTACTAAGTGTAACTGGAAGCAACAGTTTTCTACTGGAAACTTGTCACATCACCTACTGTACATACACAAAGCATACTCAAATCAAGTGGTTACATTGCTAATATTTATATATTAATCAAAAGGTTACCACCACCGCTCTCATTCCCATTGAAAATTAATTTCAATCGCAGACTGTTTTACTTGTTTACGTTTAGTTTTCTGATTGGGCTATTATTCAGATCAGCAGAATATTATGTCCATATGAACACACCTATTTAGTCAAGTACTTGGCTTAGGATTCATGGGTTATGTCTGGAGTGAAACAGTATTGTAGGACTTTATCCTTTAACCATAGGATGGCACACCAGATTCAGAAGTTTATTAAGTCTTTAATTACGATGCATATGTAAATCTACTAGTAACTCATACATGCCAGCCATTCTAAATGTTTTCTTTCCTTTACCTGTGAACATAAATTCACTAGTAGGGGATTGAGCCATACACCTACATAATTTTACAAATTGGCAAACAAAATCTGAAAATTTATGACTGGCAGTGAATACTTAGATTGCACAATTCAACCTCAAACACAGGGGGAAATGAGACAAGACAGTTTTATTTATTAAGTTCAATAGCAAATGTTTATTTCCAGATGTGGGTTTCAGCTAGGCCGCAAAGGAGAGTCTTAGTAGCAGGGAGAGGTGGGCAAGATGCCCTGGGGGCCCTACAAACACACTACGTCACTGTGTGGTCACACACACGTCACACTCAGCTTGGACACAGGGGGAACACAGCAGTGCACAAGAAGGAAAAAAAAAAAAGTGGATTGCAATACATTTCAAAAATATAAACCAAAACAACTGTTCAAAGGGGAAGAGGGAGTCCCACATGGCCCAGCTGAGTCTGCAGATTCTGAACGCCCGTCTCTCCTTTCGATTTAGTTTGCCTCATCCTTTGAAGCCTCATCGAAATTCTCCACAAGATCTGCAAGTGTAAATGCACAAACTAAGTTCATTTCCTGAAGGAGAATTATAGGTCCAAG
Source organism: Clarias batrachus (assembly GCA_003987875.1). NCBI lineage: Eukaryota > Metazoa > Chordata > Actinopteri > Siluriformes > Clariidae > Clarias > Clarias batrachus. The sequence goes on along the minus strand of QMIH01000345.1, from coordinate 252,353 downwards.
GAGAGAAAGATGGAAAATATGCAGCTTCATTTCTACAGTGATGCCACTAACTACTTGTAAACAGTTTTGTTATTAAAACTAGCAAGTTTAACCTACAGTAGGAGCTTCCCTTACAATCATGTGTTAATCTTCCTCTGTAAAATACAATCCACAACCTTTCAAGGCTCAAAGTATTACACAAAAAAAATAAAAAATTATGAACTTTAAGGCATTTCGATGTTCTGAAAACAAAGTTGTCTTAATGTGCATTTCAACACAAAATTACATGTTCTAAAAGCAAGTGAAGAACATGTGGGGCAGTCTGTGATATCAGTGGTGAAATTCTCAGTTTTTTAAACCTGGTTACCATCAAAGTAAAAAGTGAGAAAGGTCATGCAAAGAGCAGAAACACTGACACCAGAAGCTTAAACTGTACTCCTAAGTCACATGTTACTGTCTAAAAAAAACTTGATTAAAAAAAATAAATTGTGAAGAAAGCAAAAACAGCTATCAAGGTTTTAGATATCTTTAAACAAACTGCCAGTTAATACTGCATTTGTTAAACTGGCTGCTCACCCAAAGGTAGCCAGGGCAAGATTACAAAGTATAAACCGCTCATTGTTTTGGTGAAATATTTATGAATTCCTGAGGTGCTACTGCTGTACATTAGAGGCAGAAAACAGATGAAATCATTTCAGGAACTACAGAAGATTATTTGCATTTGCGTGATTATTTTAGCTACACAACAAAACCAAAAATTTATCAGTCCCGTTCAGTACCATGCTCATTAGACATGCCCTGCTCGCAAGTTATTTAGCCAAATCCCTCACTACTGTTGCAATATAAACACATGTAAAAAAGCTTACAGGATGAACAGAAGGCACCTATAAATGTGAACATCTGTCCACTAGGTATTTAGCTTATTAGAAATGTGTTTGTAAATTGTATTTTGTAGGTGATTAAGAAAATACCTGGTATTTAAAAATGGGGACAATAAAACATTTCTATAAAAAAAATTTTTTTTTAACTATTTGTTTAAAAATGACTGACCTGGAACTTCATCATCATCTTCCTCTCCTGCTGCCACTGGTGCTTTTCCATCACCAGCTGCAAAAAAAAGGGTAAAAGATCATAGCATATGAGTTTAAAAAAAACAACAAAATGCTTAGAACAGAATTTAGATACTGAATATGGACTGAAAGGTTATTATTTTAACCAAGTTAAAGGAATTTTAAACGCAGCTGTGCTGTGGCAAATGCTGAAGTAAAACCTCCCCCATCACACCTGTTCACAGACCTCAGCATACACCAGCTAAGGCAGAGTTAGTAAACTCTCACTCTATACCACATATGATGCAATCGCATAAAATTAAAAAGTCACAGTATGGACCTGTGCAATTATTTAATCGCAAAAGTATACACAGTCAGGAGTTTAAATAATTTGTCAATAATTTAAGTACGTGTTTAATACTACTGAGGTGATTAAGAGAATGTTTGCCTATTTTTATTTAATGTGATCATTTGTGCCATGACTTGGTGATAGTTTAGATGAATATGTTTAATACTAAATAGTCCATTTAATATTTAAATATTGCAGTTTGAAAGTGAACGCGGTGCCAGTCCATCAAAAGGCACAAGCGCACACAACAGGCAATTTGGAAATGCCAATTATCCTAAACTTAATGTTAGTATCTTTGGACTGTGGGAGAAAAATGGAGCACCTGTAGAAAACCCACTAAGCACTGAGAGCATGCACAAACAGACCTGAAGTAGGAATTGGACCCTTGAGGCCAAATTATGTAGTTGGTAAACTACATACATTTTAAGACTCAAACTTTCTGGAATATGAAAATATGAATATTTGTTAAACGGAAATTAAACTGCAAATCCTTCATCACTACGTTTATACAACATTTGTAGCTCTACTACTACTTATTGTTAAAAGGGAACTTGACTATTTAACAACAGAACACAGGCCTGCATTGTAAGTGTGTTGAAGTTAATTGCTTTTCTCAGTAGAATGACTTGTCACATATTTCTCTCAGCATTTGTTGAACGCTGAAGGCTCTATGATTTTATGTATGATAAAATGGCAAACACTATCTTGATCATAGCATAGTCAGTGTCCCTGAATGATATCTGGAAAGTCAAACAAAAACCCTTTACTGGACTCTAACTACATATTTATCAGCTCATATTTAAGAACTGCATTCAAAATGACATTAGGTTTCCTTCTCGGCAAGATTAAAGTGTGAATTAATACAGAAAATAAAAAATAAAGTCCAAGACAAATAGCGCGCACACCTTGTTTGGGCAGAGCCTCAGCGAGTTTTCTCAGACTGGTCAAGCTGTCTGCACCGAGCTGATTGAGGATAGATGGCAGCATTTCTGTGAGCTGCTTGGTCTCAGCATGGCCTGTGATAGTGAAGGTGTTGGCTGCCAGTGAAGCCTGCACTTTGGGGTTGTTGAAATGGATCACTGTTCCCTGGTTTGTAAACATGTTCACCTGCAAAGTCATAGAATAGTGTCGTCTCAGACATGGCACAAGCATGCATGCATACACAGTCACATAACGCGCAACAAGTTTATCAAAACAAACTGGATTAGAGAGAGAAGAGATGGTACCTCCTCGATGCCGGAGATGTTATTGACGCCCAACTTTTTCAGAGAAAACTGAAGTTTCTTGTCATCTGCGGTAGCGGTTCTGTGTACAACCTTCTTCTTTCTGCGTGCAGTGCCCTGCGTAGCAACAAAAGACAGAAGCAAAAAATTATGATAACCGAAAACTACTCATTAAAAAAGTATAATTTTGAAAAGCTGGCTTACCTTTCCACCGATGCGCACTTGCGCCTGCAGTTTGGCTAATTTCTCTTGGTTCATTATTGTCTCTTTCATCTGTAAGAGAAAGCATTGATGTGTTTATACACTGCAAATGTTCCTCAAACTGTGCATCAAAAAAATATAAAATATGCTCCCTAAGCCCATCTGACTTACTGAACCTTCTATAAATGTTAACTACATAATCCCCCTCCCCTTCACCATTTTTTAAAATTGTTATTATTCATAGATTACAAGGAATGTCCACCATATACATCCATATGAACTGTTACTATATTTGCTGTCCCAAAAGACCCAAAATTACACAATATGTCCTCTTAAAATGTTTTCCTTGCATGCTTATATTACATGCCTTTAATACCTTTGACAAAATCAGATTGAATAGCAGTAGTTACACTAGAAAAATTATCTTACTTGGTAATGTCATGTTACTCAAACAATTAGATGTAAAGAGGTTTTAGATTTAATAATAACCATTCATGTTAAGCTAAACTGAAGATCTAACCAATCAGAAATTAGACAAAACTCTTACAACCAATCAGAAAGCAGAGAAGGTGGAAATTATCAGGAAAAACTTATTATGGGAAGTATAATAAAACAACCTTTCTAACAGATTAACCATTTTCTCACTTGATTTACAAATAAAGACAATGTATTATGTATTTACGCCCTCCTATGTCCCTACTGATGTCCCTTTAGGATATCAGTAGGTATGATTCCAGCTTTATACCACAGCATTTTGAGTAAAGTGTGTGAACAGAAAAATAAAATATCACTAAACTAATGATGTATAAGAATATCCCTGTTATATAAATAAAACCCCTTCTCTTATCAGGAAGTTAGCCATATTAGTGAGCTAGTCTGCCTTCAACGCGTGCCCGTGTTTAATTAGCTAATTTGCTATCGGGATGAAAGTATGACGTCACTCGGCGACTTTTTCAGAACACTGCTTCCCCGTGAAACAAAAGTTAGCACCGGTGATATGAGCTAGGCTAAGCGGAGGTCCATGTGCCAGCTTCCTAACACACCACGCTAGGCTAAGCGGAGGTCCATGTGCCAGCTTCCTAACACACCACGCTATGCTGTAAAAAGAGAGAGAGGAGATAAATGGGTGCGGTCTAACATTACTAAAGCCTTAGCGTTTAAGCTTTCTAAAAAAGAGAGGGGAAAGTCGCGTTACATTACTTCACATTTAGACAAAATATCCTCAACAATAAAATGTTGGATAAATAATAGGCGTTTAACAAAAAACGAGCAGCAGAACTGTTGAGGCCCAATGGCTATTTAACGGCTTTGTCGCGTGAGAAACGAACCAATCACCCAATTGATCCGTTTAAATTCAAATTCGGGTTAAATGTATTTAAAGACTTCAGAGAAATCATGAAAGTTCTGGTTTCGTTGAGAAAGCGTGAACATGTCACAGTGATGTTAGCATTCAAGCTACACCGCCTTTAACCATGAACAGACATGATCAAGTTATACTAAACAACTTTGTTATTTTTCCTAATTAGCGAGCACACGTTAATTAACTTTCCTAACAGCCTCCAATGTTAAAATGTAACCGATAAAACACTCGCTATAGAAGCCGACATATTCAGCCTTCGATGCGGATTTGGGGCCTGTCACTCCTCCAGGCTCCGGTCTCACCAAACCCTACCGATTAGGAGTGTTTCCACTGAAGCTCCGCGTGAAAATACTGCCGGTTTGCTAAATCGGATACTTAATTTACCTTGAGCCTCGGAGCTGGAAGTGTCTGTGCAGGAAAGAGTGTATTTTAGATCTCCTCACTGACCTGCACGCTAGCAGCAAACACACGCGGAGAGCAAGATGGAAGCGAGAGAGGGGGACGGAAGTGACGTCCGGATTGAAATGCACCGCAGCGGGTTGAAAAAAAAACGGCCAAGAATAGTTTCTGTGGAAATACTACAGAGGGACCCAGAAAAGTGCGCGCACACTTCAACAGTTATAATCTATGCGCTTTTTAAAACTCGAATTGAATTATGGCAGCAGTGTATAGTATTGCGTTTCCTCTAAAGATGTCGCACCGTCATTGATGCTATCACGTGACTGTCAAAAGAGCGGTATATATGTTTCTTGTTGAAGTGTGTATACATTTTTGAGGAGAGCGGGGGCTCTGTAGATTATGCCAAGTATAGAAATAGTTACAAATTATATTAACAAATATTTTTTATTATATCACAAGAGAGAATTGGTCGAAAAAATCAAACACAACTAATAGCTGTTCATTGGTTGAACAACTAAAAACACGCATGAAAATGAAACCTGCAATAAGTCAAGCACACTTACAGAAGCTTATATTGGGTCGAATAAGCGAATAAGGTGACAATACATATTTTAGTTTGTCAGATGGTTTGTCTGCCCTTGTGTTATTTAATACACACATAAATTATATATACTGGGCAACACTGGAGCTTGCTCCTCCAGGGTCCGGGTTCGATGCCTGCCACAGGGTCTGCATGGAGTTTTCATGTTCGCCCTGTGCTTGGTGGGTTTCCTTCCACAGTAAAAAGACATGCAGATTGAATCCCCCTCTGGAACTGATAAAGTATTTTGAATCTTGAATCTTTACAATGTTATTTAAGTCTTGTTCCTCTCAACGGTTCCTTCCTCATGCTGTCTCATAAAGTGTCTTCTATAAATTTAAAAGTTACCCAAAGCTGCCCAAACTTTAAAACCACCGGCCAAATATTGTGAAAGTCTTTTTTTTTGCGGCCCAAACAGCTCTAACTTGTCAAGACTCCAAAAGAAACTCTGAAGGTATGCTGTGAGATAATCAAGATGTTACCAGATGATCCCTTGAGTCCTGTAAGTTCTGAAGTGGGTCATGGACATGGATCAGACTTGTTTGTGCTTGATCAGATTGCCATCCGAGGAATTTAAATGCGAATTAAACACCTTTTGTCATGTTCTTCAAACCATTCCAGAACAATTTTTGCAATGTGTCAGAGCTCATTGTCCTGCTAAAAGAAGCCAGTTCCATAGCGAGATAGGTGTACTTGGTCTGCAACAAAGTACAGTCGTGGCCAAAAGTTTGAGAATGACACAAATATTAGTTTTCACAAAGTTTGCTGCTAAATTGCTTTTAGATCTTTGTGTCAGTTGTTTCTGTGATGTACTGAAATATAATTACAAGCACTTCATACGTTTCAAAGGCTTTTATCAACAATTACATGACATTTATGCAAAGAGTCAGTATTTGCAGTGTTGGCCCGTCTTTTTCAGGACCTCTGCAATTCGACTGGGCTGCTCTCAATCAACTTCTGGGCCAAATCCTGACTGATAGCAACCAATTCKTTCATAATCACTTCTTGGAGTTTGTCAGAATTAGTGGGTTTTTGTTTGTCCACAAGTTCTCAATGGGATTAAGATCTGGGGAGTTTCCAGGCCATGGACACAAAATTTCATCGGTTTGGTCCCTGAGCCACTTAGTTATCACTTTTGCCATGGTGCTCCATCGTGTTGGAAAATGCATTGTTCTTCACCAAACTGTTGTTGGATTGTTGGAAGAAGTTGCTGTTGGAGGGTGTTTTGGTACCATTCTTTATTCATGGCTGTGTTTTTGGGCAAAATTGTGAGTGAGCCCACTCCCTTGGATGAGAAGCAACCCCACACATGAATGGTCTCAGGATGCTTTACTGTTGGCATGACACAGGACTGATGGTAGCGCTCACCTTTTCTTCTCCGGACAAGCCTTTTTCCAGATGTCCCAAACAATCGGAAAGAGGCTTCAGCCGAGAATATGACTTTGCCCCAGTCCTCAGCAGTTCATTCGCCATACTTTTGCAGAAGATCAATCTGTCCCTGATGTTTTTTTTTGGAGAGAAGTGGCTTCTTTGTTGCTCTTCTTGACACCAGGCCATCTTCCAAAAGTCTTCGCCTCACTGTGCGTGCAGATACGCTCACACCTGCCTGCTGCCATTCCTGAGCAAGCTCTGCACTGGTGGCACTCCGATCCTGCAGCTGAATCCTCTTTAGGAGGTGAGCCCTCTTCAGGAGGATTCAGCTGCAGATTGCTGGACTTTCTTGGATGCTCTCATGCCTTCTTAACAAGGATTGAACCTCTTTCCTTGAAGTTCTTGATGATCCTATAAATTGTTGATTTAGGTGCAATCTTAGTAGCCACAATATTCTTGCCTGTGAAGCCATTTTATGCAACGCAATGATGGCTGCACGCGTTTCTTTGCAGGTCACCATGGTTAACAATGAAAGAACAATGATTTCAAGCAGCACCCTCCTTTTAACATGTTAAGTCTGCCATTCTAACCCAGTCAGCCTGACCTAATGATCTCCAGTCTTGTGCTGGTCAACATTCTCACCTGAGTTAACAAGATTACATTTCAGATTACTGAAATGATCTCAGCAGGTCCTTTAATGACAGCAATGAAATGCAGTGGAAAGATTTTTTTCGGGATAAAGTTAATTTTCATGGCAAAGAAGGACTATGCAATTCATCTGATCACTCTTCATAACATTATGGAGTATATGCAAATTGCTATTATAAAAACTTAAGCAGCAACTTTTCCAATTTCCAATATTTATGTAATTCTCAAAACTTTTGGCCATGACTGTACTTTCACTTGCCCATTTTATGTACCTTCAGCAATGGACAAGGGTAAAACTGCGCACTTGGTCATAGTCAGTATTTTTCTTCTTTTTTTTCAGAAAATTATGCTACAGTAGCTCTTCTATTGCATGAGATTAGCTAGATGTTAGCTTTCACTCCCCAGTGTGCATCAATGTGACCCTGTCACTTGTTCCCAGCTTGTCCTTCCATGCACAGCTTTTGGTAGGTACTAGTTGTTTTTGGACCAGACTATCCACCACAAGACACAACATTTTGGAGATCTCTGACCCAGTCTCATAGTCATTCTAGAAATGAAAGTTTACTTACTGCCTAATTTATTACAACCCTTGACATGTATAAGATATCCAGGTTTCTTACTTTGTGCTAGTCATTTTATATAAATAAAAATATTTGGAATTAATTTGATATACTGTATGAAGATATAAATATACACAACTTATATTGTAAAGGCGGTAGAGTGCATATACAATAATAAGAGCAGTGCAGCTTATTTTTCTTAAAGTAGCTTATTAGGAAGTTGCATTAAGTGAGTAGCAATGTAATTGTTTTTCAGTCCTGTATAATGTGCCAGAAATGTAATGATCTCTACAGTAACTCCTCATTGCTTCTCTGATTAATGTCCTAGTTACCCATTCTCTGACATTTGGTTGACAGCCTTCACTTGGCAATGTAACACCTGTGCCTTGTTCTTTTTATGTTATAAAAATGTATTAAAAGATGTTCTTTGGGAAATTTAAGATTTTAAGATGGCATACAGGTGAACTCCAGTCAGCTAACGCTATGACCTCTGAGCATAGGAGGAGGAAGCAGGAGTGGGTGCATTGCCCCCCCAGCGATTAAATTATTGCACTACACTGAGTCTAAAATAGGTACAGTTTTAACATTACTTGTACATATATTAGGGCTGGGAACATTAACGCGATAATGCTTTCAATAAATGGAAATTGTTTAACACGCTTATCACTAACGCCATTGATGAAACGGTATTTTTTCCCAGATGAAGTTACATGTCACAGTTGTAATGTGTTCATCAGTGTGGTAGTCCCAATGACCGCTAGGGTCAGCATTTTCATCATTTCATCAGCATTTTAGGGTATAAAAATTCAGTTTGGACTCGCTTAAGCAGTATTCTTGTAGAAATGAATGAGTAAGTCAGTTATCTATGAAGCACATTTAACACAGCCAAAGTTGGCCTAGTGCTGAAAAGAAGTAAGATTATGTTTAAACAGGCAAAGGGTATTTAAAAAATTATATAGATTAATATACAAAGAAGAGGGGGAAAGGGAGACTTTGGAACAGCCAACAGCAGCTCGTCCCTTGCTAAAAAAGTTGTTCATTCAAGTGTGCTGATCTTATACTTCTTTTGAACTTAAAAATTAGTTAGTATGATTTTAGACATTTACGTACTTAATAAAAAACTACTTATCAGATAAAAGGTATATTTGACTTAAACTGACAATTGTACAGAAACATATAGTTTAATATACATATACATATAGTTTAATTTGGCCTACTTAAGAAAAGTTAATGTATACTTGTCTTGTAGTTTGGAATGGAACAGGACCTGATATTTTATGTACGTGTATAGTGTTATTAACACACACAGATAAAAAATATCATATGGCTGATTTTATTGACAATTCTTACATTGTGAGAGTAACATTGTTACATTGTTAACAAACATCATTCATACTGACTGATATGATTAGCAATTACCATATACAAGTCATATAGAAAATGTTATTTTTAATATTGTCATAATTTAATTCAAAAGTAAAAACTTTCTAGAATCATTACATGTGAAGTGAAAATTTTCATGCTTTTTTTGTTGTTGTTGTTTGTTTTCATTTTTTTAATTTTCATGTTCATTTTCATGACTCTGTTTACAACTGGTTCTCATCTTACAGTATCTTGCTGGAAGAACAGAACATGTCACCTTGGGAGATGCTAAATCAGTGTTACACACACAGTGTTACCTGTGGTGTTCCTCAGGGCTCAGTGCTTGACCCCATTTTGTTTATATTGTATATGCTTCCTCTGGGCTGTGTCATCAGCCATCATGAAATTTTATTTCATTGCTACGCTGATGATACTCAGCTTTACCTCAGGATAAAATCAACCTCATCATCTACTCCACCATCATCCACTTTGGCCATATGTTTGGAGGATAAGCAAAATTTCCTACAGCTGAACAGCTTAAAGACTGAAGCTATTTTAGTAGGCATCCCACACAGGTTGGGACACCTAATATCCTTAGTATCACCTTTTCTGGTCAGGATATCCTGTCGTCAACATCTGTTATCAACCTCGGATTAAAATGGACTCTCACTTGACATACAGTATGAGGCTCATATCCAACACCTGTGTGAGACATCTTTCTTTCACCTCGGGAACATTACTAAAATGCGTCCAGCATTCACATTTGCAGATGCGGAAAAGTTAGTCCACTGGCTCCTCCAGTCTGGACTTCTGCAATGCTCTCCTCATTGGGACTTCTGGAAAAAACCTTCAAAAGCTGCAGTATATTAAAATCTGTGCTGCTAGGATCCTGATGCAAGCACATAAATATGACCATATTATGTAGTCATCTTTAAATCTTTTCCTTGGCTCCCTGTATCATTCAGAATTGAATGTATGGTTGCCATTCTTTCCCACCAGTGCATCTATGGGGATGCCCCTGCCTATCTCAAAGAACTTATTACTTCACATACATCTACACACAACCTCTGCTCTGTCTCAGTATATCTTCTGAAACTTCCAAAGACCAAGCTTCATACTATAGGAGATCGGGATTTTTGCTCAGTGGCAGCTAGACTGTGGAATGCTCTTCCAAAGCATCTGAGGATGCCAAAGATTGTTGATGCTTTTAAATCTTTTCTTAAAACTTAGCTTTTTATCAGAGCTTTTGGGTTGAAATTATTTGTAGCACTTTGAGATTTGCTTTAAATATAAAGTGCATTATAAATAAAATTTATTATTATTATTATTATTATTATTATTATTATTATTATTATTATTTTAAAATCCAGTATCTAAAATAAAAAATATATATATTTGAGTTTGCATAAATTGATACATTTATACAGTATAAATACCGGTTATCTCATGGTCTAATTCAGTTGTCCAGACTATTAAAGTCTATTAAATCTAATAGAAAACTGTTGGGCAATGATGAAGAAGGCAGTAGCAGTCAAGATACTGTCTTCTCTACATGATCTTAAGGAACCACTAAAGCAGTAATAGATTGAGTAGGTGACAGGTGACACCAGAGTACTCCAGACATCCTTTTGAATCCATGTTTTTGATTCCCAGCCAGATCCATCAGGTTTTGTAGAATAAGGACTTGATACTAAATATTGATTGTTGTATAGCAATTATGTTGCTTAACAAAAGCAAATTATTATATTGATTGCCATTTTTTAAATTAAGGATATAATTAGATAATTATAATTAGATATAATAAGAGATTGATTTAATTTTTGTATTAATACTTTCGGCCACCACTGTGTATCTGAATATTCCATATAAAACCATCATTCCCATATCCCTGCTTGTTTGAAGAATTCATTTCTATGGAGTATTTTGATAGAAATAACAATCATACATTTGAATTACAATTGTATTTAAAATAGTTCAAACTGAATTAAAATTAATCTTGTAATGAAATTATAATTTAAGTGAACATTCAAGTGAACCCTGAAAAAAGGACATGGGCCTATAGGTAGCTCTTAGCAAATGCCAAAATCAGTGTTACGTAACAGCTTTGTAACTGGTAACGCATACAGCATACAGTGGTTGTCTTTTCTCTTCCCTTTAACGTTTCTACCTAATTCCATTTCCAAAAGCTTTATTATCAGAGATTTAATGCACTCGTTATAAGTAGATTCAATCTTGGTTCTGGCCTAGTCATAACATTTGTTATTACGCACAGATAAGACTGCAGAACATCTTGAGGACCTAACACCACAGATGTTTTCAGGGCCAAGGAGGACCTTTCCAGGGCTTGACTTTAAAGGTTTCAAGACGTCCTTAAATTGAGTATACACGATGAGGACATCTAAGACGTCTGTTTTATGATATTGAAAGCAGGTTAACGACATTTTCAGCAATTTTTTTAAAACAATGTCGGAAAATTTTGGACTTCAAATAAATACACAGACAAATATTTAATAAAATATTTTAAGCATTGCTGTTCCAAAAGGCATTACAGATCATGAATTAGCATGCTCCCATTCCCCAGCTTTAACTACATTTATTATGCAAACATTTGTTGTACTGCCAAACTTGGCTAGTGTTTGCATTAGCTAACTGATTAATATCAGTTTTCTAATACAAAACCCTTATTAAACAATTACTTTCTTAATAGAATTAGAATTAACATACTCATTTGCATCACATAAAGACAGAGTATGCGCAAACATTAACATACATTAAATAAATACTGTAGATATTTTCCCTGGGGGACCAACTGGATTAACTAGCAATTGTTGTCGTCTTATCTCCTACTTCAGATTTAGCTTAACATTATGTTCACTTGCCCAGTATTGTGTGGGTCAATGTCACTCAAATCCTTACGCTTGCCCATTTTTCTGCTTTCAACACATCCACTTTGGGGAAAAAAATCACTTGCTGCCTAATATATCCCTCCCATTTCCGGGTGACATTGTAACAAGCTTTTGTAAATGTAGCTAATGTGACACGGCCAAATTGTGATTGCAAGATGACTGGGTCATCGCAACTGAAAAACTGCAGCTTTAGTGGGATATTCATGGTCTGCAGTTGTCAGGACCTGCCAAAAGTTGCCCAAGAAAGGAAAACCGGTGTACTGGCAACAAGGTAGCAAAAGGAGACCTTTTAAACACTGGTGGCCATAAAGTGACCACCCACCTAATATTGTGTACTGTGGACTTGCCCAGTTAGTTTTTAGATAAATGGCTTCTCATCACTTTGGCCACAAATTGTCTTTAATAACGTACTTTAAAGTGCACTTTAACCGCTTTTTTCTTTGAGGTGATAAAATGGGTAAATGGTAAATTGTAGACGATTCAATAAAAAAAATTCTTTTTTCTTTTTTTCGGCATGCCTGTGCGCATGATTTAAATCCCGAAATAATTAGCTATAAATCTAAGTTAATTTCATCTTGTGTTTAAAGTTAAAAATAAACACATTCTGTGAATTTTCTTTGTAACGATAGGTATTTTTAAAATTATTTAAAATTAGGCTAAATATAAATGATTCAGACAACTGCCGTGTAATTAATATTACTTGTGGAAACCTAATATTTATATAAATTAATACTAGATAAAAAAAGAAACTAAAAAGATAAACGTGATAAACATACATAAAGTGACCACCCACCTAATATTGTGTACTGTAGGTCTCTTTTTTCCTGCTAAAACACTCCTGAACCATCAAGGCATAGACTCCACAACACCTCTGAAGGTATTCTGTGGTATCCTGTCATCAGGAGCTCTTTAAGTTCTTTAAGTTATGAGGTGGGGCCTCTATGGATTCCACTTGATTTTCCAGCACGTCCCACAGATGCTCAATAGGATTTGGATCTAAAGAATTTGGACACCAATTCAACACTTCATTGTGTTCACAACTCATTATTCTGTTTTTCAAACAGTTCTTGACCCATTTTTTGCAGTGCGTCAGGGCATTATCCTGCTGAAAGAGGCCCCTGCCATCAGGAAAATTTGGTTGGTGGTTTAGGTAGGTGGTACATATCAAAGTCACATTCACATGAATGGCAGGACCCAGTAGAAGCTGATGCATCACACTGCATCCCTCAGTTTGTCTTCTTCCCGTAGTGTTTCTGTTGACATCTCTTCCCCAGGTAAGTGATGCACACACAC
>QMIH01000345.1:228013-239004 GCA_003987875.1 Clarias batrachus | reverse complement strand
ACACACACACACACACACACACACACACACACACATATGCACGCACGCACGCACGCACACACACACATACACACACGGCAATGTTTCCTTCCACATGATGTATAAGAAAATATTATTCATCAGACCAGGCCATCTTCTTTCATTGCTCCCTGGTCTAGTGTCCATGCTCATGAGCCCATTGTTGCTATCTTTGGCGATTTGGATGGGCCAGCATAGGCACCCTGAGCATTTTCTGGCTATGCAGCCCCATACATAATGTGCTATGTGTCCTGACACCATTCTCTCAGACCCAGCAATAACTTTATCAGCAGTTTGATCTAAAGTTGCTCTTCTATTGGATCAAGTTACACAGGCCAGCCTTCGCTCCACATGTGAACCCTGGCCTCACAAGACATTGTCACCAGTTCATTGACCACTGCAGACCAGAAACATCAAAAAAAGCTGCAGCTTTGGAGTTGTTCTAACCATTTTCATAGCAATTTGGTCTAGGTGAAAGGCGCTGAATCATTGTTATAAACCAACTTCAGTTACAATATATTCACATGCCACCTAATGTAGCCCTTTTTTATTATGGTGGTTTTACACACACACACACAGTTAACATTCATAACTCTCTGTAATCATTGCTAAATATTAAATTCAATTATTTTATGCAAGCTATACCAAGTTACTGCTGAAAAATGTATGTATGTAGTTGGAATTACACGGCAGTTAATTGTGAAGCTTAGTTTAATTGTTGTGGAGCATAGTTTAGCTTGATGACCTCCTTTGAACTAGTGGCATATTATTTACAATTATTACTAGTATTAAATGAACTTGACTCAGCTGTATGTGGCCCAGTAGTGGGGCATGAACCTGTTTTCGGATGAGTGCCACAAATCATGTTGAGTGCAACTCCGCTCACGTGGAATACTGTACATTTAAATCAAGTGCATACATTTAATTAAAGAAAATTTTATTAACATTTCCTTTCAATGCAGTCAAAATGATAGGCACTATAACACTGAAACATCTCTAAAAGGATACAAACAATGTAGACATATACAATACCTTAATGTTGTTAAAAAATGAAGTTATCTTATTTTTTATAATCTATTATAGATTATAATTTGTTATACAAGCTACACTGAGACCAACTATATGTTCAGCGTATAAAACAAATCAAAACGGCCCTTTATTTTATTTATGTATTTAAAATATTTTTGTAATTTATGCGTTTTACAATTTATGGGTTAAAATATGTTCTTAAGCATTTATTCTGTCCCATATTTTGCTATGCAGTTTCTTGGAATTGTTAACTGCCTATATGTGTTACTTTTATAATCTATTTAATAATTTATTTCTGCAAAGTATCAAAGAACAAATCAAGTAATCAAAGACTAAACAGCTGAGCACATCAATGTTTGCCTTCACTGAGTCGGTCTAGTGAGCTTATAAATCTCATAGCTTTAAACGTGATCGCTGTCTTTTCTGCCGGTGCATTTATAAATATCTTCATTTTTACTTCCCATATTTCTTTTTTACTCCCTGAGAGATTGATGTATGAGTTTAAAGATAAGGTCATAATGCGGCCAACTGGACACCAAACTGAATTAATCGTGATATTTGTTAAATACTTTCGACAAACTGCTTAGTATTACAAACGTTTCGGAAATGTTCATGATCGGTGCAGTGGGCCGCTGCCCTACCATTAAACATGACCGAAACAATATACATGAACCGTAATTGGGTTTTAGAATAAAGTTTCAACGATAGACTACATGCAGATTTCTATGAAATACACGTTTGCGTTTTTGTTGTCCTTTCCTCCTTACAAATAACCTCTGTACGTATACACATTAAAAAAAATAAATGATCAGCTAAGTCAGGTACTTAATGCTCTAATTACTCAGTGGTTCGCATTGTTAAATGGTGTTAGTTATTTAGTCATTCGGTTTAAATAATTAGATAACCCCACACGGAAATGTGTAGCGCGTTTGTTATCAAACAAACAAAAAAGTGTGTGAAAGTGCTTATCCACGGCCACTAGATGGTGATCTGAGCTTCCCACACGCAGCGGATAAAAAGCTAAAGTGCCGAGCCATGCGCCTGAAAACACGACTCCCAGTGAATCAGTCAACATGACTCTGCAGATGTTTTTTCCCACCCTAATACCAAAAAACTCAATTCTCATTCCCAACTGCACAATATACGAGTAACACAACGCAAATGAAAAGCTAAAATCATAATTATCTTTAGAAGTATATTTCCCGCCATTCAGTCTCATTCCTTTGGGTTACTTTTGGCACGCTTTAGAGTTTTTATGGACTTGCCCAGTTAGTTTTTAGATAAATGGCTTCTCATCACTTTGGCCACAAATTGTCTTTAATAATAACTTTAAAGTGCACTTTAACCGCTTTCTTCTTTGAGGTGATAAAATGGGTAAATGGTAAATTGTAGACGATTCAATAAAAAAAAATCTTTTTTCTTTTTTTCGGCATGCCTGTGCGCATAATTTAAATCCCGAAATAATTAGCTATAAAGTTAATTTCATCTTGTGTTTAAAGTTAAAAATAAACACATTCTGTGAATGTTCTTTGTAACGATAGGTTTTTTTTATTATTATTATTTTAAATTAGGCTAAATATAAATGATTCAGACAACTGCCGTGTAATTAATATTACTTGTGAAAACCTAACATTTATATAAATTAATACTAGATAAAAAAAGAAACTAAAAAGATAAACGTGAATTGTATATAATTTAACAAATAATACTATTAAACATTATGCAATACGACTGGCGTCTCTAACGGATTCCACTTGTTACAAGTAATAAACTTAGCTTGATTTAAATCAGCAACACTATACCACCACCAAAAGAGCTACGCTTGTGACCTTTGGACTGTCATTTGATAAGGAAAATTAAATGTGACTTGTTCTATCAATTTTCTTACGTTCATAATTTCAAGTTCAAGAATCGTACCAGTTTTCACATTAGTATCACTATTAGCCTACATGTAAAATTTGTGAAAACACTGGGGATGAATTACATAATTTCACCTGTTAAAGTCCGAACATCATCAGAACATGTATTCTTCACTGCAGTGTTATTTCGTCAGTTAATGTGTCTTATTCGATTAATTTAACCTAGAGGAATATATACGCAACACGCAACAATTGTGAAATATATATTTATAATATATATAATTGTTTACATTATTATTAATGATATACTCTCTTTATTATTAATAATTGTTGGATTTGGGTTAATAATATTTCTAAACGGCTATGACATAATTAGTAAGAATTAGTCTTATTGTTAGTCGTATAATGTAATATATAGTAGTCGTGACAAACTATTCAATTATCTATGTAAATAATCTAAGGCTATGGACAGTGAGCCTCGACCACCATATGAAATTTACTCGGATGGACATCACCATCTCACATGCTCGTTATACAGCATATGGTACACTGAGGAGAAGCACAACAATAGTATGGGTGGGTCCTAAGGCAGCCATATGTTTTTTTTTCTTAGGGAGAACGTCGCAAGTATTGTTTCATTCCTAAGAAAACAGTCTGACCAAAATGTTTCCTGAAAACATAAGAATTCACCTTTATTCAGTTGCTTGCTGCACCCCCAGAACATTCCCGTGTTGTTTTTCTTTTTCAATTGCCACTGTGACGCTTGGCTATCATGTGATCAGCGACCTGGTATATAACGCGAGGAAAGGTCCGCCCTATTTGGAATCCTGCTTTGCCCTATTTGAAGTGTTTCCTATTTGCCTGAATTAACACACAGATGATAAGGTTAACTTTCGGACGACAGGCTTATGAATATCTGTGGCGGCATACGGCTACGCTTTGCGCTCGTCTTCATCACGCTGCTAATTATGAGTCTTTCCAAACAGCAGCAGTAGCAGCAGCGCACGCACGGTCTGACCAAGAGCCATGACTCTGAGCTCCGAGATGTCGGACGCCTGTGCGCTCTCGGAAGAGCCGGACATCGATGTGGTGGGCGAAGGAGACGACGACGACGACGTCGACGCAGCCGCACGCTCGCGCCCCTACGACGACGATTTTTCGCGCGCTCGCGACGAGCTTTTCCTCGCCACTTCGCCTCAGTGCGCGGACTCTGCTCATGGCACCGCGGGATCAGGCGCGCGCGACGCTTACAAACCGGCGAGCAAGAACGCTCTGGTGAAGCCGCCATACTCGTACATCGCGCTCATCACCATGGCCATCCTTCAGAGTCCCAAGAAGAGGCTGACCCTCAGCGAGATCTGCGACTTTATCAGCAACCGCTTTCCGTACTACCGCGAGAAGTTTCCCGCATGGCAGAACTCGATCCGCCACAATCTTTCACTCAATGACTGTTTCGTCAAGATCCCCCGCGAGCCCGGCAACCCGGGAAAGGGTAACTACTGGACGCTGGACCCGGAGTCGGCCGACATGTTCGACAACGGCAGCTTCCTGCGGCGGCGAAAGCGCTTCAAGCGCCAGCAGTCACCAGAGCTCCTGCGGGAACACGGCGCTTTCGTCCCGGCGTACGGCTACGGAGCTTATGGTTGCGGTTACGGCTTTCAAATTCACGCGGCATATCACGCGCATTCCGCGCTCCTTACCTTTCAACAGCAACAGCAGCAGCAGCAACAACATGCGCCTCCGTCTTCAAGACACACCGGAACTCTGATCCCCGCGCCTTCCCTCATGCAGAACACAGCCGAACTCGCGCGTTCCCGTTTTTATCCTCCGTTGAGTCCCGGGATTTCCTCCCCGTTACAGACTGCGACCAAATCCCCGGTGCGCCGCTCAACTTTCTCCATAGAAAGCCTCATAGGAAGCGCTGAGAGCCCAGCGCATGCGCACTGTGCCTCACGGACTCCGCCGGCGCCTTTCGGACCGAATGGAGCCGCAGCCGAAAAGTTTCCCACACGGATTGTCAGTGGCACAAGCGGCTGTTAATATCTTAAGTGAAGTTCACATTAAAAAAGATACACACAAACGCTCCTGTTTTTTAAGGTAGGATTTTTGTTTTGGTTATTAGTTTTTTGTTTAATGCAGTAAGGTAGACTTGTAAAATATGAAAATGCCCCTTTATAAACAATGAGATAGTTAAAACTGCATATAGAATCTCAGGATAATAACATGCTTATCTTTAACACACTATAACAAATGCAATGTATGCCCCATTTAATAAGACCTTTAAAGTTTTAGTTTCAATTTGTTCGTTTCGTGAGGTTTCACGAAGGACTTTGATATAATTTGTTCTTATATCAATAATTTGTACATTGTTTTAGTTGTATGCTCGGATTGTAATATTTTTACACAATTTGTTTTGCAATGAGAATAAATATTGTTTTGCAGAAAAGATGAGTGGAAAGTAACTTATTAATATCTACGCAAAATCTCAAACAAAGCTTAGCAATTTGCAATCAATTGCTCGAATAAAAACCCATCAATCTGTGGGAAATAATATAATAACAAATAATAATACTTATTTATTTTTTGCACATTTTCCTTATTTTCCTATGAAGCCGCAAAAGTGTCACGCATAATTTAAAGGTAAAGGTGTGTGTGTGTGTGTGTGTGTGTGTGTGTGTGTGTGTGTGTGTGTGTGTGTGAGAGAGCGAGAGCGAGAGAGAGAGAGAGAGAGAGAGTAGGAGAGATGTATGTTCAAGCACTGTTATGTGATTATGGTCTATGTCGGTCCTAAAATAAAAATAGAATAAATCATAATTTCTCTCTTTGTGTTCAAAAATATTATATCAAGCAGTTAAATGAGACTTATTCTAATGATAAATTTGACAGACAATGCCTACAATACAGAAAGCTAAAAAGCAGAAATAATGTTTACATTGTATTAATTTCAAAAATGTTTTTTATTTTCTTTCTGTGTGTATGTGTGTGTGAACCTAATATAACAGTGTGTTTGATAAAAAAAAAAAAACTACAAAATGTGACCAAAGAAATTAAACACTGGCTCGCATGTGATCAAAGGTGTTTTGCTGACATGGTTTGAAACCAGAAAAACTATTTTGAATGATCACTTTTATCCTGTGATGAACTGTTTATAATAATGGGAGTGTGCTGTCTAGCATGGCAATCTCAGTGCACAGGGTATCAATCTCAAAGGTGAAAAGAATGTAAATCATATGCAATCTATGCTCTTTTCAGTCAGAGATCTTATGATGCTAAATAGCAATGGCCAGGAATACATAGACACCAGCTACTAGGAGAATGATCCAATGCAGTTTCAAAGATTTGTCCAAATAATTCAAGTTGAGGGAATTTCGTTTGTAGACTTGAACTTACTAAAGACTTGTGCGATTTATGTAGGTTTGCACCTTTTGTACAATTAATTAATGTACATAGAAAAGGTGTATCTTTAGAGATTTCAACCTCATACAATTTACGTCAACAGATGAAAGATACACAATAAATGTAGAAAATATATCCCCCTGAAGTCACCTACCTCCCTGTGAGAAGGAAAGTTCTTTCTTCTGTATATTAGTCTGTACAGGTATGTAATTACATCGCTTTATAAATCTGTATGAATACACGGTCTTCTGTTATTCCTGTCAAGTAAGAACGATTATAAAAACAACCCGATCTAATCTTTTTAAGAATTTATAAGAAAGCATAAAAGCAGAATGGTGAGCACAGCATTTTCAGTTTCCTTACCGCAACACGTATAGAGGTAGAAATATTATTAATACCAGTGTTTTTTGAGGGAATTAATATGCTATCTACAAAAAATGTTAAATTGCTTTTTTTGACAGGCATTTAAAGGGTGTGCCCACACAACTATGTTACAGTATTGAACTTTACTATGGCCGTTCTTACACCCGGTTTCATTTTCTAATGTTCGAAGACAGCGGAGTTAATAATCGCCTCCGATTTCATTCATTTACCATTATCCACAGCCCCAGTTCTGCCCTCCAGAGACCTCAGCACTATCTCAATACTGGAAATACTGGAAATAAGAGGAAATGGCAGTAGGAGTTCAAAATAAAACTCTCCCGGTCACCTGTTACAGGGATATAATAACGACTAATTGGCTCCCGCGCTTATAGAAAATGTGAAAGGAGAGACCTCATGAGAGATGAATGGCTATAGGCCAACAGATATATTCCCATTTACATTTACAGGTTTTAGTAGATGCTTTTGCCCAGAATTACTTACATAAGTAGATATTCTCACTCCCATAGGTCTAGAGTCATGAATGCTCTATTTGACATAGATTTCATTTACAATACAATTATTTGGATTCGTTTGTAAATATAATACTATTACTACTCCTACTACTAATAATAATAAAACTAATAATAATACTAATACTAATAACAATACTACTAATAATACTACTAATAATATAAACAGCTAGGCTAGTGCTACAATAGTATAACACTAAACCCTTCTTACATAAAAGTTATGTAAGAAACGTAAAAAAATATAATACTTTATGTGTATATGTGAACATATTTTTAAAGCTAATTAGTGTGTGTGTGTGTGTTAATTAATCTTTATTCTATAGCACATACAAGATATTAAATTCTAAACCCCACATATCATTTAAAGCTTTTTTGCCTTGTGACCAGGATGTAGCTTAATAACAAATAGCAAAATAACAAATGAAGCAGCCAAATAAATGAATACAAAAAATATTCTATCCCTATATTCTAAATTACATTCGTCGTGTATTTATGTGTGCGTATGTGCGTGCGTGTGTGTATCCGTGCGCAGCCGCAGTAGGTTGTACCTCGCGTGCCTCCTTGGACGCGAAGAAAATACAGAGAGTAGTGGAGACAGTTCAGTAGGCCACACACACACACACACGCACACACACACACACACACACGATGGTGATGATGTAACTGCGCTACTACTAGTGACAACCGGAAAATGGGTCAAAGTCGGACACACAAGCGCACGCACGCACACATAAAAGTGGAAATCCCTGTGTATCAGTGCTGTAGCCTATATAAATCACACATTTAAGTGAACTGCAATAGTTTAACCTTTGTTTTTTTATTATTATGAATCCTATATGTTTCCTGTTTTTTGTCTCCTTGGTTAGATCACTCGAAGCTCATTCAAGCATTTAATTCGGCCGGATTGTAGCTTCACTGCGCCTGGCGTTACCATCCAGCCTAGTCCATCAATAATACATGAATACTGGGATACTCTGTGGACTTGTATGGCGTGGGTTGTCTCTGAACAGACACAAAACGAGGTTCTGTTCTGTCAGTACTGTCCTTCTTAAAAGAGTCTTCCAAAGGCCAAGAAACATTTGAGTTGCAGTCCGGCTGTTCTATAAAGCCCTGCCGAACGCGCGCGCGCATTTTAATAGTTTGATATTACATCAAACCTAAACATACTATAGGAACGCGAACAGGTGTGTTTTAATCATTTAATAAGCAAGCAGTAAAAATGGTGATGGTAAAAATGATGATTACTGTTGGGCATTTATGATCTGGAACAAATGTTTGGCCTTCAATCCAATTTAATTTATACATTTTAACATTAAGCTACTTCAACTAAACCATAAGCGTACAGTATTCGTTTTTATATCGAAATATTTTATTTTAAAAATTATTTTTCTTTATTCCATTACAAAGTAGCGTAGATAAAAAATTCTACAATAGCGCCAAAATATCGTTTTATAATACGCTTTATATGTATTTGTCCTACATATACATTTATATTACATATCACCGACTTTAATTTATTTGAATTCCTTTATAATGATCTCCGTATAACATTAAATAATGACTTTCTAAATGCACGAATGAATGGGCCAAGCGAATTATGAGACATTAATAAAAAAAAAATATTTGGGAGAATGCAAAGAAGACTAATTAAATCAAGAATAGAATAAAATTAATTTAAATACGTGTGCACACAAAAGAGAAAAAGAGTTGACATTTAGACAAAAATTATTCAGCATTTTATGTAATAACATAAAACATTTTATTCTTTCTTACATATTGGAAACAATTCCAATAATGCAAAGTAAAAGTGTTGGAATAACGCTTATGTGATTAACATCATTATTATGAAGAGAGCTGAAGATATTTGTCCCATTAATAAGTTGCTAGAACTCTGGAACTCTGGTGAGGATTTTGAAGTTATTTCATACATAATTTATTCCCAAACTTTTTTTATTTTATTTTAATACACATCTTAGAAAGAGCAGCAGTGTTTTTTTCTCTTACTTTGGTAAAAAAAAATAATTTTTACTTTGCATGGATGTAACATATATGTATATACATTTTTTATATAAAAGATTGATAATTAAAAGATCAAATGTGTCATGCTCAAATTTAATTCATCCATGCACAGAGATTATTATTATTATTATTATTATTTTATATGAGGATAATCTTTAACCCTTTAGAAGAACAATAACTTCGTATTAAGTGATATTACACATTATAGGTCTAGGAGTCTCTATTCTTTATCA
The DNA here is from genome assembly GCA_003987875.1 of Clarias batrachus. Classification (NCBI taxonomy): domain Eukaryota; kingdom Metazoa; phylum Chordata; class Actinopteri; order Siluriformes; family Clariidae; genus Clarias; species Clarias batrachus. Next base: position 229,557 of record QMIH01000345.1, on the reverse strand, counting down.
AAGCATTACAGATTTAACATGCCACATGTCAAAACGCAACTTCCCAATGAAAATACACAAATGTTAGATGAAAAGTGCCCTGCATGCCCCTCTGCGCCCCGCTAGAAGTGAAGGAAGGAGACGTTGTGCGCAGTGAGTGATGGGCACCCAGGCAAACAGCACACCAAAGAATAACAGGCCAACAGCACCAGTCATCATTCATGTTGTTAGCTTACTTTCATGATGTTTGAATAGTCTAAAGAGAAAGTTGGGTCGCAAGCTGCTCTCATTTATCCCGAGGCTGTACGTGTGATTGGGGGTTGATCTAAAAAAGAAAAATGTAAAGCTTTTTTCTTGGCTTTGAGCTCAGTGCCGCCGCGGCCCTGTTTCATGCTTCGTTAGTTTATCCAGTGGGATTGTGGGTCAGAGATCACGAGGATCAGGGCTAAATCCACAAGACTGTTGATAAAAGCAAATGGCAAATCAGGTAAAAGCATGGTTTATATCGCGTGACACAGAACAAGAACATTTACAAGTTGATTTATGACAATAGAAAAAGACAAAAAAAAAAAACAAAAACGTGCAATTAGAAACTGAGAGTGTGTAGTGCAAATACATGTATAATACGGGCCAAGCAGATCCGATACTAAATAATTGATGCAAAAAGATAGAATAGAGAACAATCAGCATTATTTTAGAGCTTTATGTTGGAAACAATTGCTTATAATCAATAGTTATGCCCACTGCTTCTTTATAGTCTTTATTGTAGCGCACTATTGAGTGACATTTTTACATAACAATGATTATTACTATAGTATTTAAAACAATATTAACAATAACAATAATAGAAAATAATATGTTTACTAACACAAATTTTTACGAACATTGTGGTGTTCTCAAGTCGAGCTACTCCAGGCGTTCCCAAACAAATCTAGAAAAATGTTAAATAATTATTCCTCCCTCCTCCTTTAACCTCCCTTTTATGATGTTTCAGTTTTCTCCTGACGTCGGGATATCCTCTGCTGTCATTTAAATGCCCCATATATGTTAATGTTTATGAATAACACAACCTTTCACCCGGGTGTGATATGCTTCGATTCCTCACGACCCTAACCGGAATAAATCTCTTACTAAAGAGGAATGAAAGGCGGGAGACACTATTCAACTAGCAGGTGTATTGAGAGCATCATTCACAGCGGTGATACTGATACTGTAAATATGTAAAAAAAAAAAAAAAATTGGCCTAATGTTATTGCGCGCGCGCACACACACACGCACGCACACACAGACAGAGAAACGCAAATACACAAACACAGAAACAAACACAGATACAATAACGATTCATATTTTGTTATACTTTGACATGTGATGTTCTTCGACAAGATGAGACTGTTTGAGAGAGGGAATGTTAAAAGTATAACAAGAAGGAGAGAAAAATGCTCTACATGGGGGGCATTCAATCCCTTTTCACATTGTAGCCGAGCAACACTTATCCTCTATCCTCTGTGTAGCTAGCTGTATAGTGACCAACTCTCTCTCTCTCTCTCTCTCTCTCTCTCTCTCTC
>QMIH01000345.1:211164-224039 GCA_003987875.1 Clarias batrachus | reverse complement strand
ACACACACACACACACACACACACACACACACACACACACACACACACACACACACACACACACACACACACATTTGCTCCAATTCTGCAAATTTCCTGCAAAACTACAGACTACAACTACACACTGTTATATTAGACACTTCTTTCAAAAATACAATCTTATTGAATCACTAGGAAAGCACTTACACTTAATATGAAATTGCACACAGGTAGAGGGACATCAATCAACAGAGCATTCAATAGGATCATAAGTCACCTTACTGAAATATAATACTAACTGTAGTCTGTATCCTGTTCGTATTACACATGTTACATATTGCTTGTATAGAAAGCAATAAGTGACCGGTTATTCCAAATAATTTACTGACTTCTTCCTCATTTTGTCAACACTACCTGGTAAACATATCTTTATATTGTTATATCAACATATTAACTGCATTTCAAGAATGGACTGAACCTGGTCAATGTATTAAAAAAATTAAATCCCAGTACTCTGTAATAATAATAATAATAATAATAATAATAATAATAATAATTATTATTATTATTATTATTATTATTTTACGACTAAAGTAAGCAATTTTTTATATCGGGGGGAAAACCCAGAAAAATTACCTTTTCAGGTGTCCACATACATTAAGGTCTCTTAAAACAGTATGTTCTTATAATGGTGTAATTATTTCCCCATAATTCTATAGAAGCTACTCTAATGAAATGTAAGCTATAATATTGTATGACCTCAGTATTTAACTGTAGAAATTACAGAGTTCCTTTACAATTCAGCTTCCATTCATAAATTCATTTTTTTTTTGTTATTAGATCTCATATTTGTCAGTCCTTAAAAACAGTGCGGTAAAGTGAAAAGGAATTTACACAAGCTCTTCAGCCAGCCATGACTTCATTCATAGAGCGCCAGTTGGATACATGGCCTCTTTCTGCCATCAAACCATCATCCAGTGTATTGCCGGGTCTAAAGTGTGGGTAACCAAAAAATGAAAACATTGGGTCTGCAAGAGAAGCAAAGTACTGATCCTTCACCACATTTGGTCATACATTATAAAAATCTAATATCTTAGATTTTTTGAGTTGCGTGAACAAAAAATGTTTTTAGCTTTAAATCCACGGCAATTGTCCCCTCCTTCATAAGGTCATAATAAATTAAAGGTAAAATGTTTAACATCAACTTTCCTGTGAATGAAAATGAGACGCACAGGCAGAAACAAAATCATTGTTTACATTTAAACAACAAAAGTAAAAGATTTATGTCATACAGTGTTGTATGTTTGTGTCTTTTGTTTAGTTTATGCACTTTGTACCAACTATTTGAATCTATCATTTGTAACTGATCCTTAACTCAAAGTTGATTAAACAATTTTGTCTTTTTTATAGCACATGTGCCTCAATTCACGTCAAATTAAAATATTTGGCAATTGTTTTTGAAGTTTTGACAACATTGACATTAGTTCTGTTTTAATAAAGCTGTAACACAGAGCCCAAGATAACATTCCAAGCTTTGTTTCATCCATGTGTTTGGTTTGTTGTTTCATCCCAGAAATCAGCTATGCAAGACAAGGGCCAAAAAATCCTTCACTAGACATGACAACATACACACAGGCTCTCTCTCTCTCTCTCTCTCTCTCTCTCTCTCCTTTTAGCCAAAGAAAACTGAGTAGACTAACAATTTTGGACAGATTAAATAGGGAAGGGAATTCCATTTAGTCCAGGTTTTCCACTATTGATATACAAATTGAAGGTATCTGTGTTTAACATGTTTAATATGTTTAACATATTTATATTGAATTACAGGAATCAAACAGCTTGCTTATTTAACCATAAACATAAACATATAATGAAATATCTCTCATATATCTTTGCTCTAACACATATTTATTAAAAGCTTATGCAAGATTAACAAAATTTGTCCACTGTCTCGATCAAGAGAAATTAAGAGTACAAGCAAATGTCACTGTTTAGATCAATAAAATGTGAAAAAGAAAGAAGATTCTTTTTTTTTTTTTTGGAGCAGGAGAGGGGAATTCATTGCTTTTTACATTAAATAATATGTACAATGATTTTTCTAATGTATAGAGAACAGTAAATCTAAAAAAAAAACTTTCTGTGTAATTTATAAATAACTTGCTAAAAATAAAACTTCATAAAGTATTTAAACGTATCCAAAAAAAAAAAAAAAAAGTACAAAGTTTGAGAATTGCTTAACCGATAAGTATTTGGCCTCTTTCTTCTAGCACTCCAAATCAATTTTCACTAAAGAAATCACACTAAATACCCCAAATGGTGTACACTTGTCTTACTTTTAAATCCACCTGTGTCCAATTCTGTGCTAACACAATAAAAATGTTTAAAGTTCAGGAGGTATCACAGCTAAAACCGCAGATTAGCTCAGTCCTGCTGTCTTAAAGACCATGGATCTGCCTGTCAATGCATGAGATGAAGTTGTTAGGAGGAAAAAAAATGGAGGAGGCAATGCTTTGAAGCTTCTTTGGAGCACTGTGAAACTCATTATAACAAAGTGGAAAATTGGCTCAACCCAAACATTACCAAGACTGAGTGCTCAAACAAGAAAGGCAATTGTTAGAGCCTTTAGTGTCCAAGAGTCCAGATACAAGAGTAATGAGGTTACAGACTCACTGGCAGAAAATTGAGATCCCGTGCAACATCATCAGTCCTATAGAATTCCAGCTTCTATAGAAAAGTGGCCAAACACAGGCAACTTCTGAGAAAGGCCCGGGTAGAGAATCTGAGGAAGATTTTTGAAAAATAAAATTAATTTATCTTTTATTTTATGATTTATTTGAAGATAAAATATGATAACAATCATACAAAGTACCACAAGCAGGTAACACCTTGGTGGTAGAATAATGCTCTACAGTAGTTATGCTCCAGAATGTTGCAAATAACAAACGACTTCCAGTAAACAGCAAAAGTCCCTTGTTGGTGAAAGTCAAAGTTGAATGGCCAAATTGCTATTGGATCCTAAAGATCCACTCTTTACAACCATGGTAATGTTCTCTGTACAAAGTTTACAGTTTCAGTTGGATGTGCAGACATTACCACAGATGTTTGGGATCATCCTTCCAAATGGGGAGAAAAATGTGTTTCTCACACATGGAGCAACCCGGAGTGAAATGAAGCACAGAAATGCCACAGAGCACTGTCATAGAGCTGTAAATCCAGTCAAGACAAAAAATAACTAGCTTTAACATAGATCTGGGAGAAATCTATTATCTTCTTCTTGCTTGCAAATTAATTTTACCTTAGGTCTAATGAAAAATATGTAACTTTGATTGATGTTACTCAAACTAATGACTCCTTACTTTAAGGTCCCATTTCAATCTAAGTCTGGGTTGTGCTGCTTGTTGACAACTTTTATTTACTTGTAAGTCTTTAATTAGAGGATTATCATCAGGTGATCCTACATGGAGAGAATGTTCTCATTTCAAAAACACCATTATAATCACATAGTTACTGCTAAAAGAAAAAAAACATCACCATGAAACCTATGGAAAAGGTAAAAACAAATAAATTTTCTCCAGGTCTCCCCAATTATACAACAGCTACCAACTATTTAGGGAGAAGACTAATATGCTTCTTCTGAGACACATGAAGAAAGGTAAAGTGTTGCTTATGTTTAGATTTATGTCAAAAACATATTTTCCTATTCTGCAACATTCTATCACCTTTAGTACTGTGTTGGAGTGCACAGGCCACCTGTTATCCATGATGTCCAAGGTTCTGTCTGTTGATGGATGTTACAGTAATACTGTACATGTACTGGGTGTGGAAAATGTTATTACTGCAGTTAGATTCCTTTTGAGGAACTGTAAGAAGACAAGCTTATCATTCTACAAGGATTGGTTGAGCATCATGACTATAAAGGCCTCACACAAATGTTAGCTATGTTAGCCAAGTGTCGAGAACATGGGGCACCTTTCTTTCTTGAGCTTTTAGAAAATAGAAATGATAATGATCTGAAACAAAGATATACCGGCAAGATACCAGAGGAGCAGTGCATGGGTGGGTATGCCAGTGTGCGCATATTTATTTATTTATTTATTTATTTATTCCACTTTGTTTTATTTAATGTTTATTGTGGATTGTTTGTAATGCCTCACATATGCTATGTTGTTTGTGTGGTTGTGTTTCAAGGGTTGAAACGTTATGCACAACCCACGTTTTTTCCCCCTGTTACACATATGCAATGAAATTCTTCTACTTGGTTGCTATTTTAATTTAAGACAAATATTTGTTCTTAACTCTCACCACCTCCTATATTCCAACAAATCCTGTTTCCTCTGCTACAATAGTACTATTGCAAATTATAGTTATGTATTTGCAAGCATTGTATAATTACTCTTCGGTAGTTTCCAGAGAGATTTTTTTCTATAATTGAATGATATATTTTCATAGTGCATACTGGGAAATGTGATTGAACACTGGTGAGTGTAAATAGAACTACAATTAAAAACAATCTGCCAAATTACAAGAGTTGTACGATTAAATACTGGGGTGATAAAAATATGGCATTTTATTAAAACTATGTTTAAACATAATTTAAGTTTTTTTATATTTAAACAACGTAAAGAAATCAACTCCATGTCAACTTTACGTTTATATCATACTGCCTTTATAAAGTGTTTTTCATTACAGGAAAAAAAAAAAACGTTTGCAAAAGAAAAAACACATGTGCACACATCTACACACACTTGACTCAAATCAATGTGAACCATTCATACTTTGTTTTTCCAAGGCATTCTCTACTGGGACAAATTACAACCTGCCACAGCTTTATGGACCTGCCGAGAGAGAGAGAGAGAGAGAGAGCGAGTGAGAAAGTAAAGAGAAAGATTTCCACAGTGGCAGATTACATGCACATTCTCCATAGTCAGGAGCAGATCACTAGCTTTCTCTGACCCTCAAACACTTCCATCCATTTCACTCAGGGTCACAGGTCCCCCAGTTCCCTTGTGTGCAATTTTGTCAAACTTTAGGGTGTGTACAAGTTCTCTTTGGGGCAAAGTGTGTGCAACCACACATCATCCAACACAAGCCATGAAGTTGTCTAATATGGACTGTAAAGTGAGACAGAGGAAACTGATTCTAGTTGCAGTAATATGCACAAATGCACCAGTACAGGCACAAATATAGAGTCAGTTGTTGTAGTAGTGTATGTTCATTGACATTTAACCTTCTGAACCCAAAGGTTGTACAACTTCCTTAAATGCGCTCTAACGTCTCCGAACATCTGAGAGACTTACACCTTAGTGTTCCCCTGAGGCAACCCCTGCGCCAACCACACATACCAAAAACACATACTGATGAAGAGACCAGAAAGAGGACGCAGACTAAAGAACCTCATTTGTAACATTTAAACGTTTAACAGGGAGAAAATTAAATTCTGAAAAATATGTTTATTTATATATATAACCATATATATAAGCATATATAAATATGCTTTTTTGACAGGCAATGTGATAAGAAAAAGTAATTTAACCTAATAAATTAAACATAAAACATTAAAATATGAAAGAAAAAATACCTTAAAGCATATTGAACACACACATGTTAAAATATTTTTTTTCTTGTGCTTAGCAATTCCGGTGCCAATTTGTTTGGTTGTGTTCTTTTTTTCATTAATGTTGAGAGAAGCAGGCAATTAGGCTGACATCACAAATATTGCGAGCACAATTGCAATAGTATTTCATATAGAAAAATTGACATTGATTTGAAATATGAAGGTAAATGGTCAAAGTGAGCTGTTAAGTCAAAAGCCATAAAATAAAACAAAAAGCAAAAGCTTATATTCTGAACTCCTGTGTAGCAGTAATGGAGACAGCAAACACTGGATGTATACAGTAGTTCCACAATGCAGTGCAGTAATACAATCCAGTTGGCCTGAGACTTGGCTTATCTACAGTAGTTAACACCCTACACAATTGTAGATAATATAGGAATTTTCTTAGCCAGATGAAAATAGACTGCAAAGCAGGGCAAACCAAACACACAGGTGGTATGGTAGCTTAATATCCATGAGCCTTTGAAAGGTAGCCAGGTCTCTGTGCAGGCCAAAGAGGAGCCAGATGAGTGAATCCTGGCTCAGTGGAGAACACATCATGAAAATGGTCAACCAGTTCATTTAACTCTTGGTGCTGGGACGGTGTGAGGTCCTCTCTGTGCTAGACCAGCTCGCAACCCTGTGTCGCAGGAGAAAGAAAATCAAGAGCTGGCAGTAGTTCAATCCACTGTTTTACAAAATGAATATGATAAAGTTCATCACTTTTTCTCCTACCCAGCTGTTGCAGTTTGTAATTCGCTGGCCCCAGTCATTCCATGATAGTGTAGGGGCCCTGCCATTGTGCCAGGATGCTGCAGTTGACCCTGGGTACCAGTAGCAGCACTCAGTCAACAGGTTGGGACTCTCTGTGCTGGCTGGTCACAGGCTTTGCATTGCTTGGCTTAGGCTTTTTTCATGTACTCGCACACTATAGGAAGTACACAACTGATCTTATCCTGCATGTCCTGCATATACCCCACTACAGAATAAAATGGAGACAGCTGTTCTTCCCAAGCGGGATGAACAGGACGGGAGCTGGCTTCATAGGTGTGGTTTTCTGACACGCAGAGCTTGAACTCATTGGCTTTGAGCCCTGGCCAGTGGAATCAGTTTTTATTTTTTTCCAGGGTGTTTCTCACTCCTAGGTGGCCACTGGTTTGCTTTGCTTTGTGGCATGGCAAGGAGCTCTCGCAGCTCACCTCTTCTTTGTGTGTGCAAAAATATAGGAATCCGCCACTGATTACAAAGAATGACATGGACCAGGGTTGGCCTCTACCCCATATTTCTCAGTCCTGGCTCCAACAGTTTTTCACTGGGAATCTTTCCACTGTTGCTGGAGAATGTGCCACCTCATGTGACCTGCTGCATAAGGAGACTTTATTGCAAGGAAATGGTGGTGCCTGGTGGCTGCTTGTGGTTTTTAGTGTTTCTTCTGCAGCCTTGGCCAGTCCTGCCCTGGTACAGGTAAACTAGGCACTACACCAGCAGTGATAGAATGTTTTACCCCTTTCGTCCTCCATGGTGATATGGGAGACTTGCATGTCTATGCATCAGCTGGAATGACTGAGGGGCAAGTTAGTGTGACAGCACTCCCCCTGTCAAAGAGGGAAGGCAGTGGAGCTCCCCTCATTTGCACCCAACCTGTGGGAGCTGGGTTAACATTGTCATCACTGTGGTGGTTGGCTAAGAGCTCTTGGACAGCGGCAGATTTGGTTGATTCAGGTTCAGTGGGCATGGGCTTGACTCCAGTGGAGGTTGGTGAGGCACTGGTTCTTATCACGGATGCGGAATGAAGTGTGAAGAGCTTGTTTTCAGCAGCCTTTTATTATCATTGTTGAGAGTGAGAGTGGTCAGCGGGTACTTGAGCATATCTACCATTTCTTATGTCGAGGTGGGGGCCTTCATGGACACAACTTTCCATTCTTCCCAGAGAAGGGAGTACAAAAACAAGTCGAGCATGACGATCTCAATGACTTCTCAGGCTGTTAAGAGCTCTGGCTGTAACTACCAGCATGCAATCTGGTACAGGCGGTCCAGTTAGGTTCAAGGAGGGTCATAAGGATTGTAAATCAATTAATGAGACTCTGTAGCTGCTTCAGCACTGAAGATACCACGGTGGGCTAAGATCTATTTCTTTAGCAGGTCATAATCATCCCCTTCCTCAAGGGTGAGGGCAAGATATGCTTGCTGTGTCTCCCTGGTGAGTAGAGCCATCAGTATTGCATTTCACTCTTGCTGCTGCCAGGCTTCTTGCTCTGGGGTCCTTTTGAAGGTTTAGAAATATGACTCAATATTGTTGTGAGGTGTGAGCATGCAGAGAAATCATTGAGCCTCCCTGCAATGGTTGGGTAATGGAACATCGACTCCAGTGTGTTGCTATAGTCTAGTACGCTTAACTGTTGTTGCTTGAACCACCTGAGTTAGCTATTTCAGAAACACCTGCTTTTGGATCCTGGTCTGGAGTAAGTGGCTGAGAAACTGTTCACAATTTCTCAGTCATGCAGTGCCCCTGAGCCTGCACTGAATTCCCACATTCTCCACCAGTGTAAAACCTTGAGCAGGCCAAACCGAACACTGGGAGACAGATGTTAAGGGGGAAAAAGATGCTATTTTATTAGTAAAACGAGTGAAGGTGGAAAGGGAAAAATAGTCAGGGAGGAAGGTGCAGTTCCTTGGCTTCTAAAGATCATTCTGTAATTTGGGGTGCATGTGTCCCTTGATGTTTTTTGTTCCATGATAAATAGAATTGATCGGCCATAACATTATGATCACCGAACTAATAATGAGTATCATTAACATTTTCCTCAATTTGAACTACAGTAGCTCTTCTATTGGATTGAATTACCCTGGCCAGTCTTCAGCATCAGCAAGTCATGACCCTCTTGCCAGTTCCCCGGTTTTCCTTTCTTGGATCACTTTTGGTATGTCCTGCCCACTGCAGTCTGGGAACATCTCAGAAGAGCTTACAAGATGGCTAGTGGGTGGGATATATCAGGCAGCAAGTGAACCTTTTTTCTGACGTTGATGTGTAGGAACAGGAATAATGGGCAAACATAAGCAATTGAATGCTTTGAAAAGGGTGTGATTGCTAGAGGACTGGGTAAGAGCAACTCCAAAACTGCAGGTCTTGTGGGATGTTCGTGGGAGAAAGTGAAAATAGTGAATTGGTGAAACTCAAGTCCTACCACAGAAATTATAGGACGAAATAAAGAAATTGCCAACTATGTAATTTGTCAACTATTTTGCCAAGTAATGTACATAGTAATTTTTCATTATTATGTCATTATCATTATCAGTCTACATGCAAAACACATTATTCAAATGGTGCAAAATCTATTTCTCTCTCAACACATTGTTTAAAATATAAATGTTAGTAGCTAAGAAAAAGAGAAGATACATTGCTTGCTGGGATGTTAAGTCATATTTGGAGACGCAAAAAGGAGCATACTGTGTTCAAAGTGTATGCCACAGACAGAATTATTACATAACTTGATGCGGAGCACTTGGCATTGTGACAAATAGTGTTCTGTAAGTAACATAGTTGCCTGAACTATTGTGAACATTGATAAATTGCAATTGTTAAAAAAACATTTTTGGGAGCACTATGACAAATTACAAGCTAAATGAAGCATAGCATGTACATAATGTTTGTGTAATATTATAAATGTTTTCTATTACTATACATAAAGCATAATATTTTCGAATACAATATTTCGAATAAATAGAATTATCATCAATTAACATAGAATATATATTCCTGATAAACCTGACATCCAAGTAGAGGAGAGAAAGAAAAAGATGCAGCCTCTCCATCGACAAAACCTCTCAAGGCAACGACAAAACAGTAATTACTGCATGTTATCTTTAATGACTATGGAATACCTAAAGAGATGTAAGCTGAAGGTTTTGGAATGGCCATCACAGTCCCCAGATTTAAACATCATAGAAAATTTGTGAATATATCTTAAAAGAGCTGTGCATGCAAGACGATCAAAGAATATTACAGAACTAGAAGACTTTTGCAAGGAAGAATGGGAGAAAATCCCAAGTACAAGAATTGAAAGACTTTTAGCCGCCTATAAAAAGTGTTTGCAAGCTGTGATATCTGCCAGAGGAAGTGTACCCATTATGTATAGGGTGCCCCAAACGTTTGCACAGTGCCACAATAATGTTTTTTTTTTTTTTTTTATCTTTGTTCAATTTATGACAATAAAAAGTAAGTATACACCAATGTTTGCTGAAAATATTGTGCTTTTTTTTTTTTTTACATTTTCAAGAGAGACTGTGTTAACATCTTTTTAATTTATAAATCACCAAATTCTGTTATTTATCAAGGGGTGCCTAAACCTTTGCATAAGACTGTATATTTTAACTGACTGTACATAGCAGTCAGCATCTTAACAACTTAATGTTTTCCTTACCTTTTGATATCCAATGGATAGTAATCTTGTAATTTCTTTTTTAAATTAGTATTAGAGAATAGGCCTTGAATTGTTGAGAATTATATCCAATTGACACATAGGTGTGTATATAGGTATGACCACTGACAGTAATAATGAATCCGATCCAACAGAAACGTCAAATCAGCACAAATCACCGTTTATTTAGTTCATTTGTTTGGAAGTTAAAATGTGTATTTTCAAAAAAGATTATTATTTGTGAGTCACAAATATGGGAAATAACTCAAGTTGTTATTATCATTCAATTGTGCAAATCAAATGAAATAATAACATTTAAATGCATGCTAATTTGTAGATTTCTTTTTAAAATGCTGTTTTTCTCTATTTATAATAACATGTGCATGTAGATCAGTATGTACATTCCAGTTCTACCCTAGCATACAAAGCATTCTCATAGAGCCAGTTAACAAATGGGTTAAGAATGAATTCTTCATGAAATTTTCCAAGAGTTTGGCCAAAATCTGATGAAAAAAAGATGTTCTCCATTCCTTTAGATAAAGCTTGCGGTAAATTGTATTACTTGCTACACTTTTATGTGCTGATTATAAAACCACAATATTCTAATCTGCACTGATCCTCTTATGTTTCAATGTACAATGTCTACTATCATATTGCTTTAAACTTAAAATACAGGCAAATAATTTATATAAGTAACAGAATTATAACAGATATTTAGTATTTAGTATAAAAGATATATACTGTTTGGGGGATTTAAGAAATTTTAAGAAGGAATTGAGTTTTTTTTTATTTTCACACAGGTTTGATGATTCTGAAACATTTTCACAAATATAGTGGAAAAGACAATGTGCGTACTGTAAATATTATGATGGCATATCATTTTTAAACCAGACTATTAGCCCAGGAATTAATACTGTAAGAGTTGGCTTACATGTGATATGTCACAATAGTTGTTGAGTCTAGATCTGACAAACTGAAACAACCTTACTGTATATCAGAACATTGCGTGCAGTGTTATGATCCAAAGTAATGCTCTAAATTTTTTTTATCTAAAAGGTTTTGATAATGCTTTTGACAGGTCTTAACCCAGTCCCCGTAGGCTTACCACTTTCTTTGCTGGTGCAGGTCAAAAGACCCTTTTGAAACACGATAGCATTCAATAGAATACAAATTGTCAGTGGGTTCAAATGTAAGGGTAAATGATTAAAGAAACATGAGCAAAAGCTTCTTTCCTGTCTGAATTTTCAGCAGAATGTTAACTAGAACTCCAGTGTAGAAGTGGTGGAGACTGCAAACACTGGATGTATAGTTCCAAAATGCAATGCAATGATACTATGCAACTGGCATGAGACTCGGCTCATATGATTAACATTCTAGGAGATGAAAAGCAGAGAAATAAAGCAGGGGCTAAATCCTTCCTTACATACAATCCCTGGCCACTCCATTAGGTACACCTGTTCCTAATAGATATTTGTTAATGCAAATATCTAAATGGCCAGACACATGCCAGGAGAAGACCACATCAGGCTACTCCTGTCAGTTAAGAACAAGAAGCTGAGTATTCAATTTGCATGTGCTTGCCAAACAGAAGATTTAAAAAAAACATTGTCTGGTCTGATGAGTGTTAATTTCTGCTATGACATTCCGTTGGTACATCAGAATTTGGAGTAAACAACATGAAAGCAACTCTGTCTGTGGTTGTTCCATCTTGCCTTATATCCATGGTTCAGGCTGGTGATCTATTCTTTGCACAGGAAAGAAAATAGAGCACCTCTGGGATGTGGTAGAACAAACACTTTAGTGAATGTACTGATTGCCACAAAGAATTAAAGCAGTTCTGCTGGCATAAGGAGTCCAATCAGCAAAGTGTACCTAAGGAAGTGGCCTCTGTGTGTCTGTGTGTGTCTGTGTGTGTGTGTCTGTGTGTGTGTTCATTAATTTTACTCCACTTTAAACTACATTACACATGTCCATAGTTCGCAACAGAAGACATAATCATAAAATATGCAGAATTAATGAAATTAAAAACATTGTTTCTTTTTTTTTAATTACAGGAAATGAAACTAATATGCACACAAACCAAAGAGATTAAAAAAAAAGAAGACACAAATTAAAAGAGAACCAGAAAGAGATGGAGAAAAAAAATGGAGAACGGGCAACTTGAAAGAAAGTGGCGTGAGAAAGTGAGACTTGAAAAACTCCACTGAGAGACGGAGACATAGAGGCATAGAGGTGAATGGCTGATAGAATAAAGCCCCTGTGGAGCTGTTGCTCTCTCCTTCTTTAAAAGTTTGCATGAGGCAAGCCAACGGCAGCCTGCTCTCATTGGCACGCTCGACCTGAACTGTAAACCCAAGATGACGTTCCCTCATTAGCCCTGTCGCCCTGCCAGCCACATGGCTATTTAGTGTACTAGGAATGCCATTGTTGAATTGCCAGGGTCAGGTCAAAGGCCACCCAAAATATTGATGAACTTTTCCAAGAGGCACCAAGGTTTGGAACAACAGGGGGTATGGAGCACACACACACACACACACACACACACACACACACACACACACACACACACACACACACACACACACCACAGCCAAATATGTACAAACAGAGGAAGACTGGTGAAGTTACACTGCTGTTCATTCTGTTATGAGATGTTATTCACTTTTTGTTGCTCAAACACATTTTGTGCTTATATTAGAGATAATATTTAAATAACAATTCACACACACACACACACTAGCACAATCTGGCTTCTATCCTATTTGATCACATGCTCATACGGATGCACTATCACCGACACCAGGACACACACAYACRCMCRCRCRCRCRYACRYACRCACACAMAYACACACACACACACACACACACRSAYACSYWKAYASYKT
>QMIH01000345.1:167195-192283 GCA_003987875.1 Clarias batrachus | reverse complement strand
CACACACACACACGCACACACACACACACACACACACACACACACTTCACACAAATTCTCTGCTGACACATACATAATCTTTTCTATATGCAAGCTATTTCCAACAAGGTAGCCAGAAGCACAAAAGATGCATCTCACAGCAAGCTACCATAGATACACCTACCCTGCAAACAGTGCAACACTTATTTAAGAAAAAAAAAATATATATATATATAATTCAGGATTCAGGATCAATATCTTGGATCTGGGGTCACCAACACTATCCGCTGGGAAACTGGGTTGCATGGCATCTGATGTCTCCCAACATAGTAGCTGGTCTGATCTGATGCTTCAAATATGACTTTACAACTGCCTGAATATAATTGTATTTATGTAAATTGTAGTAACATGTTTACAAACTGGGATTGCTCCAGATTTAGTTTAATAATGTTGTACATGAACACTTGTGCTGCCATTACATTCCTCATATTGACAAGGTGACATATTTATCTCCAGTAGTCTATATCCTTTTTATGCTTATTACAGTATTTCCATTCTGGAGGAGCAAAAAAACGATTATTTTACAAACAATAGGATTAACTGACAAACATATTTAACAGAAACTATTAAATCATTGCTTTATTTTTTCATTTAACAAAGGTCTTTTGGAGTGTTCTTACATTTGCCACTTTTCCATCAGTATGCCAACACAGACCCATCTTCCACCAAAAGCACATACAATGGACACCTGGACATCAGAACTGGACCATGTAGTGGTGGATAAAGGTGGACCTGTCTAATGGATCACATTTTCTGTATATCATGTGGATATCCCGGTGAGTATGCATCAATTACATGGGAAAGTGATTTCACCAGGATGCACTATGGGAAGAAGGCCTTCAACATCCCCTAACAACAGTGGCATCTTTCAATAAGATAATGTGCCCTCATGCACTATACAAATTGTGCACGGATGATTTGAGAAACATGACAAACCATTCAAGGTCAAGACTAGGCCAAGCGGCTGTGGGATGTGGTGGACAAGAAAGTCTGAGCCATGAATAAGGGGCCTTAAACGAGCTGCTACTGCAAACTCTGTGCCAGATACCACACCATACCATCAGAGGTCTTGTGGAGTCCATGCCTTGTTTTCAGTGGAGTGGCCTGTAGTGTGTGGTCATGTGTGCCCTGCAATGCATTGATGGATTGACACCCTGTCCAAGGTGTACCCCGCCTCAAACCCAAAGTCTTTGGGATAGGCTCCAGGCTTTCGTACCCTGTACAGGAGGAGTGGTAAAGAAAATAGGCTGAATGAGGAATTCTGACATATTAGATATTATGAATTTCTCTTTAAATTGGCAGACAGAATATTAATGTTGACTAATGGATTTTTATTCTTTTCCCAGCTTCCACAGGCAGCTTTCTGTACTTTAAGCTGGTGTACTTTTTTATATTGGTATTTGTTACTCTGGTGCATCTAAGATATATGTGTTCTACAGTCTTTTTTCCTTACAATTGTGTGTTTGTGGCCATAGCCCAACAGAGGGCTAATACAGAGACCGCCAGCATCCTAATGGGGGAAAATACACACACAACAACCCTAACCTGACTGAGTTCTTCAAATCACTTAGTGAATTCTTAAAATGACTTTGATGGTTATAGAGTGTAGAGAAGTTTAAAGAACCATGCGTTATGATATTCCTCTCCTCCTTATACTCTGTCTAGGAGAGAGAGAGAGAGAGAGAGAGAGAGAGCAAACTGCTCTTTTCTTAAGGATAAAAAGGAAAGGGTTAATGATCATAGAGAAAACATTCCAAATATGTTCCTGTGATCTTTAGAAGATTTAACCCATGTGTAATCAAAGTCTCTAGTATTAAATGCCACCCTCACCTAAAACAATAAACTTAAAGTACACACACACACACACACACACATGAAAGCATGGCCAAACTTCACCTTAAGCTACAATTATAAAACATTCCACTAGTGAGAGTGGGCCTGGCTTACTTATATTTTCCTATTTGATTATGACTATATATCATTTCACACACAATGACTCCAAATACATGAACACACGCCCACACACATGCAGACTTCTCAAATAAATCCTAATCAGAGTCCTATGTTTTTCCCCCAGCATGCAGACATGCACACTTATTTCACTTCCTGCTAAGTATACTTGAAGCATCATTCTAGAAGCAGGATGATGCAAGACATTTTATAAATGATGATATATTATTATCATAATTAAATATCATAGTTCCAAGTAAATAAAAACACAAAAATCTTACATATACAACATTTGAATTTATACTAATTTTGTTTTTTAGCATTTTCAGTAGTCAGTTCTTGTTTTAGAATATTTCTCATATTTAAATTTTTTTTTGCATGCTTATACAAAAATTCAGAATATTTAATCATAATTTATGCTATGCATAACACAACACATAACACATTATTACACAACACTTCTATATAATATATCATATTACTGTATATGTTATATAACACATTTCTCCATGTCACTTGAATGCATTCAAAACTATTGAAATAGCTATCTGAACTATTGATAATTTTGCAATTTTGTTTTAAATTTTCATTATTTTCAAATATTGCTTATACCAACAGCTATTTCCCCTAAATAAAGGGTCAGAGGCAGGTGTATGATTAACAAATTATACCAAGCTATTTCATATGTAGGTCAAAGTACAGTCAATCATTGAAACAGATACAGCTGTGTAGAAGGCTTGGGTGAGGAACTGCAAAATTCTGCTACTAAGGTGAGGTACACCATGGCATGACTGGGCATTTTGAAATTTCACAAAGAAATACTGTAGGCAAAGATGAGGACCACAGATGTAGTGGTTGGCCAAGAAAACCTGTCCAGCAGACACCAGTGGAACCCAGGTACACTCATCTGCTGTACAGGGAAGTTTGGCAAGAAATCATTTTCATAAAATAATTGTGGCCCAAAAGTCTTGTATGTTATATGCAAACAAGGCTAAGGGATTCAACTATGCATGAAACCATAGGAACTGGGAGGCAGAAAATGGTAGCAGGTGCTCTGGACTGATGTTGCAAGAGGCTGCTGCAGAAATACTAGTGTCTGCAGGGAAACATGGTAGAGGTTCCTAGGCAGTTTGGGGCAACATTTCTGCAAATACAGTTCGAGATTTGGTCAGGATTAATGGTGTCTTGGGTGCTGAGAAATACAGGCAGATAGTTATCCTTTATGCAATCCCATCAGGGAGGCATCTGATCGGCCCTACATTAATTCTTCAGCTGGACAATGATAACAAAAATAATCATAGATTTTTAACAAAAATTGTAAAGAAATTAGCTAGGACCAAGACCAACCACAGAAACATGCACACCAATGTCACTTATCTCTTCAGCAGAATCATCAACTTGTATATTTGATCTGTATACCTACAAGTTTACATGAACAGATAATACCAGAATAAAATTCTTAACTCTGCACTGTCTATGTACTGTACCTAAGTCCTTTAAAGTAGCAAACACCCAATTAAGATAAAATTATAAAAACTGTTATGCTCATACTGCACCTACACAGGAATAACATTAATTGAATGTACAGTATTGGTCGGGTTAAAGTGGTAAATGACCTCCTACTGCACTCTGAGCTCATTGCTTGACCTTCGTGCAGTTTTTGACATAATTTATCAAAATGTGCTCCTTAATAGATATGAACATTTAGTAAAAGTTAGACAAACAACCCTCTCCTGGCTTCAGATCTTACTTGACTGATCGTTATGTGTTTGCAGATGTCAGTAATCTTACACATACAGCATTGAGTTCCAATAAAATTTTGCATTGATTTTAAAATAGTACCTGCTTGAACTGCTTGTGATTCTTGATCCATCATGGCTACTTTGATCAAAAGATGCAGGCTATTTGTTGTCAGCCCTTTTGTGAATAGTTTTTGAAACAGATCTGGGGAACTCATAGGCATAGAATTTGATGGTAAACTGGCTTGTTTGTATACCGTCTTCCCCCATTCCCGTGAGTTCACGCAATAGTTGTTTGCCTTACTTTGCCTACCTATTTATGTTCTTTCTCTCTATCTCTCTCTCTCTCTCTCTCTCCCCACTGCCCACCTCTCTCACTCTGTCAAGTAAAATGTGACACTGATGAGATACGATGAGATACCACTGGTCCTGATGCTCTACTTCTGGTTGGCGTGCTCATCACATAGAGACCACTCACTGTTACTGAGGATGGTTCCATATGGTCAGTTAAAGATGCATGTGACTGATCTTGTCGCAGGGAGTTTTTCTTTGCCACTGTTTCCTCCAGCTTTTTTATTAAGGACAAACTGAAAAACCTATACATTTAGAACTCTACGCAATTAAGAAATAAATAAGTAAATGTGCATAATTTCAGCAAAGACCAGCAATTAAAATGGAAAAAACCAATTATGGAAAAAACGGAAAAATGGAAAAAAACAATTAAAACCAATATGTGAACGTTAAAAACTACTTTTTTGCTCTGACCAGAACCCTACACCTAGACATGTCACTTTTTAAATGAAAAAAAAAAAAAAACTTCTTCAGTATGTTACATTTTTTTTTCGAGATGCACTGTATAATCAGTTAGTTTTAGTTAGTAAAGGTTTAGCCCCAAATTGATCAATGATAGCTAGCCAGGTACCACAGGCCATTATATCACATCTGTTAATACATAACTGTCATTGTGTGCCTTTTCAGTGTGCTGTTTAAGGGAATGTGTGTGTCCCTTTAGAATGCAGGTGTCAGTGTGGGTGGGCCACAGTGGTTTGAGAAGCGTCCTAGTTGGGGTTAATATCTATTTCCCATCTCTCCCCAGGGCCCCTCCACATGCTGTGGCTTTCCCCACATTTTAAAGACCTTACACAGTGCAGCAGCCCCGCACTTATGAAATAACAAGCACTCAAACAGATCTAATGTGTTTTTAATTGTGTCTCTCCAGTCACAGGAAACAGAGAAGAGGAGATGGAGAGAGTAACAGGCGGGGGGAAGGGGGCTTCAGTGTGTTTCACATTACAATAGGAAACAAATGCCCTTGCCTCACAAAATAAATGTATGCATCGTAACCGTATTGACACCAGGAGGACTGGAAGGAGAGAGTGGTTGGGGTTATATTGAATTGAACACACACACACACACACACACACACACACACGCACACACGCACACACGCACACACGCACACACGCACACACACACACACACACACACAACTTAACAGGCTCTCTTTCTTCAAAATAAGTGGTGGAGTCTTGAGTTTGCTGTGTTTCTATTTTCATCCCTTTCCNCACACACGCACACACGCACACACGCACACACACACACACACACACACACACACACACACACACACACACACACTACTTAACAGGCTCTCTTTCTTCAAAATAAGTGGTGGAGTCTTGAGTTTGCTGTGTTTCTATTTTCATCCCTTTCCTCTTGGTTTTGTTTTATACTTATAAAAGGATGTACTGTATGACTGGTTGAATGAAACATCATTTCATTCCAAAAAAAAAAAAACAACTAAATTACAACACTACTAGTACTACTACTACTACTACTACTCCTACTAATAATAATAATAATAAATCTATTAACATTGGATTATTGCATTGTAATAACAGGTAATTTAATCTGTAGACTGCATTCAGTTACAGTTTTTTTGGATTGCTTATACACTAAAATTAAAAGTAGTACACTATTAGCAAAACCTTACACTCAAGAAGCAAAATATCAGCCCATATTTATAAGCGCAACTATAAGCACATTGTCAACCTCACACTTGTTGCAAAACTCTACACACAGTGATTTGCAAAACACTAAACACACTTACCATACATTACACACCAAAATCTATCATGAAGTCACTTCCTTGCAATACCAAAGCACTGACTGTCAAATTACCGCACCGTCCAACCAATTGGTTCAACACAGTCATCAGGTGTGCAAACACTTGTTTGCTTAATTGTAGACACACCAATCAGGTGTTTAAGCACTATAAAAAGCAGCAGGTGAGTTCATCGGTCTTCAAGCACAGTGGAAAGCATCAGAGAAAGAGTAAGACAACAAGGAGGAGGAGGATGAGAAGGAGGAGGAATCAACAGAGGAAGAGGAAGAGATGGAGGCCATGCTGGAGGTAGAAGAAGAGGAAGAGGAAGACGAAGGCAAGAAGGTGCTCAAAGAGGACCAAATCTGACAAATGAGATGCGCGCAACACTGGTTGACCACGTTGTCAACCAGGGCCTGACGCTGAGGGAGGCTGGACTCCGAGTACAGCCAAATCTAAGCCGATACACAGTGGCAAGTGTGATAAGAACATTTCGACTGGAAAATAGGTATTGTAAAAATATCACCATATCAAAAATATCTGCACAGTTTCAGTAACTGCTTACAGTACTGTATTCTATGCAGAATCAGCACTTCTGTTACCCTGTCCTGTGAAATTACTGTACTATTGTTTACTGTTTTTTTTCTACATAGGATTGAGGGTCAGGAACAACGAGGGGGAAGGCCTCCTACTGTATGTTCACAGAACAGTAAGAGAAGGAGATAGTAAACATGGTTTTGGCCAACAACGCTATAACACTCAAACAGCTCCAAGCTAACATTGTCAATAACCATGACAGTTTCAACGATATCCATCAGGTCTCAATATCAACACTGGCACGCATCCTAAAAAAAAAAACATATTCAAATGAAGCAATTTTATTGTGAGTGCCATTCGAGTGCAATTCCAAAAGGGTGAAACAACTGCGGCATGATTATGCAGAGGTATGTATTCACTTTAGCCGTGTGATCTTGCACACTGTCTCATAATCTTTTACTGTTCTGTAAGGTGTATACTAGATCTACACTGAACTTTACAATTTTACCTGACACTGTTCTTCAGGTAGTTTTACGAATGGATGGAGAGAAGATACAGCATGAGTTCATTTACATAGATGAGGCTGGGTTTAACCCGACGAGAACACGAAGGAGGGGAAGAAACGTCATTGGCCACAGGGCTATATTCAATGTCCCAGGGCAACATGAGGGAAATATAACACTCTGTGCAGCCATTATACAGAATGGGGTTCTCCACCGCCATGCCCATATGGGTCCTTACAACACAGCACTCATACTGACATTCTTGGACCAATTGCACAACATAACAGGAGCAAATCAAATCAATCATATGCAATACATTGTTGTCTGGGACTATGTGTCTTTCCACCGCTCTGCTCTGGTTCAGAACAGGTTTCAGCAACATCCACATTTCGCCGTCCTATATCTTCCACCATACTCTCCATTCCTCAACCCTATAGAAGAGTTTTTCTCGGCATGGCGGTGGAAGGTATATCTCCGTACCCCTCATCCAAGCCATGGAGGAGGCCTGTGACCAGACGGGGGTAGCAGCAATACAAGGATGGATTCGTCATTCAAGACGTTTCTTTCCAAGGTGTGTTGCTAATGACAACATTGCCTGCGGTGTTGATGATATTCTCTTTTTTGTAACAGTAAACTTACAGTACAATACGTAAAGTGACATGTTGTTACAGTACTATGAACTAAGGGGCCTAAAGTGTGCCAAGAAAAGATCCCCCACACCATTACACCACCACCAGCAGCCTGCACAGTGGTAACAAGGCATGATGGATCCATGTTCTCATTCTGTTTACGCCGAATTCTGACTCTACCATTTGAATATCTCAACAGAAATCGAGACTCATCAGACCAGGCAACATTTTTCCAGTCTGTCCAATTTTGGTGAGCAAATTGTAGCCTCTTTTTCCTATTTGTAGTGGAGATGAGTGGTACCCGGTGGGGTCTTCTGCTGTTGTAGCCCATCCGCCTCAAGGTTGTGCGTGTTGTGGCTTCACAAATGCTTTGCTGCATACCTCGGTTGTAACGAGTGGTTATTTCAGTTTATTTCAGTTCAGAAATTGAACAAGTGTTCCTAATAATCCTTTACTTGAGTGTATATTTATACTTATTTTACAATACATTACTTAGACAGTTGGGATAGCAGTAAAAGATTTATATTTTTTTAATGCAGTTTGGCTGTAACCACTTTATTGTGAACATGTGCAATCATGCAATTATCCAATAATGTGGCAGCAGAGAAAAGCATCTCAGAAAACTCAAAATGTGAAAACTTGATCAGGATAGGCAACAAGTGTAGAACATCCTAGTGTGTTCTACTCCTCCCTGACAAGAACAAGAAAATAACCACCTAAAAGTAGCTTGCAATGGTTTTATTTTCCTACTAGAGAGGCAGAAACTGTAAAATCTGCTATTGACAACATCTGTAACTACTTTGTTTTGTTTAACCAAGCTGCCTTGAGCCAATTAGTTTTTTGAGATAATTCCATATAATAATTATTATTATATTATATTATATTATATTATATTATATTATATTATATTATATTATATTATATTATATTATATTATATTATATTATATTTTTTAAAAAGTATTATATAAAACTTCTGCACAATTTGAAATTCCTATTATTTATTAGGAACCACAAAACATTCCTGACACAGAAGGCAAACATTATGCAACATCCAATGCAAGTTTGAGCTCATGTGGTGACCCACAAGGTTAGCATGAATAACAAAATGTCGAAATGATATCAAAATGAACACAACATCTGGAAATGTGTTGCTGTAATAAATAAATAAATAAATAAATAAATAAACAAACAAACAAAAATAATAATAAGTCACAGGAAAGCTATGGCAAACTTTGGGTTATCTGAATTGTCTGTAGTAGACTATCAATGTGTGTTCATCAACTAATGCAAAGACTAGCATGTTTAACCAACACATAAATACTTTGATATTAGTATTTTTACTAATGTTTTCAGTGGGGTCATTGTCCATTTGGAAGACAAATTTGTGACCAAGCTTTGACTTTCTGATGTCTTGATATGGTGCTTCAATATATCTACATTGTCTTATACAGGTGAAAAATTAGAATATCGTGCAATTATTTATTTCAGTAATGAAACTTAAAAGGTGAAATTAATATATGAGATAGACTCATTACATGCAAAGCAAGCCCATGAAAACCCCAAATCCACAATCTCAGAAAATTGGAATATTACATGCAATCAATAAAACAAGGATTGTACATAGAACAATATCAGACCTCTGAAAACTATACCTATGCATAAATATGCAGCAATTACTGCCTCAATGCGGCGTAGTCTGTGGCACTGCTGAGGTCTTACGGAAGACCAGGATGCTTTAATAGCGGCCTTCAGCTCTTCTGCATTGTTCGGTCTCATGTCTCTCATCTTTCTCTTGGCAATGCCAAGTCCAGCTGGAATATGAAGTCAGCATCCCCATCAAGCTCATCAGTGGAAGAAAGCATGAAGTGCTCCAAAATCTCCTGGTAGATGGCTGTGTTGAACCTGGACTTAATGAAGCACAGTGGACCAACACCAGCAGATGACATGGCTCCCCAAATCAACAGACACTGTGGAAACTTCACACTGGACTTCAAGCATCTTGCAATGTGTGCCTCTCCATTCTTCCTCTAGATTCTGGGTCATTGGTTACCAAATGAGGTGCAAAAGTTGCTCTCATCATAAAAGAGGACTTTGGACCACTGAGCAACAGACTAGTTTTTTTTTAGCCCAGGTAAGGTTTTCATGAGCTGTAAGTCATAATCATCTCAATTGTGACAAATCACGGCTTCAACTATCTTGGCTTTGCATGTAATGAGTCTATCACATATATTAGTTTCACCTTTTAAGTTGCATTACTAAAATAAATGAGTTTCACCTGTATAAGAACATAAAAATAGTTTATGTTTTGGTTTATCAGAACAGAGGACATTTTTTGAAAAAGTAAGATATTTGTCTCTATGTGCAGCTGCAAACCATACTCTAGCTTTTTTTTATGTTAGACATGTTTTCATCCATCCATCTAGGAACATCCAAGTCCAACAAATTGGAAATGCCAATTAGTCTAATCTGCATGTTTTTGGACTGTGAAAGGAAATCGGAGGATGAACCCACCAAGCCCAGGGAGAACATGCAAAATCCATGCACACAGACCCGATGTGGGAATTAAACCCAGGACCTGGAGGTGCAACAAGACAGTGCTAACCATGCTGCCAGACATGTTTTATTGTGGATATAAATACTATAAATCCTCTAGTGGCTTTACATTTGCCTTCACGTTTGTTCTGAAATTGATTTGTACTCTTCATATCAAAAAACATTCATAGCTAGGAGACAGAACACAACTAATTTCTGAGTGGTGTGATGGCTGTGTGGTCCCATGGTGTTTCTAATTGTGTAGCATTATTTGTACAGATGAACATGGCACCTTCAGACATTTGGAAATTGCTCCCAAAGATGAACCAGACTTGTGAAGGTCCACATTTTTTCTAAAGGCTTGTCTGATGTTTTTGATTTCTTATGATGTCCAACAAAGAGTCACAGAGTTACATATAGAAGTATGCCTCCAATTGACTCATATATTGTAAATTAGCCTATCAGAAGCTTAGGCTTAGGCATCCAAGCTTTACCTTAGTACTAATGAACATGTAACGTTCTACCTGTGGAGAGTCAAAGAGGGATGAACACAAAGGAGCAAGAGACAATAATGTTGGCGGGGAGGCGATAAGGAAAGGCAAAGCACAGGTTCAAGTGTCTGGTTTTAGGAGGAGGGCCCCTCATTTTTGAGGCATGGGGAGGGGGGAAGGAGGAGATAGGCAAATGGGGAGCCACTGCATCATGTCAACATCCATTATGTACAAAGCACACAAAAACTCTTGCTAAAACTGGAAATCTGCTAAAGGTGAGAAGAACTGTTCTATATGAAAATTTGCACATGTGAACACTCTTAAAACTGATCCATCAAAAGAAGAAGAGAGAAAAGAAGGGTAATTTTTTTGTAAATTTATTTCAGTCTGACAAATTGCACCTTGGTGATGTCAAAGAAGCAAAGAAGATTCAGTTATTGGCATAAATTTCAAATATACAAAGAAATGCATTGTATGTATTTAAATGTATATCTGAAATGTAACATTTACCACTAGATTAAAAGCTGATGCATTCTGAAGGTCCAAACCTCTAACTCATATGTGAATGCATAATAACTGCTTCTATAATATTGTTTTGTTTGTTTCTGAATAAAAATAAGTGTGAATCATTTTTTTTTACCTATTGTAATAGTTGATATTCACTTTTGTTGTTGTTGTTGTTTAGTTTGTAAATACATTGGAGCACAAAATTTAGGTTAAACTTTTTAATTTAAAGAAAGAGTATACATGCATACACATACATATATACATACATACATACATACATACATATATGCATACATCAAGTGACAAAATTCGTGACTGACAGACAATTCCTGTATTTTGTGCTCGAATGTATTCATCCATTTCATCACTGAATTCTTCACTGATTTTTTAAAAATAAATATATTTATTTCAAATGGAAATTGCTCCAGGCCCTCCCTGAAAAAAGTTTATCTCTTACTTTATTGTATTAAATTTGTTTTTCAACATAATACAAAGAACTGATAACCAAAGGGGTTTAAATAATAATAATAAATATTATAAACTCAATAAACTCAATACTGAACATGAACTGAAAACTGGAAGCCAGAAACACTATCAACATGAAGGTCATTGTAATCTAAAAGAACAAAAAACTTTAGTCAACATGCAGCAGCATCCTCTGTAACAGAAGGCTGGACAGAGAAAATATATGGAGCGAGAAATGTAGATTTTATTATTTATTTAGTATTGTCACAATAAACTAAGATGCTTCACAGTTCCTCTGCTATTGGTTAATGTTTTCAAAAAACTGTCTGGCTTGAAAAGACTCTTGGTATAGAGTGGGCTGTGAAGGAAATTATCATGGGAAAGAAGGTTGCATTAGCCGTGGCATTTTCCTCCTGAAACCAAGGGAAGCTACAGTAGGTTTCCCCAGATTTTTCAGTCTGTCGTTATCATTTTATTATTATTATTATTATTATTATTATTAAAAATGAAAACCCAGATCTTCATACTGAAAAGAAAAAGGAGGGATTCAAACTTCGAGTGATTCAGGTATTTTCAATTGGCTTCAAACCACTGCGGATTGGTTGGCCACATTTGAAAGAGGCTTCAGGCTTAATCACTATACTATGGTGTAATAGCAGGCTTTGAAGGATGTGTGTGTAGTGAGTTCTGTGATAGCAAGATGGCAAAACTCAATGTAACAATGTAATGTTCTCTGGGTTTTGTAGTCCATAGCAGTCATGTTTGTAGGCAGATTATTGTGGGGAATTGTTTTATTCCACAAGCTGTTTATGAATTAACCATTTCAGATTTTTTTATACAAAGTATTTACTTCTAATCAGAGGTGGACAATACCAAAGTAAATGTAATTTATTACTGTATTTGTTTTATGTATTTGTACTTTACAATCAGACGTACAATGATGAGCATTTAATGTAAAAAAAAAAAAAAAACTGAAGAAAGTTTTGAGTCTAACTCAAAATATTTGGTTAAAAAGTTTTTTCTTTTCCTTTTCTCTAGGGGAAGCATGTTAGCCATGCAATGCCATTTTCAAATCCTGTTATTTCGCTATCATCCGGATCTCCCTAATGGGAAAATCTATCACCTCCATTAGACATTAGCGCATAATAAATCACAGGTCTTTTACTTTTGATACTTAAGTATGTTTAAAGGCAATTTTCTGGAAAACCAGTTCTATAATTTATTATTGTATTATTGTATTTATTAGTCTATATCTTTCCATAATTTTCCTGTCTCATTTACGAACATTAGTCGTGTTGTGTAGATTAGTAATTCAATATGAATTCATATTATTAGGTTTTTATATGACACCAAAGTACCAGCCACCTGTAGTTAACAGGCTATGATTCTTCTGTCATGACCGTATATTCTATTCCTCATAGATAATTGGATTTTGGAAAATGGATTGTGTTTCGAGAATAATAATTGTTTTTCTGCTTTCTCCTAATTAAACAAAGCAAACTACTCAGCCACAGCTTCTGTAACAATAACCTACAACAAAATATATAGTATATATAAAAAAGAAAATGGAAGACCTAAAGACCACAATAAAACCTGTTTAATACTTCTGTCATTCATGTTTAAAAAAAATAATAACAATAACTGTAAAATGTTATTCATTTTCTGTTGGTACATCTTAAAATGCAATTCATAAAAATCCATGTATTACATGTGAAGTATTTTTTTAAGTTATTCTTTTTCTTTTTATGTCATGAAATAGCAAACAGAATAATTATAGTTATTTTAT
Source organism: Clarias batrachus (assembly GCA_003987875.1). Classification (NCBI taxonomy): domain Eukaryota; kingdom Metazoa; phylum Chordata; class Actinopteri; order Siluriformes; family Clariidae; genus Clarias; species Clarias batrachus. Next base: position 178,999 of record QMIH01000345.1, on the reverse strand, counting down.
AATAATTATAGTTAATTATAGGTTATTAAACAAGTAGAATGATGATGAGTCTACTAGTCACTTAGACTTTTTGATAACCGATAATAATAATTGATGTGACCAAAACATATTTAACAGACAAAATATATAAACACCTGTTCTCAAAGAAAGGGGGCTCAAGAATGTAAGTTCTTTTAAGGTAACATACAGTATCTGCTAGTTGCAAATAATTAATTGCACATTAACTTTTTTTTTCCACGGTAAACAATGGTTTCACTACTCAGTTTGTCAACTGACCGAAATTTTTCCCACAACTAAAACATGATTTGTCCCAATTTGTCCCAATGTCCCAAAGTGACCAGCATCAAATGATGTTCATTTTGTTCAAATGATGTCATTTTGATCACACTTGTGCTTCTATCAGCTTTTCCAAATATACTCTAATCCTTGCAGGATCAGCAACTCAGTGAGTCGTATATTTCCTCTTTTTATCTATTTGAAACATTTGGATTTGAAAAATGTGTTGAGGGAGAAAATTAAAGTGTAACTATATAAATCATGTTTGCTGTGATGTACACTGTACACTGTAAGTACCTACTGTATATACTGATAACTGATGCAGCAATAATGACTGATTATGTACTCTACATACTGTAGTTGGAAGATAAAATAGTTGACAATTTCCTTATTTCTACTCTTAATTTTTGTGGTAGTACTTACTGTACCTAGCTGACCACTTTTCATTTTCATGACATTTTTTCAACAACACTTTAAAATGTATACCACAGATGCAAAATTACATCATTTTATGTAGGTCACTTGCCACTGGGACAATTTTTTTTTTTTGTTACGGGGCAACTAGCATAGTAGCGTAGTTGACAGAATTTTTATGGGCATTAATAAATTGATTAATTAAAATTATTTGAATGTGAAAATACAATTTTATTCATTATTTTGAAACTGAGAAACTTTCATTTACAAAAAAGAGCCAGAGGAAAAAGTATCAATTTGGCCACATTTTTACAATTTTCCAAGTGAATCATCCAATGATTGTGTGATATTATAAAATGCTTTCCCTTAATAGGTAAAATATGATATTTTTGAAGAAAATATTTAGAATAAATATACTTATCATCAACACATGGAAATGGAATGTAACTCAAATTATAGAACAGTGTGCTTTTTCTTATAGAAACCACATTTTAATCAGTGACCTTAAGTGCTATTTAAATGAAACTCTATAGACATAATTTAGGTTTCTTAAACTGGTAAATCAACTTCAATTAGCCACTGTATGTGCTTTCACTTTTGGTCAGATGAGGACATCATTTGAAAAAATAGGAATAAAAACTGTCTGGCAAAGACAGACACAGAATGTTTTGGAACATTAAGGTGATCGTGGAATTTGCATGATTTATGCCACAGTTAGACTGAAAATAAGTAGCTATATCTAGATAATGTTCAGTGGCTCTTAAGGTAGGCAGAAAAAAAGATGGGTTTAGGAAAACACACAGTCCAATCTTTTATCCCCCACTCCCTATGAGAAAGACAAAGCAAGCTGAATGGCTGTGTGGAAGGCCGCGTCTGTGAATGGTTACAATTCAATTTGTATTTCGTTCCCCGCTGGTCACGGAGGCGAGATCAGAGAAGAAAGTGAAAACATATGGCCGAGGTCAGGAGGATCGTAGAGACCACCAAAGCTACAGAGAGAGAGAGGGAGAGAGAGAGAGAGGGAGAGAGGGAGAGAGAGAGAGAGGGAGAGAGAGAGAGAGGGAGAGAGACCATGTGAAGAAATTGAATAAACAATGGCCGCCACAGCCTGCACCCTATTATCCTATAATTTACACAGCGTGGGAGCTCAGAAAGCGTCTTATGGATCTTTTTGCCCCATTTTTTTTTAGCACAGCACACGCTTCGTGGCTTTCGTCATTCACACCAAATCACAAAGCGCACTCATTATACACGGAGACAGGTCTGAAATTCTGAGGACCTTAATGTGTTTATTTTAAATATCGTCAGGAAATTATTACCTCACTGTCGAACTATGTCTACAGAAAACAAGGTCCTGTTTCATTTGATGCAGTTGAATAAGTGAATAAAACATTTAAAATGGTATTTGCACTAGAAATGGCTCAGAATTACCATGAAGGACTAAAGACAGATAAGGAACGCTGGCCTTAGCTTTTGTTGTTGTTGTTGTTGTTGTTGTTGTTGCTGCTGCTGGTGTTATCATTTAGAGGTGAAAGCAGTCGGTGCAGGTCTTGGACACAAATTAGTGGAGATGAGTTTATTCGCATCATATTTTTTCCCTTTCATTGCTGGAGATGCTAGTGTCCCAGCTGTTGCCTCGTGTGATAAATGACTGCACACCTATGGGCACTAATTAGTGCTCTGCAAAAGTCCGTCTCCAGTTTGAGCACAACCAAATCCGATGAGCTCAACAAGAGGAAAAAAAGTTAATGTTGGTCAGCTCTGAGAAGTCTGCTGCCAGATCCATATATTTCTCAATAAACCATCAACTCTTTGTTTCCATGTCAACCCATTACACTCCAAATATAATGTGGAGAGCTTTCATTTATCTGCAAACAGGAGGCAACCACACAGAAAGGTACAAGCCATTATTTATACAGTATTTCAGGTTACTTAACTTGATGAACCTCATTAAGTAGCTCATTGCAACCATGGTCATATCTAACAAAAATCTATATACAGTACTCAAACAGTATAAGTGATTAGACATTTTAGCAAGCCGATTTTAATTTTTAAATAAAACAAAACACGTAACTGGAAATTTTATGGCGTATTATGCCCATGTGTGACCTCACAAAACTCACCACCTGCTTTTCATTAGTGTTTTACACATTTGTCTACACTTCTTTCTGCACTTCTTAAATGATTCTTGGGAACTATACTTAATTTGTATATAACTAGGTATATTTAAATAATTATAACTCTTCTGGATTTCACTGTGGCCTTTTTGGATGCTTTACCTCAGTTTAGTTTATGAACTTAGTGGGTTACCTAACTTAAATACTAAGATCGAAATACTTGAAGTAGAAGGCTTTGCACAATGCATACAGAAATTTATGAATGCCTGGCACAAAATTATAATATTTTATTGTCCATAACAATTTATTTCTTGAAAACGCTTCAGAGACAATTGTTTGTGAATATGCCATGACATCAGCATTTTGTGTAATATTAAAATCAGCCCATCTGTGAGCGACAACCATGCCATTGTTAAATGTCATAGGGAGCAGACTTTTTCCCCATTTTGATTTTTTTGGGAATATTATCTGAAACTTTTGACCTTTCCGACATGATTTTGAATTATGCAGCTGCAACATGATTGGCTGATTACATACCTGCATGAGTGTGCAAATGTACAGATGTTTTTAAGTGTTCCTAAAAATGTGGAGTTTATCTTCTTCTTGATTAATAGTTGGTTGCTCATCAAGACATACACAATTGTCAAGCACTGAAGAAATGTTGTATACTATTTAGTATAATACTTTGCAGTATTTAGTATGACTCTAAATACTGCAGAGAGTACAGTACAGACCAAAATTTGGACACACCTTCTCGTTCAAAAAGGTTGAATTTGTATTATGGCAAGAAAAAATCAGCTAAGTGAGGGAAAAAAAACGAGCGGCCATCATTACTTTAAGAAATGAAGATCAGTCAGTCCGAAAAATTGGGAAAACTTTGAAAGTGTCCCCAAGTGCAGTCACAAAAACCATCAAGCGCTACAAAGAAACTGGCTCACATGCGGACCGCCCCAGGAAAGGAAGCCCAAGAGTCACCTCTGCTGCGGAGGATAAGTTCATCCGAGTCACCAGCCTCAGAAATCGGCGGTTAACAGCAGCTCAGATCAGAGAGCAGGTCAATGCCACACAGAGTTCTAGCAGCAGACACATCTCTAGAACAACTGTTAAGAGGAGACTGTGTGAATCAGGCCTTCATGCTAGAATATCTACTAGGAAACCACTGCTAAGGACAGGCAACAAGCAGAAGAGACTTATTTGGGCTAAAGAACATAATAAAGAAAACTCTTTGAATGAGAAGGTGTGTCCAAACTTTTGGTCTGTATTGTATATTGTCAACCGAAATAAGGATAATAATCATATAAACAGCAGCATGTTTACACGTTTTTGTACCTGTATTCTATGACTGGTAGATGTGGATGAGTGTTTATGGTAAAAATGGAAGTTGTATGACTTTATTTGCACAAATGTCTCCAATGTCCTTGATATCCAGTCCTTGGACCAGTATTCGTTCAGGGTGGAGAGGATGGTGAGTCCATTGAAAATCTTTTGGCTCCATTTAAATGTCAACTATAGGCTTTTGCCCCGTGGGACTTGGCTTGGGGTCTTCTGAACCATTTTTTCTTACTTTATCTCACATATCATACACATAAAAGTCAACGAGTGGTCCATGACAGTCATTAAGCACCATGGCATTCTACATAAATGCTGATTCTGGAAAACCATAACAAGCTGGGTAAGCGGTGCTGCTCCTTCTGCCTATCCTCCAAACTCTTTGATCAACAGACTGGCTATTGCCCCACCTTCAGAGTGTTCATTAGCACACAGTAGATCATGGGGAAAATCTGCTTGAGCAGCAGGATGAAAGCATCTTGCTTTCCCCTGGTGTTGAATCTGCTAGACTCATAGAAGCAGCATCACTCAAATTTGACCCAAAATCTTCCAATATGGTGGAGATTTACACCATAAGAAATGTAAAGCTCATAGCACAGACTACACCCATAAGGCTTAGGATTTCATTTTATAACTCAGGACAGATTATAGGAAATTGCATTATGATTTGATTATAATTTGGAGTACTATAAAGTGCATGTGATAAATATGCCTTATTTGATTTGATAGCCTGTTTCAAGTATCTTGTTGGAAGCTGCTCATTTGTTTAAACCGTGTTTTCTAAAACTCGAAAAGACACATGGAGATTTCCTTCCTGCAAAATTATGAATTTTTAAATTGCCCATAAAGTGCGTGAATGTTACACCCCCCACCCCCCGGCCCTATGTGTTATGAATGTACCCTATGATTGGTTAGATTTTCACCTTTAGTCATTTATGATAGATTTTTGTAATGTCATGACCATAGTTTCTTTTTATGTTTATTTTGCCAGGGACCTGCTGTAAATAGACTGATTCTCTGTATGCAGGAGGCATCTGTACTGCACATCTGTTTGTTTCTCATTCTATCATTCACCCCAACCCACTGACAGGTTCAAAGCATGTTCAAATATGTTAACTTGAGAAGATCTAAAATATGGAACTACATGTGTGTGAGGTGGTGTTTAAGTATGGACAATATATGAGAGAGAGAGAGAGAGAGAGAGAGAGAGAGAGAGAGGGGGAGAGATTTTTTGCTATTTCAAAGCAATGTAAATGTAACCCAAACCCTGGTCCAGGCTGACTAAACACTATGGGCCCAGGTGGCTAATGGGAGAGAAAAATGACCAAATGACCACCACCACTGTGTATCCATGCTGATGTTGTCCTTCTTTCTGTCCTCTTCTCTCACACTCTCCATCTGCTGCATATTACAGCCATCAACTCTTCTGTTTGTCCAGGCTCGATTTGGATGGGTGGTCTTCAGATAACGCAACACCAGGGGCCTCCCATGTCACCAAATTACCCAGACCTCTCTCTGTTTTTCCAGAGGTCTTTCCAAAAACATACCAGACTTGTGTCTTGACAGCCTAGCAGATATATGCTTATCACTAATTTGGAAGCGATGCAAATCCTATAGTATATCAGTGTGTGTGAATTCTCACACCACACTCACCATATTGGCTCCTCAGTCATTGCTATGTCTACACTGTGCTTGCTTTCAGTAAAGCTGAACAAAACCTTTTTCCAGGACATCCTATGAGAACTAAACCAGATATGACACCATTTATGCAAATGTGAGAATGACCAATAGAAAGTGTGTATCTAAACAAAGCTTCTGATACAACATGTGTTTTCACCATGAAAGAATGATGACACACTATTCTATGGTTTATCTAAGATTTAACATTGACATCTTTTTTGAATAATTATCCTCTATGACATAAATGGTTAACTTGTGGACTTGTGGCTTGTATTTCGCACTTTCGCTGCCCTGTTTGGTTTACGGAGGGAGACACAAATTAGTGCATATATATATAGGGTACACCCTGGACGGGTTGCCAATCCATTGCAGTGCACACACAAACACACTCAACCACATACACAACGGAAACCCACCAAGCACAGGGAGAACATGCACAAAGAGGCCGAAATCAAACATGGCAGGGGTTCTGCAGGTCGACGGTGCTAACCACTAAGCCACTGTGCCGCCCCATTGTGTACTTTAAACGATTTTAAATAAAGTTCTCCGTTATTACAGGGTTCCTCCTTCATCCATTGTCACACACATTCAATCCAACACATTTGTTTAAATGAAATTACTATTAATTATTGAAATAATTAATCTTTCATTATATATATATTCAGGAGCATATAAACTAAACTGGTACTTTTGGAATTGTGCAAAATAATAGCCCAGAGTTATGAAAGAAAAAAATACCTTTATTTCTCTGTATAATCTCCTGCTACACTAATGCATGTATCCCAGGATTTCACTAACTTAAATACATCAAGGTAGAACGTTTTCTCAGAATTAAGCTGAAGCCATGATCAAACTGCCTGCTTCACATCTGAACTGCTGGCCTGCCATCACTCCCATACCTTTAAAGGCCCTTTTATATATAATCACAGGTCAGGACTGTACAGGGGATGTGGAAATAACTACCAGCCAAGTTTCTTTAATGTGTAAGTGGTGTCTGCGAATGACTGTGTGCACAGTTCCCACAAACAGACCACAAGTTCATGACAAGTCATACATCAATTTTTAAGGGTCAGGCATTCCACTCTCTGAATGTTCTTGAAAATAACTGGAGTGGGCACTGCGCCACCTCGTCCTTAATTAATGAGAAATGACTGCATCAATGCGGCATGGCATGAAGGTGATCAGCCTGTGGCTCTACTGAGGCATTATCCAAGACTAGGTTGCTTTTATAGCTGCCTAAAGTACAGTACAGATTATGTACTGTTGGGAAAGGTGACAGTTAACAAACAACAACTACTCTAACATTTTTTTGTGTTCATCTGTACTTCAGTATATGATCATTTTACTTTGACTAAATTTTTGATGAAATAATGTTATACACCCTTATTAAGTTGTATGCATTGATTTTTTAAATTCTTTTTTTACAAAGAAACTTCGAATTATAATGTTTTGGCACATGCTTTTATGTTATGTTTGCTTGCTGTATGCTAGGTTTAATTACTAACCATTGTCATGCGCACTCACCGCGACTATAGCTTATTAATCTACTGAAGTAAAGAATGATGCTAACAATGCTACCCGCCATTTATTTATCATAACCAGTTTTCTGCTATTTTTAAGTTGTCTCAAGAACTGCCTCAGTCGCTTGCAAAATACTCTTTAGCAGAGCAGGATTAATTGTCTGTCTCAAAAGAACCGCTTGGACTCTGAGACTCAGCTTCTGTTGAGACTGAATAGGGGATTTCAGGGATTTCTGTATTGTCAGAAACACTAGGATGGTAAGTAAAACGTATTCAATTTCTTTCAATTCACGGTTGCAAGTTTTTTGTTTGAGACATAGTGGCTAGGTAACAGAGACCTTTGTAGCTCCCATTATATTAATTACTAGAAATTTAGCTTTGCCATATTTTTCACATGTGTGTACCTTACAGCTTTTAGTAGTACTTTTAGTGGAGTACATTTTTAGGTTAGGTTCTTATACTTGAGTATTAAGTTTGTGTACTTCTGTCACCGCTGATTCTGGTGTTTCTCATCTTCTTCTCGACAAGACCTAATAAATTCTCTATAGGGTTTAGATCAGTGAAAGATTGGCCAATCAAGCACAGTAACATCACAGTCAGAAACCCAGTTAGTGGTAGTTTTGGCACTGGGTGCGTCGTGCTGGAAAAAGGAAATTGGTTTCTCCATAAAGCTTGTCAGCAGATGGAAGCATGAAGTGCTCTAAAATCTCCTGGTTGGCTGTGTTGACTTTGGACTGTTGTAGCCTATTCCCTGAAGGGGTCTGTTCAGAGTGGTGTTTGATGTATTGACTCCAGCTTTTCGCCACTCCTTGTGATGCTCTCTCAAGTTGTTGAATCTACTTTGCATGACTGTCGTCTTAAGGCTGCAGTCATCCATGTTGCTTGTGTACCTTTTTCCTACCACACTTTTTACGTTCCAATCAACTTTCCGTGAATACTGTATGTTTTTGCACAGTACTCTGCAGTACAGCCAGCCCTAACCCCCACGTTAAAAGTGATGAATGCTTGTGGCTTATTCATCTTGTGTATGGTGTTGATGATTGTTTTTTGTAAACTGTTTTCCCCATGATTGCATGTAGAATTATGCATGGTACTTATACTTAAGAGGATATTCTTATTAGACTTTAATAGAAATAATAGAAATAAATCTAAATTCTAATAAGAATTAAATAGTCTTAATAGGAATTTAATCACACTCAAAATGAAAATTATGTTGAGATCATGGATTTTAGATTTTCCATCAAAATGAAAACAAATAGGTCTGAAATATTTAACCGTTCATGTAATGAATTTAGTATTTTTGTATTTATTTATGTAATTTTATTTTGATAAAATTACAAATCATAAATCAAAATTACAAAACCTTAACATAACGTTAAATCCCCCTAGGTTTTGGGTTAATTTTGTGCCACTTTGTGCTGCATTGGCTTTTATGTGGGATCAGACTGGATGGCTGGCTTTTGGTCCCTATAGGTGAACCTTTGATGCATGTGATCCATGTCACCATGTTTATAGAATGTTTATACAGTATATACAGTGTTGTGAAAAATCATTTTCCCCATTCTGATTTTTTTATTTTTCATATTTGTCACACTTAAACGATTTCAGATCATCAAACTAATTTTAATTAACTTACACCAAAATAACCAGAATAAATACAAAAATGAAAAATTAGTATTTCATTTATTAAAAGAAAAACATATACAACGCTACCTGGCCTTATGTGAAAAAGTCACCCTTGCTAAATCATGAATGAAGTTTCACTTGCCACACCCAGGCAAGACCAGTTGAACCAGCTGAAGATCTAAAAATGCAAAACTAAAGAAATTCAAGATGAGAAGCAAAGTAATTGATATGTATCAGTCTGGAAAGGGTTACAAAGCCATTTGGAGAATATTTACACCAGTGGTAAACCTTCTCAGGAGGGTCAGCCTGCCAAAATTACCCCAAGAGTACAACAACAACCCATCAAGAAGCTCATAAAAGGACCCAGAACAACATCTAAAGAACTGCAGGTCTCATTTGCCTTAGTTAAGGTCAATGGTCATGATTCAACAATAAGAACAATACTGGATAAAAATGGCATCCATGGGAGTGTTCCAAGGTGAAAGCCACTGCTGACCAAAAAGAACACAAAGGTTTTCCTCACATTTGCTAAAAAAATATCTTTATTATCTCCAAAACTTGGGACAAATATTCTGTGAGCTGATAAGTCAAAAGTTTACCTTTTTGAAAGATGTGTGTGTCGTTACATCAGGCATTAAACTAACATAGCATTTCATTAAAAAGCATCATGTCAGCATTTAAGCAGGGTGGTGAGAGTGTGATGGTTTGGGACCCTGACAACTTGCCATACTTAATGGAACCGTGAATTCTGCACTCCACTAAACGTTCCTGAAGGAGATTGTCCGGTCATCAAGTCATGACCTCAAGCAGGACAATACTTCAAAATGCACCATCAAGTCCACCTCTGAAAGGTTCAAGAAATATGTTTTGGAGTCCAGACTGATCTCTGATTGAGATTCTTAAACTTTGTGAAAGACTTATTGCCAGTTACAGTATTGCAAATGCTTGATTGCAGTTGCTACTGCCAATCAATCAATCAATCAATCAATCAATCAATCAATCAATCAAAGTTTACTTGTATAGCACTTTACAACACTGAAGTGACCAAAGTGCTTTCCAATAAAAACACATACAAAATTTGCAATAAAACATAATAATTCATAAGTACCACATTGCTGTTCAGTACTACATTGTTACTGAATGTAAAAAAAGCCAACCGAAATAAATAGGTTTTGAGTTTGGATTTAAAAAGACCAAAGTCTGTGATGATGCGAATATCGGGGGGCAGTCTGTTCCAGAGTCTGGGGCCAGCCACAGAAAAGGCCTGGTCCCCCCAGTGTACTGTATATACCTGACTCTGGGCACTTCTAACAATAGTTGATTGGATGATCTTAAAACTCTGTTAGAACTTCTAACATTTAAAAGTTCTGATAAATAAGGAGGGGCAAGACCATTAAGAGCTTTAAAAACAAAAAGTAAAAGTTTAAAATTGACTCTAAAAGAAACTGGAAGCCAATGGAGAGAATAAAGGACTGGGTTGATGTGCTGACATCTCAATGTGCCGGTTAAGAAGCTTACTGCCGCATTCTGTACCAGTTGGAGGCAGCTAAGTGAAGACTGAGAGACACCCACATAAAGTGCATTACAGTAATCAATTCTTGAGCTGATAAAAGCATGAATAGTTTTTTCCAAATCAGTGCGGTTTAAAAATGGTTTAACTTTTGATAAAAGACGCAACTGATAAAAACTAGCTCTGACCACACTGTCGATTTGTTTATCAAACTTGAAATTGTTATCAAAAATAACCCCAAAGGTGTTACAAACAGTTATTAGGTTTACCGGAATTTTTTTTTCACATAGGGCCAGGCTCGTTTGAACAGCTTTCTAGCCTTAATAGTGTGTGTGTGTGTGTGTGTGTGTGTGTGTGTGTGTGTGTGTGTGTGTGTGTGTGTGTGTGTGTGTGTGTGCACCCTTTTTATGTGTTTATGTGTTTAATATTAGTTTTTAATAACATTTAACAAACATTTTTAACAAAAATCAAGCAAAAAAACAAAAACAAAACAATGGGCACCCAGGTGCTGCTAATCATCAGCCCTTGATCATCAGCAGGTGTGCAGACGTTTTGGCAGTTAGCTGGTCTGGAGCATTCAGGTGGCAATGGACAAGCAATGGTCATAGAGAAGCACTTGTTGCTGCACATAAATAAATCAAACCATTTATAAACAATTTGGAGTTCAATGCTCTACAATGAGAAAGATTATTCACAAGTGGAAAGCATTCAAAACCTTCCCAGGAGTGGACGTCCCAGCACACCCACCAGAAGGTGAGACTTTGCAATGCTCAGGAAAATACTAAAAAAAAACATAACTCAGATCCTACAGCCCTTTGGTCTGATGACGCAAAGAATGAACCATTTGGGCATATTGGGCACTGCACAGCACCTTATTCAAACAATCCTTACAGTCAAACACAGTGGTGGCAGCATCATGGGACTGGGAGATTGCTCAGTATAGACTGAAAATTGATGCAGATATTAAAAAAAAAAAGAGCTACCCTGAGTAAAAACGTTCTCCAGAGATTAAGATCCAGAGATTCAGTTGAGATGGATGACCATGAAGATGACCTTTTGATCAATAACCCATGGAGTCATGGATGTGCATCTAGCAGGGCTAAAGTTGCCAAAGTAACTGCACATATTAGGGCTGTTTTGGATGAGCTGCCCCTCAGGTAGTGGCATGGTTTTATTTTTGCTGTTGTGCTTGCATACATTTAGGCCATAAATGATTTTAGATAGATAGATAGATAGATAGATAGATAGATAGATAGATAGATAGATAGATAGATAGATAGATAGATAGATAGATAGATAGATAGATAGATAGATAGATAGATAGATAGATAG
>QMIH01000345.1:139017-160643 GCA_003987875.1 Clarias batrachus | reverse complement strand
AGGTGTGTGTGTGTGTGTGTGTGTGTGTGTGTGTGTGTGTGTGTGTGTGTGTGTGTGTGTGTGTGTGTGTGTGTGTGTAGGTGTGTGTGTGTGTGTGTGTTGGGGGATTGTGGGTGGGTGTGTACATACCAATCAGCCAGAACATTAAAACCACCTGCCTAATACTTTTTGACATGTGCTGCTAAAACATTTCTGATCTATCGAACCATGGACTCCACAAGACCTGTGAAGGCGTGCTCTGGTATCTGGCACCAAGACATTTGCAGCAGCTCCTTTAAGTACTGTAAGCTGTGAGGCCTTCATGGTCCTAACCTCTTTATCCAGCACATCTCACAGATGCTAGATCAGACTGGAAAATGGGAAATTAGGGGCTGTGATTAAACTCTTTGATTATGGGCTAATTAGGGGCTTAAACTCTTTGACATGCTCCTTAAACATTTTTTTTTTTGCAGTGTGCCTTTGGGCAGTGCCATTGCCATGAAGGAGCGTACCTGGTTTGCAATAAATTTAAGGTAGGTGATATAATTGCTCACAGCCAAGGTTTCCTAGCAGGTTTCCTAGCCTTCGTCACATAGTGCACTCCTGGTAAGTGACACACTCGGTCATCCACATGATGTAAAAGCAAACGTACATCAGATTCAGGCCACCTTATTCTCCATTATATTTTAATTCTAACTTATCCGTCCATAGTCCAGTTCTGATGCTCATGTACTGACTGTAGATGATTTTGCGATGAACAGGGTGTGGCATGGGCACTTATACATTGTGTGTTCTGTCATCTGTTTGTCATTGGCGGTATTAACTTCTTCAGCAATTTGTGCTTCAAAAGTTCTTCTGTGAGATTGGGGCTGAAATGGGCTAGCCTTCACTCTCCACATACATCAATAAGTGTTTATCAATAGCTGGTTCACCATCACCATTCATTCTTCTCATTGGGTAGGCATTAAGCACTGCATAAAGGAAATACCAACATAACCTGATGTTTTGGAGATGCTCTGACCCTTTAATGTAGCCAACACAATGTGGCACTTGTGAAACCTGTACAGATTTTTACACTTGCCCATTATGCATCTGTCTTCTCAAAAAAATCATAAATTTCTTTGGAATTTTTGCTTCTAGTCATGAAAAAAAATTACAACTTGAAACGAAGAAAATTAACAGTAGTTCTAATAATGGCAATAATCATTAATATTTATCATTTTCATTATCATTAATAAAAAAAAAATTAAGCATCCAAGATTAGAGCTGTTTAGACCATACTCCTTTTCTTTACTGTGGGTTGAGATCGGGTGAGCAATCATCACAATCACAATAGCTACAGTATAATCTCTGATGTTGTTGGGGTTGTACTTTTGTACTTTTTTTGGCTTCTTATACAGTAGAACAACTGCTTAAGGATCGTCTCCTCTACACACTGTCAGTAGATTTTGGAGTTCATTCTCATTTCATTTTCCATTCAAAATTGTCCAACAAGTTCACTGTTAAAAGAATACCATCGCATATCATCATTGCTACAAGAGCTTTGAATTTGTTTGTTTGTTTGTGTGTTTGTTTACTAGGGAAAGTGGATTTTTGACCTGGCCAATCATGCAAAACACCTTGCGCTTCTGCAGAGTTCAGGATGGGGTCCAGATTATGACCAAAAGGGTTGATGAATACCCAAGGTTAATTCCTCTCAAGTCTCTTTTAAATGAGACTGAAAGACGTTTTCCCTAAATCACAATACTAATGTAATCACATAGTACACATTTCCTCAATACCTCAACACATACCTCATCACTAAAGAAAAAGCATTTCAGTACTGAAATACAGTGTTACATTGTTGTGTTGCGTTGTTGTGTTATCATGTAGCTCTTGTTTGTACAATTGCACATGCACTTTGTTGTCTGTTGTCCAGTGTTGTCTCTTCTAGTATAAAAGTTGATAGCTTTAGGTTCACTTAAAAATGTAAAATCTGCGTTGCTAATTTATGTTGTGTCTGATCATTTATTTCGTATGCATGTATGTAGCACCTTGGTCCTGGAGGAACGTTGTTTCGTTTCACTGTGTACTGAACTGTATATGGTTGGAATGACAATAAAGCCTACTTGACTTGACTTGACTTGACTAAATAACTCTCATAATAAGGTGCAAAAACAAATGCATAAAATATAGAGTCTTTCGATCTTAAAACATGCTAAGACAAATAGACGAAGCTTTAATTTGACTTGAGTAGGTTTTTTTTTTTTTTCATTTTTATATGACCTTTACCATCTGCTAATGTCATCCACCATGTCATCTGAGTTTCATTATAACACTTTCTACTTCATTAGAGATAGAAGAATGACCTCTCCATCAGAAATACAGGACAACCACAAGACAATTGCTACAAATGTACAATTACTCACTACATCCATCATATAGAATGTATGACTCATTAATTGTATCTCATACAACCGTTGGGATTTATAGTAGGTTGTGTCATGGTGGCATTGACCAAAATCTCAGCAAGTGTAGGAGATATTCAAAATGAAGGTAATATTTCAAGACAGGATGAGTAACAGAAGGAATATAAAGGAATAATCTTAGTTTGTTTAAGTTTAATATACCAGACCTTCTTCTTTCATGTACAGTGCACATGGCCAATTACACTAAAGGAGTTGGGATCTATTTACTGTAAATGGTTCAAACACCAGCTGGAACTGAGGGAAAACTAACAGGCTATCTTTATGTAAATTAGCCTCAATCGTCTACAGTGTTTGAGAATTAATTCCTTGATCTCAACATTCAAGGGGTTTAATGTCAGATGTATTACATTTAAGCTGTGTATCTGTCTGTGTTCATTTACAGTGCACCCACACATGCAAGGGATTAGTGTTTCTGTGGAGAAGGGGGGCTTGCATGTGTATGTGGGGCTGTAATATGAATGATACACACCACCCATATAGATTAATAAAGTTTTATGTAAGTAAGTGGGACTTTGCACTGCCTCTCTGGGTGGCATTACCTATAAGGGGACAAATGTGAGGGAAAACGGAACAGCCGGAGATAATTAGGAATTGATTGATTTCACATGTTTTTTTATAAACAGCAAAGGCATCTCCCTCTTCCTCACTGGGCTGCAAACAATGCCAACTATTTAGAGTTTTGAAGCAGCATGTTTAAAAGACCACCAGCACAGACACCACAAAGCCACAGGTTTTTTACATTAATATTCAGGGTATATTATGCAAGAAAAAAAACTACTACAAAATAAATTATGCTTACGAAAAGGTGTTTCTTTAAATACAGCAATGTGCCTAACGCTTCTAACACAGCAGTGTATTGCGCTTTCCTTATATTAATATTTTGCACTAATTAAATAAAACTGTATGTGCAGTATTAAGAAGGTACAGTGAAAAATATGTACAGATCTGGGGTCATCAGTTCACCATGTCCATGTATGTAAAAATATTTTCCCTAGGTCAAGGTTCATAATTTATTTTAATTCTGACCAAGATATTGTTTTATTATTATATTAATAATAATAACTACAACAACTACAACAACAACAATAATAATAATAATAATAATAAAAGATCATCAGGTACGAGCACCTGTTAATGTAGGTTTAGCATATTAGTAGTACTATAATGTAGATTTTTTTTTCTGCTGAAATGAATAGGACATTAAAATTTTATAACCCACTCACGTCAGTGATTATTAAATTATTTTACTCTTCAAATTTACTGTATCTGTCAATGTTATTGAATTATTATTTTCTAATTGGTATATTAGAATATTGAATATTAGATTATTAACAGGACATTTCAAATTGTTTTCCCTTTTTTTCCCTTCCCGGTGCTTCGCTGTTGCGGTTCTAACCGTAACCATGGTAATGTGCTTTCCTTTGCTGTAGTACCACTGATGGCCACTAGAGGTCACTTTCCGTACGGATCTGGATTTCGCAGGGCAGCCAATGGCGTTAAATTCAGGTCATTAATTACAGCTGTTTGAGGAAATTTGGCTTTGTCTCCTTAAAGCTGATAGACAGATCTTAAATTCACTCTTTCTCATTATCTACACTGCTTTAGTCTACGATTAAACACACGTAAATTAGGATAAGTAAATAAAAATATATTTATTTAACCTGACAAAAATAAACTAATTTGGCTTAAGAAATAAGGAATGAGGGGTGGGTAAAAGCGTAGGACTTTCATTTCTTCAGATGTTGACCAAATTATACATTCTTTTACTGAAGTGCCACTATCAGCATGATAGGGACCAACTCCTTTGCTTCTCAGACTTGCAGTTTGGTCTGGGTGATTTGTTTCAGTGGAGAATCATATTTAGAAGACCAAAAATCCAAACAAAAGCAATAGACTCAAGCACTCAAGCATGGATACTATAGTCAGAAGATATACTGACAGTTAGTTTAGATCATAATGCTTGCAAAACTTGTAGGACTATTGAGATGTACTTGTTTCTGCTCAACCTCTGGTGTTGATACAAATAGGATAATAAAGCCTATTTATAATAATTCAGAAATAGGTTTTAAGAGTTAAATTAGTTTGGTATTAGTCTCTATTAAAGTTGTTTGTTATTAGGAATTAGGAAGTCTAATTTATGCTAACGATATTATTATTAATGCTCATTAGACTGATTATAAAACCACCAGGGCTCCACCACAGCAGCTAAATACATTTTACTTGGTCGCAACCACAACTTCAATTGTTGAAAATAAAAAACACCATCCAGTCATTTTCGTTTGCAGATAAAACTTGTCATGAGAGGTTGTCACTGAGCAGTGGATAACAGCAGGAAACAGAAGATCAGGTACAGATTCCAACGATAAAGGTTTGTTTACACTCGATAGATGATTTAAACCTGGTGTTTTAAACAGGCTCTATTTGTGTTTCTGTAATTCTTTAACTCTGTGGTCTTGAACTTCTGTCACTATAGACAGTTCACAGTGATCCTATGCTTGGACTAAATACTTGTATGGCACAAGGCACAAGGCAAGAGCAGTTCACATACTTCACATACGTTCATGGACGTCTTTTGTTGTCAGCCAAATCACTTCCTGTTTAAAGTAGATCAATACATATTATTACACAAGTGTTCATGACATCACTTTTACTCAACATTTTGCGCATAACAATGTGCAGTCAGTTCAAGTATTTTACACCCCCTCACCTCAGACTGCTGCGGATATGTTTGCTCTAACAACCCATGTTTTATCTCAGAGCTTTTTATTAACACCACGGTTTTAGAATATATGAGAAACTGGTTTTAAACTTCCAGCATGAAGAATAAGCGTACATTGATCTGTCTGTACTGTACATCTTTGAAGGATCTGTTTTCATAGTGTACTTGCCTTTTTTTTTTTGGAGTAAGCCATGCTGTATCATGCTTTCCTTTGTATTTTGCAGGCGCTTTGGATTTGGCACTTTGTAAAAGCATTACAAGTAGTTTCTGTGTCTTCCACATACTCTACGGCAAAAATCGCATTGATTAGCTCTGTTGAGAAAAAGTGGTATATTTGTCTAAAAAAATTGCTGGTTGTTGGGATATACAGTAATCTTACACATAACTGCTCATAACATTCTACTCAACCTTTTGATTTCATTTATGGCACAGATTCATATGAACTTCAGGCAAATACAGAAGGGCTGCCAAAGTTTCATTCATTAAATTCTGTCCAGCCAGTTTTGCCTGTGCTGTGAAAAAATTGTCTGGACAGACCTCCAGACAGACAGACTGTCAGAAGCTGGGTTTGAGTCCTCCAGTGTATGAAACATAAATATATCATTGATAAAGTGAGTTCAGACTAATGTTCAACCAAGAACTATCTTTTAATTATATACAGGAGAAACTCGAAAAATGTGAATATTGTGCAAAAGTTCTTTTATTTCAATAATGCAACTTGAAAGGTGAAACTAATATATGAGATAGCCATGCAAAGCAAGATAGTTCAAGCTGTGATTTCTCATAACTGATATGATTATGGCTTACAGCTCATGAAAACCCCAAATCCACAATCTCAGAAAATTAAAATAGTACATGCAATCAATAAAACAAGGATTGTACATAGAACAATATCTGACCTCTGAAAACTATAACTATGCATATGTACTCAGTACATGGCTCCTTTTGCAGCAATTACTGCCTCAGTGAGGCGTGGCATGGAAGCTATCAGCCTGTGGCACTGCTGAGGTCTTATGGAAGACCAGGATGCTTCAATAGCAGCCTTCAGCTCTTTGTTCGGTCTCATGTCTCTCACGTTTCTCTTGGCAATGTCCCATAGATTCTGAATGGGGTTCAGGTCAGGCGAATTTGCTGGCCAGTCAAGCACAGTAATCCCACGGTCATTGAACCAGGTTTTGGTGCTTTTGGCAGTGTGGGCAGGTGCCAAGTCCTGCTGGAAGTCAGCATCCCCATAATGCTCGTCTGCAGAAGGAAGCATGAAGTGCTCCAAAATGTCCTGGTAGACAGCTGTGTTGACTCTGGACTTGAATGAATGAAGCACAGTGGACCAACACCAGCAGATGACATGGCTCCCCAAATCAACACAGACTGTGGAAACTTCACACTGGACTTCAAGCATCTTGCAATGTGTGCCTCTCCATTCTTCCTAAAGACTCTGGGTCCTTGGTTTCCAAATGAAATGCAAAAGTTGCTCTCATCAGAAAAGAGGACTTTGGACCACTGAGCAACTGACCAGGTCTTTTTTCTTTAGCCCAGGTAAGACGCTTCTTACGTTGTTTGTTGTTCAGGAGCGGCTTGACAAGTGGAACACAACGTTTGTGTGTGGTGGCTCTTGATGCACTGACTCCAGCCTCAGTCCCCTGATTGTGAAAGTCCCCAGCACTTTTGAATGGCCTTTTCCTGACAATCCTCTCCAGACTGCGGTCATCCCTGCTGCTTGTGCACCTTTTTCTTCCACACTTTTCCCTTCCACATAACTTTCTATTAATTGTTGGGAACATCCAACTTCTTTTGCAATTACCTTTTGAGGCTTTGATGTCAATGATGGTTTTCTGCACAACAGTCAAGTCAGATTATTTCCCACAATAAGACCATTTAAAGGCTCAGGAACCCTTTGCAGGTGTTATGGCCGATTAGAGTGGGGCACTTTGAGCCTAGAATATTGAACCTTTTCATAATATTCAAATTTTCTGAAATTGTGGATTTGGGGTTTTCATGAGCTGTAAGCCATAATCACCTCACTTATGACAAATCACAGCTTTAACTATCTTGCTTTGCATGTAATGAGTCTATCTCATGTATTAGTTTTACCTTTTAAGTTACATTACTGAAATAAATTATCTTTTGCACGATATTCTAATTTTTCGAGTTTCACCTGTATACTGTATTTTGTCAAGTCAAGTCCAGAGTCATTTGGTGACTCTAGTCTGACTCGGTTCTGTAGTGTGCCTGAAGTTCTCACCTCTGATGAATGTACTGTACTCAGATCTGTCCCCTTCCACACACACACACACACACACACACACACACACACACATATACACACATATACACACACACACACTCCGAAAATATCAAACACTGTTTAAGCAAGGTGAGGGCCAGATTTATCAAGGAATAAAAATGTTGCTCATAAAAGCAACATAAATAGCCTAAAGTAAGTTATTTTATGATGGAATACTTTCCCTGCTGTTCCCCTCACATTATTCTTTATTAATCATATTATCTGGTCATTATTAATAGTTACAGTACTTTCAAACTCACAGTGTGGTAAGAAAAGGATTACTATAAATGGAATGAAAACTCTGGTGACCTCTAGTGGTCATTGTGGAGAGGGCGGGTGAGAGTCACCAAGTCTCACACACTAATATTTTGTTGGACCACCTCTGGCTGTGATTATGACATGCAATTGCTGTTGAATATTGTCAATAAGCTTATGCAATTGAAAATATCACAACATTTATTTTCATACAGAGTTGCACTGATTTCTCTCCATGATCTTGTATGGGGTCGGTGGGTCGGACCACTTCATAAAGTTTTCTCCAGCTCATCTCAAAGATTCTCAGTGGAGTTAAGGTCTGGACTCTGTGGAGGCCAATGCATGTCTCCTGCTCCCTGAACCACTCTTTCGCTATTTAGCCTGATGGGTCCTGGGATTGTCATCTTGGAATATGCCCGTACCATCAGGTAAGAAAAAAATACATTAATGGGAAAACCTGGATATTGAGTATACTCAGGTAGTCACCTTTCCACTTTTTTTTAAAGCATATAACACTGTCCCAACAGACTTGTACAGTAGGCACAAAGCATGATGGTGGAATCTGTGCCCATCACTATGGAACAGGGTAAATCTGGACTTATCAGACCACATGACTTTTTCCAATGCTCCAAAGTCCATTCTTGATGCTGCCTAACAAACTGAAGCCTTTTGTCCCAGATTAGCCTCAGAGATGCATGGTTTTCTTAAAGCAACTGTTACTTTCATTATTAACCAAATTCATGAGTAGCTGTTTTTAAATGATTTGAAGTTTTGTGATCTCTGATAACAATTATTCAAAAGTTTTTTCCAACCATATTTTTCCTTCACTATCCTTCCAGGCTTTAGTAATGCTTTTTGCAATTCCTAAAAGAAAATCATAAAAAGTCCCACTTGCAGTTTGCGACATGCCATGTGGATTCACAAACGGGACTTTTGGATGATGGATTGAACACCATTGCTTTAAACTTCTCTGCATCTTTATCTCTGACCTGTCTGGTGTGTTCCTTGTGCTTCATGATGCTGTTTGTTCACTAATGTGTTCTAACAAATCTCTGAGAGCTTCACATAACAGCTGTATTAATAAGGAGATTAAATCACACACAGGTGGACTCTATTTACTAATTAGGCGATTGGTTCCACTGGTGGTCAGTGAGGGGAATCAGGGTAAAGGGGGCTGAATACAAATTCACGCTGTATTTGTCAGATTTTTATTCGTTAACAAAAACTACTATCATTTTCCTTCCACTTCACAATAACTGTATGTGCCACTTTCCACATAACGAAATGAGGAAAAGTTAAAGGGGTATAAATACTTTTGCAAGGCACTGTAGGGTTAAATAACTTGTTTGTTGAAACATATTAATCACTGCCATAATTATTCAATGGAAAGCTCTTACACCTATTGCTGTACTGTAAGAATGCTTTCAAAAACATATTTTAATTGTGGTAAAAAGTTTCACAAGTTTCTTTTTTTTTCAGAAGTACTCTGCTCATTATTTGATTTATTGACTTTGACGTTTAGTGCTTAATTGGCATCGTTTTGGACATAACTACACTGCTTCATCTTCATCTAAGCCTGAAATGAGCCAAGTTAATATTCATTCCAAAGATGTGGACATGATGGACATATGTCCTAGCCTATAATTTCTATCCCAATTATTCTGATTGTAGTCCCAAAATGAAATGATTTAACTGGACATGAAGGATTCGGAGACGAAGGAATATAAAAAATACGTTAAAGAAAAACAAACTCAACAGTAGTTGCTTCTCTGTTACATGTATTAGATACATCAATGCAACCAGGATAAATAACTGTCCCATATTATATATTGTGCACAAGGTCTTCACTGGCACTGATGCATTTATTTAAAGTTTTTAATTCATCTAAATATTTTAACCACAAATAAAAAAATGAAAAATAAAAAAAAATGTAAAAAGTAAAAAAAAACTACAAAAAGATGCGTTAGGAAATTAATGTCACTCATTCAGTCATCTTCAGTACCTGCAAAATTATTACTGATCAATAATTTCGAACAATTTATTACAGTGTCCTAATATTATGTTAATATCTTACCTCTTCCTCGTAATACCTTGTAAATTATTTGCATTATCTAACATCTGTTTCAGGATCAGAATCAGAAACAGCTTTATTGCCAAGTACGTTTGCACATAGAAGGAATTTGCTTTGGTGACAGAAGCTTCCCGAGACGACACCGACCCGACCCGACCCGACCAGACCACAACACAGTTAACTTGTTAATCGATACAATTAACGAGAAATGGAATAGGATTTGGTGTCTTATCCAATAAATGTTAGAGGTGTTGCACAGTATGGCACCATAAGGAGAACATCTAACTGTTCATGACATACAGAAGCAGTCCTGGTGTTTGGAGCTCTTGTGGCAGATTGAACTTCCTCAGCTGGTGAAGGAAATACAACCCCTGCTGTGCCTTTTTAACAATTATGTTAATGTTATTGTGCCACTTCCAAGTCCTGAGAGATGGTGGTGTCCAGGAACGGGAATAACTCCACTGCTGCCACAGTATTGTCAATGATGCAAGAAGGTTTCTCCCCAAGTCCACCATCATGTCCACTGTTTTGAGCATGCGCAAACATCAGGAGTCTGACAGAGTGGTCTGTAGAGGTGCAGCCATTGGTGTAGAGACACCAAAATAGCATAACAAACTTCATGTTTGTTTTCAGGATAAATTTGATTTATAGTCAGTCTGAAACGATATCCAATCTTTAATGACTTCAAGCATGCTCCACAATCAAAAGGGCATTGCAGGATATTGCTGATTATACTTTCATCTTATCTTGAATGATATTTCATCCCAGGACAATAGGAATTGAGGAGTCTGTGGTTATATCAGACAGTGCAATTACACAAGTAAATTCTTGTAAATACTTAGGTGTGCAGATTGACAGCAAATGAAGCTGGAGTATCCATATCGAAAAGCTGTGTCAGATTGGTTCAAAGACTGTTCTTCTTCTTTGAAGTGACTTTAAATATATTGACATTTTATACTGTAGTATTTAAAAGCCTATTATCACATTTGGAATGGTGTGGTACAATTACTGTAAAGTAAAAAAAAAAAGACAAAACAAAAAAAAAAGACTGTACAGGTGGGTCAAAACGGCTATGAAAAAAAGTATCTATCCAGACTGTACACATCTACTCAGCACACAAGAGTATTGAAGAATATCACCATTAAATTCCAGGAATCACAGCATGGGTTGTGTTAAAGAGTGGAAAACAATTTCAAGCTGTGCCTCCCTGTAGCAAGAGAGACGGGTTCTTAAACAGTTCTTCTGTCTTCGCTTCATCCAGCTTCCCATCCTTCATCCAGTCCTGCACAAAAAGTACTGCTGAATCACTCCAATTTACTGTAATCACTCAATGCTTTTCATCCACAGAGATGTCTTATGCAAAAAAAAAAAAAAAAGAAAAAAAGTGGTAAGTCTCAGTCTCTGAAATCTGGGATGTTTTACTCTGCGAATATTCTCTGTCCTGGTTTTTCAGTTTGATTTAGGAACATTTGATGAAAAATGATCAAAGAGATTCTAATTTATGATCCATCAACAAATTATATATTTTTATCAATTGTATTAAATGCCTCATTGAAAACCTATGGCTTGTCGACAGTATAGCATTTGCATTTTTATTCAATTAAATAAAAGCAATGTAGATTGTAAAAACAACAACAACAACAAAAACATATGAACTCAAAGAATAAACTGTCACAGAGCTGCTAAAATGGCAGCCAAATCCAATAATGTGATGAGAAAGATGTGTAACCTGTCTGGCATGCAGAATATTGCAGGACCATGCACATATTTATATTCTGTGTATGAATGGTTACCATCGGGCAAAAGATAAAAAACGTTCAAATGTACTACCTCAATAATAATGCTGAATGAATAATACCTATGGTGCCCTGGACTGTGACTAATAATTATAGTACTGTAGATAATAATCTTGGTGTATGTTGTTTGTATGTTGACATGCAAATGTGCACAAAGTTTGTGAGGAACATGGCAAACGGAACACCCAAAGGTGTTGAATTGGCCTCCAAACTTCCCATATCTCTCCCCCAGGTTCAACATGGTCACCTGACCATTCTGATACCTTTTTTTATGTCTATGCATCAAAATTTGCCCCGCTTTTAAAGTTGTACAGAACCTTACACTGGCCCATTTTTGCCTACTTCCGATACATTAACTTCCACAACTGTTAATTCACCACCTAATACAGTACAGTGGAACCTCGGATTGCGAGTAATGTGGTTTACAAGTGTTATTATTTTTAATAATTTTTTATTCGGAAACCGAGCAAGTATTAGTCTCCCCACAGCTTCGCAAACACACAGAAACTCTGCTCGTGCACGCGCAATTTGACACTGACACACACACGCACAGATGCTCTCTCCCCTTTTCACCCCCTCTCCGGCTTCACAAACACAAAGACACTCTGCCGCAATTCTTTTCAAAGGTAAGGTGCTGGTTCATTTGTTTTTTTTTTTACTTTAAAGCAGTGATTCCCTTAGTATGCGCTCACGCCAGGTCAGAGAGATTTCTTTTTTTTTCCTGTTAAAATGGTGTTTCCGTTGTGTGTGTGTGTGTTTGTTGTGAATCTTAAAAAGCGAGGTGGGGAGAGGGAGGAGTGTTACGGTGTAAAACGAGGCGAGGGAAGTGTCTAATCCACACACACCCACACAAACACACTGCGCGCACCAACGGAAACACTTATCGGTCAGGTTTTATTTGTACTTTTTTTAAATGGTAAAGTGCAGATTAATTTGTTTTATTTTCATTTTATATATTGTATTAATTATTTTTATGTATTTATTTTTTGGGGCTGTGGAATGAATAATTTGAGTTTTCATTATTTCTTATGGGAAATGATTTTTTTTACAAGTGTTTTGAAATACGAGCCCACTTTCGGAACGAATTATGCTCGTAATCCAAGGTTCCACTGTGTATCAAACCCCTTGGCAGGTGTCAATGTAATGACATTATCAATCCAAATCACTTCACCAGTCAGTGGTTTAGTGGCTCGTCAGTATAAACAATACGCATGGGTTGGTGAAATCAGGATATGAACAACACATAGATCAAGTCAAGGTCACATTTTAAGCTGAAGCAGTTGCCTACTTATTAACTTAGTACACATAAGTAAATTTGCACAGCTTCTGCCAAATCGTGTTTGCTTGGTCCATCATTGAATGTGTAAAGGAATTAAGATTTAAAATCCTTTACAGTAAGTCATGTCCTAATTTTAATTTAGGATTTTAAAAAAAAGGCTAGACACACAGTTCTACAATAGTTCTTATATTTGTATAGATTTATAGATTACACATTTATTACAGAATAGAAATCATGAGAAAACAGTGAAGTTTAAACATTTTGGGAATAATCATTTGCACAGATCATTTGATACATTTATATTGATACATACTGAGACCAGAAACTAGGTATTGAGAAGCTCCAAAATGCCTTTGCATTTATCTGATGGTTGTAGAGGCAGCAAGAACCAGCTTGCTCAAGTACTCAATCAAGCATTTATGTCATGTAGTTTTACTGGACAGAAAAATGTCAGACAGGTCAATTTTGACTGTTTTGCCCACCACTTAATATCGGTCTCTTTATTAAATGCCCTGTCATTTTATGAATTTTCAATACAAATCACATACATTTTAGACCTTTCCAATAAAACACCAAAGTTGAGGAATTTAAAAACTCGAGCCTAGTTATGTCATAAAAAATGATCTTGTTCAAAAAGATATTGCTGTTAAAAACAAATCCCTAGAAAAAATTAATCCCTGGATTCATTACACATTTACACAATACATTTTTAGTACACATCAAACATTCTTTTGTAATATTTAGGGTTTTTATCTTCCTCGTTCCACAGTTAAAGTAGCCCTTAAGACAACCAATGCTTAAGAGAAGGATATAAGGCACATCCCCATTATCAAAAGAAAAAAAAAAAAAAAATGGCGTAAAAAAATAAAAATAATAAAAACCACTGTGTAGCCCCTTTTGGCACTCTATTACAGTTTTGAATGATTTGTTAAATAACTATTAAACTAGACTGCACTGGCGGTAGGAAACAAGTGGCCAGCTGCATAGTGATCTTAAATTGCTAGGTTTTAGTAACTAATAATTAAATTGTTGTAATTGTGGTACAATATTAATTTATAATTTAAGGCTAAAGTACAGTACTAATTGTATTTAACAGTAAATACAGTATTTAATAAAAATAATAAATTAATCCCAAAAATTAGGAATAAGGGGAGTTCATTACCACTTTCATAATAACTTCTCAGTTCCTTTGTACATTTGGATCGTGTCAGTCCCAGTCATTTATTGATTCATTGCAAGTAGGATTACCTAACCACAGCAAATATCGAACAATTTCCAAGTATATATTCAGCTGGTTAAACGGTCATGAGTTTTGTAATTTGATAGCAAACAACATATACAGCGAATTATAAAATGTTAAAATGAAAAGTCCTTACAGATGACAAAAGCTGTTTTGAATCTAACAACAAATCCAAAAATCACAGCACACCAGATTACCAGTGATCATGGATTTTCTTTCTTTCTTTTTTTTTTTGTTCTTTTTTTTTGTAGAATTACCAATATTTTTTTTATTAAGGCATTAAATTAAAGTTTTCATTTGTAAGTGTTCTCCCTTTTGGATTCCAGCGGTAAAAAGGATAAAATAGAACCGGGCAAGTATGCCTTGAGAAAATAGGCACAAAAGTAAAAAAAAAAAAAAAGATTATTCCTGATACTGAAATTAAAACTGAAAATAAAACAAACAAAATCTATTTATAATAGCTTATACCTTCATTGCACATTTACTGTGAGAAATACTAACTATTGAGAAACATAAACTGTCACTGTGTGGTAATAGCTATGATGTCTAGATTAAGCAGAATGCTACAATATTTAATAAGAAAAGAACTCAGGTCTGTCCTGGAGGCTTTTGGACCGAATGCAAAGTTTCACATTGCCTGAGGCTTTTTAGTCCCTCATTGACCCTCAGGACTTAAAGATGAATATACAAATAAGAGGTTAACGTCCGTACGAATGATCTGGATAAATTGTTAGTGCAGATAAGTTTTTTTTCTGTTTCATTTTGTTTTACACGGCATATTTTATATATGTCATATTTTAATATAAACATTTAACTATACATGAAAGCAAACTATATTAAAAGTTAAAAATAATTAAAAAATATCAGGTTATAACAACTTTTTTCATTCTTCAGTATTCGGACATTCCTTATTGGTTTTCTTTATTAATCCTTTTTAGACAGTGTTTGATTCTCAGTGCTACATAAGTAAAAAAAAAAAAAAAAAAAAAAAAAAAAAAAAAAAAAAAAAAAAAAAGAAGAAGAAGAAGAAAAAAAAGTGTAGTAAAAATTCTTTCATCTCCAAAAAGGTGCATTTGGTTGGATGGAAGGACAGTTCAAAGTAATGAGAATATTTCAAGGCATAGGAAAAGCCATCAGGGTAAGAGCCCTTTTGTTTCATCTTCCTTTAAACTCCACTGAGAAGAGAGATGATGTATATAATGCCAATCAAAAATAATCCTTTAACTTGTCAATAGTTTGAGCAGATGTGCCTCAGGTTTGACATCTCAGCAGTCTGCCATATATCGCCCTGTAACATATCCACAAACAAACACATTTTGTCATTTATGACCTTGCTAAAACCTAAACAGTTTATACACAGTATGTGCAAAAATTATATTTAACTCATTACATTAATTATACACACGGCTAATACAGTAATACACTACAGACACTGTTGATATGTGCAAACTGCATAACCACCTTGAGGAGTTGACAAAGTGGAAGAAATATATATTTTTTTACAAACTGCCTTAAACCATTTTAAATAATGACTTAAATAAAGACTTTGTCTTAGAAATGTATAGCCTTACCAGAGACTAATCTTTTCTTACTAAGGGAAAGTCGATATCCGGAGCCGACAAGCTCCATTTCCACACCCGAGAGAGTACTACTCTCACTGAAGAACTGAACGGCCAGAGTGGCTGGGATCGAGGGGCCATCTGAAAGCTCAAACTTTGCCCTCAGAGAGCCAGAACCTGACACAGACACACACACAAATTATTATCCAATGCATTAAGTGATGATCCAAAGACAATTAGGGACAATATAACCTACATAATATATACTATACAAATCAAATTTAAAACAGTGAAGTACTTGTTTACATTTACAGTGCATATAGAAAAAAATAAGTGCAAACAGTTTAAAAAGTGTATTTCAAACAGAATAGGTACTAGTGATTTTATTTCATAATTTATGTTCATACCTTCATTTTCAGACTTCTCAGAGATGTCATTAAGCTTCCATAATGACTTACTTTGGTCTGCATTCCTGACCAAATAAATAAATAAATAAATAAATTATTAGCAAATCCATTTGGCTAGACTGAAGCGTATAAAGACAATGGTGTTTCACTGCACACATAAAAGGCTCTATTTGTCAGAACTGAATGAAATGCCTCAGATAAGAAGATAAACACAGAGCCACATGCCATGGTTACACTGACTCAGTAATACAAGACATATCAGTAACCGTAAAATATACTGAATAATTAGCTTTAATAACACTATATTATCCAATGAGCAATTACTAGAGGATTATATTATTATTTGGAATGCAAGATTGGTGAGATTTGTTTAGGGTTAGGTTATTTGGTTATGCTTCTTCTGCCTTACCAGATGCCACTAGGGAGTGAGTGCATGTTGGTGACACCACCGCTAACAGGTACAAGGAATTGCACACAGCAAAGTGGTCCGGGTGGTTGCATGGCCTCGGGGTTGTAGTGATAATCCACCCGCAGGTCTGTAGTGCTCTCTGCACACTTCCAGTACACTGCCAGATTTAGGGGCGTTGACTGAACTCCATTAGAACACACCTAAGGGAGATTAATGCATTAAAGTGCAATTTGGAAATTATTTTCATTTCACTTTAATCCTACATTTGGCTGCATCACTTCAAAACAGAACACTTTATGCTATTTCATTTAAAAATGTATGTCTCCAAGTTAATTTGATGGAAGATGGTACAGATGTGTATGCACCATAAAGGACACAGTAAATACCTGGTACTTAAGAATGTCCACATTGTAGTAAGATGATGTTGGATTCTGTTCTGAGGACTTCCTGAGATATGCTATCAGAGCAGGCATATTCATCCAATAATCTTTAGTGTTAGTGTCATTTTGAGAGGAGTCACTACAGGAAATGCAAAGAAAACAAATTTTTCTTGTGAGCATGTACGAGTTCCACATATATAAACTGCCTGTCCAGAAAAGGTGCCATTTCAGAAGGGTCAAGAGATTGGTCTGCATCAAGCAAAGAGAGCAATTTATGAGATTCAAAATTACTGGATAATGCTGAAGGATAGGCCTGGACGGTCAACTTAAAAAATAAATAAATAAAAATACAGTGCCCTCCATAATTATTGGCACCCCTGGTTAAGATGTGTTAAAAGCCTTAAAAATGAATTCAGTTTTTATTGCAGAAGCATATTGTCACACTGAAAATTGTAGAAAAATATAACGTGAATATAAAGTGAATTTTAAGGGGAAATTAAAATCCCTGACTAAATAACAATTATTTTTCATAAAATAACCTGTTCCACAATTATTGGCACCCCTACCAATTCCTAGAAAAGAAATGTAATTGAAGTATTTCTCTCATTTCTACAGTAGTTTATAAAGTTGATCAGAGTATCTAGGAACATTTCATTAGTAATTTATCACTTCCTGCTTTCCTGGGGTATAAATATGACGTGACACAGAGGCCATTTCTCTTATCCACTCTTCAACATGGGAAAGACAAAGGAACACACCATTCAAGTAAGTCAGATGTGTGTCGACACAATGTCAGGCAATGGGTACAAGAAAAGAGCCACCCGCCTGCACCTGCCCGTATCTACTGTGAGAGGAATCATTAACAAGTTTTAAAAAACTGGAACAGTAGTAAACAAGTCTAAACGAGGACGCAAGTTTATTTTGCCTCCACGCGCAGTGAGGAGGATGGTAAGAGAAATAAAAAATTCTCCAAAGCTCACTGTTAAAGAACTGCAACAAATGATAGCATYTTGAGGTCACAAAGTCTCCAAAACAACCATCAGACGCTATCTACATGCCAACAAGCTCTTTGGGAAGCATGCAAGGAAAAAACCTTTTCTCAGTCACAATCATAAATGCAAACGTTAGGAGTTTGCTAAGCGGTACTGCGGCTTCAACTGGGACCGTGTTCTTTGGTCAGATCAGACCATGATAGAACTTTTTGGCAACAAACACTCTAAGTTGGTATGAAAAGATGAGTATGCAGAAAAGCACCTCATACCCACTGTGAAGTATGGGGGAGGATCGGTGATGCTGTGGGGCTGTTTCTCTTCCAAAGGCCCTGGGAACCTTGTTAGGGTGCATGGCATCATGAATGCTTTGAATACCAGGACATTTTAAAGCAAAATCTGGTTGCCTCTACCCGAAAGCTGAAGTTGGGTCGTCACTGGGTCTTTCAGCAAGATAATAACCCAAAACATGTGGCCAAAGCTACACAGAAATGGTTCACCACACACAGAATCATGCTCCTCCCATGTTCATCTCAGTCCCCAGACCTCAACCCCATTGAAAACCTGTGGAGTGAGCTAAAGAGGAGAGTGCAGAGGAGAGGAGTCAGGTCACTGGATGATTTAGAGACATTGTGCAAAGAAGAATGGTCGAAGATTTCTCTTTCTGTGTTCTCTAATTTTGTGAAACATTATAGGAGAAGATTAGGTGCTGTTTTGTTGGCAAAAGGGGGTTGTACAAAGTATTAAACATCAGGGGTGCTAATAATTGTGGCACCCATGATTTGATGTCAAAGAATTATTTCTTAATGTGGGATTTTTTTTTTCCACTGAATAAATGCACTTGAATTAAAGGTTGGAATTTCTTTTTTTTCCGTTCTGGTCCTATGTTATTTAGAACAAAACGGAATATTTTAGAAGCTAAAGAACACATTTTAACCAGGGGTGCCAATAATTATGGAGGGCACTGTATACATCATGAACGTTGCACGATAAAAAAAAAAAAAAACTCTATGAACAGTGTATTTTGATTTTGCAACATAATAATGGATTGCTTCACTTGGTATTATGCTGTAACTCCTATGCAGCACTTTTTTAATTCCTAAAATGCGCTGTACGTCCTATGCTGTTAACCTGTTAATGGGTCTGACTGTAGGTAAATAAATATAGTAACAGCCCTGTATTTAAAAGCAAAAGGATGTGTCTATGACAATGTTATTAGACATTTTATGATCGGTAAAACTTATGATCAGTAAAAATTCATTCTGGCTCCTAAGTGGTAAAACAGAAATGTGTTTGCCTTATCAATAGTTTGAATCTGAACAATGCCACAGGCACCAAACATAGACAAAATTATCTGTTATCTAAGTGGAGGAAATGACATCCATTCATGCCCATTAATCACACAACAGTATCAGTGTCTATTATTAGACATAAGCACATATATACACACCTGTGTAAAAGATGCTGGTTTGGTAGTATTTGCTCCAGTTTGCTAGTGTTTTTCAGTCTAAAGCTAAGTACAGCTGGTGAGGAACTGGATGTGAAGATCTTAATGATGCCACTAGGAAAGGAAAGTGTCATGTCTCCGGTGATCTTCACTATGCACCTAAAAAAACAAGACACTGCTCAAACCTGAACAAAATTTTGTATTAAATCCAGTTTAATTGTTAATTTATATTGTTCTCTTAACTGTAAGCACAGTATAATATAGTTCATTTCATTTTAAACATACAGGTAATGATTAGCAAAGATATGCATTTACAGTATAGTCAATGATACTTTCATTACATAATAAAAAAAGAATGCTCATTGCAAAAAGCATTTATAACATACACTTAAGACAACTCTTAATACACTTAAGAGTTTTGTCACAGCAAGAAAGAACTTTAAATTTACCTTAGACATTGGGGAAACATAATGGTGTCTGTGGTTAAATAACAAAATGACTATTTTAAGTTTAGCACAACCTCTCTATACTTAAGTTGCTGATCTTGGAGTGTGGAGTAACAGTAATTAAAAATACTAGTAGGTTATTTTTTATTGTTAAGAGAAGATTAGCTGAGCAAATAAAAAAAATATTTTAAAAGGCAAGTCTAATCAATTAGTGGCTAAACAAAAGCAATAGGCAAGGTTGCATTCCTCATTTATTTTTCCACTAATGCAAAAACTACTGTGATATGTTGGTCATATTGTTCAGATTTGGTATTGTATATATATATGTACATACTTATGCAAGAATTCAATTCAATTCAATTCAATTTTATTTCTATAGCGCTTTTAACAATGGACATTGTCTCAAAGCAGCTTCACAGAAATGAAAAGAAAATGAAAAGAAGACTTATGGAAATGTATATATGTTTAAGAAAAATGTGACTAGATAATTAGATTGTCCCTGATGAGCAAGCCAAGGGTGACGGCGACAGTGGCAAGGAAAAACTCCCTGAGATGGCAATAGGAAGAAACCTTGAGAGGAACCAGACTCAACAGGGAACCCATCCTCATCTGGGTGATAACAAATAACAGAAATTGTACAGCATTCGTACTAATTATTACTGAAACACAAGAACTCACTTTTTATGATCAGCTCCTTTGAAGTAGGCATTAACTGACTCTGTGAAAGCAACAGCTATGGGAAGTGAATCCTGGGACCCTAATGTTACTGGGCTGGGGCCACGAGATGTCCCTACAAAGAACGAAGGTAGAAGGTAAAGTCATCGATAAAAATATGAGAAACACAGAAAATCCATAATAAAATATATACAGTTGCAATCAGAAGTTCACATACATTCATCCTGTCATGTCATTTTTGGCCTTTCAATATTATATTTGAACTTAACATTTCTGAGGAAGAATGATTGTACAACATACATCTTTAACAGGAAAAAAGTCCTAAGAATTTGGACCACAAGTTTAATTTATTTCGGGTTTTCTTGTATTAACACAGGGTCAAAATTATAGATAGAATATTTCTGTTCTAGACTGCAAGCCCAACACTGGCATGACTTTCATGAGGGTATGTAAACAACTCTGACTGTGTGTGTGTGTATTTGGGCAGGACGGACCATATAAATTGTATGGCATTTAATATCATGCTCACACCCAAGAAACATGTTAAACACAGCGAAGGCAAACAATAAAAACAAGTAGAATACAGTTGTTAAAACGATGACCATTTAATTTAATACAGATTACACGAAATGCCTGACCAGTGAACGGTCAATAGAATTAGTATGTAAGCATAGCCAAACAACCAAACAGAAACCTTTTTCCGATTTTACCTGCTAGATTTTCACATCTCTTCTCAAACCTGGGCAGTTTGGCCACAAATACATCATCCTCTTACAGCATCAATGAAAAAGATGAGATCCAAACCAGATATCAAAATAAAAGCAGTATAGAAACCCACAAATGTGTGAAAACATAGTGTAAAAATGTTTAGCCAATCTAAGGGTGAATTAATTGTACATTGACTAAATGTTCATTTACATGCATTGCAGAGAATGTCTTCTTCAGTGAGATTTACAATCAATCCATGTATATTACCAGTGAATGAGTGAGTATAGAATTCTCACCAATGGTGGGGGTATTGCTCGCACTCAGCGAGGCGTTAGAACTCAGTGAGGAGGAGCTTTCGGCTCGTGCTAGAGGTGCAGTAGGCAGAGGACTAGCGTTGGTTGCCATAGAAGGACTGAATGGCCGTGCCTTTATGATGAAATAAAACAGGTAAACAAATTAATGACTGAAAATGATGTACAGCAAATATAATCCAAACATCATAAACAGCTATATAT
>QMIH01000345.1:109879-138911 GCA_003987875.1 Clarias batrachus | reverse complement strand
TATATATATAATAACTCATTTATATAATCATTACAGTTTGTAATTCGCATGCATGAAAAAAGGTCCTGTAATTGTTCAAATGTGTCATGATTGCGCATTTCAATTTAGATATATTTCACATAAATCTAACTAGAAAAAAAACTCACAATCTCATTGATGCCAGTCATTTTTCCTGCAGGCATTTTGGGGCGTGATGAGGGACGAGGAGGAGGAACAATTGCTGCTGTGCCCAGAGGGGTTGTAGGTCTGTTAGATGGAGGAACTATGTGGAACAATGAAGGCAACATGGTTATTTTGTAAGTTATTAAGTTGAGGGTTGCTAGAAAACCCCTGTAAAGACATGACCTATTTATTATTACACAAAAAATCCATTAGCTGGTCATGATTTGAGTCATGACCAGCTGCTGTATATATGAGTGAATAGTATGCTGCCTTTTAATGTATGCCTAAATGTACTGTAAATGTAATTGTAGTTGTGTGCATTAGTTCAGTAATGCTGATTTTGTTTTTACTTGGGGGCACGGGTTGAAGTAATGGGTATGTGCACAGCACAGCTGATTTGCTTTTAGTGATGCCTACTAAAGTCCATAAACTGTAAAGCTCAAAGAGGAAAAAAAGCAAAGCGACAACTAAATGGTTAAAAAGGAACTAACTCTAAGCAGAGTTAACAGTCTCTGAAATGGTACCGAAACAGTAAATTTTTTCTTATATACAAAAAGTCAATTAAAAGGCAGTGCTGCTTCTTTCCGGTGGGTTTATATGATCATAGCAGCCTGAGCAAATTCTTTAAGATAACTGCTTAAAGTTCACCAGCATAGAGGCAGTATTAATAATATACAGGTTTAAGCATTAAGAATTATTAGAAGGGACAGGGTAAAAGCTAAGTGAATGAGCTACCATATGCATAATAGTTATAAATCCTCTGTGCTCTTGAAATGAGAGGAAAAACAGGTGGAGTTTTTTCCACGCTAAATTCTTTATGTAGATGACAGTCAGGTTCAAGATAAAACTATAATTATAACAAAATAACACTACTAGTGAATGAATATATTGTTAACACCTGACACTCTTGCTCATCTTAAGCTATTGTACAATCTAAATAAAAGCACAACCACTTACAGCAAAACAGATTTCAGAGATAGTCCCTTCAGTCCAAAAAAATACAATTATTATTACTAATTAAGCACCATGCAGAACAGACGAGCTCTACAGAGGGTGGTGAGATCAGCTGATCACATCATCCACATCGTGCTCCCTGAACTGCACTCTACAGCAAGGCCAGGAAGAAAATGAATGCCCTCAGCCACCCCAACAATGGACTGTTCCCTCTGTTGCAGTCAGGAAAGCACGTCCGCTTCCTAAAGGCCGACACAGAGAGACTGAGGAGGAGCTTCTTCCCACAGGCTACAGTATTTGGACCCTCACCCAGAACACCACAAAAGGACTAAACAAATCGGATTTGGTTTTTGATCATTAACGCAATAAACACACACCATGCATTTCTGCGTATACATCAAAGTCAGAACATAGCGCATTACTCCCTATGTTGCACATTTGCACACTGCTCATATGTTTTTCACATACAGCACATGAGCACTAACTGTACTGGACAACTACACTGCTACTAACACATGTATCATGTTATACTCCATGTTTCAATCATATTCCTGCACAATACATTTTTTTTTATTCTATATTCTTGCACTTTGCTACCTCAGAGTTTATCATTTCTTTCTGTAAAATCTGTGAATCCTGCATAACCTAAGCATAATTACAAGCATTTCATAAGTGTCAAAAGCTTTTATGGACAATTACATAAAGGTTATGCAAAGAGTCAATATTTGCAGTTTAAGACCTCTGCAATTCACCTGGCATGTTGTCAATCAAATTATGGGCCACATCCTGACTGATGGGCCAGCCCAATCTTGCATAACTAATGCTTGGAGTTTGGCGGAATTTGTGGGTTTTTGTTTGACCACCTGCCTCTTGGGGATTGATCACAAGTTCTCAATGGGGTTAAGGTCTAAGGGAGTTTCCTGGCCATGGACCCAAAATTTCAACGTTCTGTTCCCCAACCCGTAGTGGTTAGCCCCGTCACCTTGCACGTCCAGGGTCCGGCTTCGATTCCCGTCTCTTTTTGCATGGCGTTTGCATGTTCACCCCGGGCTTGGTGGTTTTCCTCCGGGTACTTCGGTTTCCTCCCACAGGCCACAGACATGCAGATTAGGCTAACTGGCGGTCCCAAATTGCCCGTAGTGTGTGAATGAGTGCGTAACTGAGTGTATGTGTGTGTGCCCTGCGATTGATTGGCACCCTGCCCAGGGTGTACCCGCCTTGTAACCCTAAGGCTCCTGGGAGAGTCTCCAGGCCCCCCGGGACCCTCAATACAGGATTAAGCGGTATAGACGATGAGTGAATGTTCCCCGTGCCACTTAGTTTTCACTTTTGCCTTATGGCATGGTGGTCAATCATGCTGGTGTTCATCACCAAACTGTTCTTGGACGGTTGGGAGAAGTTGCTCTCGGAGGACATTTTTGTACCAGCCTTTATTCATGGCTCTGTTCGTAGGCAAAATTGTGTGCAAGGCCAGTCCCTTGGCTGAAAAGCAGCCCCACACATGTATTGTCTCAGGATGTTTTTATAAGCCTTCCACTGCATATCATATTG
Source organism: Clarias batrachus (assembly GCA_003987875.1). Lineage (NCBI taxonomy): Eukaryota > Metazoa > Chordata > Actinopteri > Siluriformes > Clariidae > Clarias > Clarias batrachus. Next base: position 136,244 of record QMIH01000345.1, on the reverse strand, counting down.
TGCGTAGTTGTGTATGTGACAAATAAAATTTTAATTTGAATTATAAGAAAAGAGCATAGTGCTACCTGATGAAGATATAGAGGCAGTGGTACCAGAGAGACTGGGGCCAAATGGATCCAGAGATAGGAGGTCATTGCTGGTCATTCTACTGATAAATAGGAAAGATTGGTGATTAAAATACTAGAGTCACTAACATTTCTTCCCCTAACTTTATGCTCAAAGTTACAGATTATTGCATGCTATAAATATAATCCAAAACTAGCCTCAATTAAGAGAGGGTTGGCTTACACTGAAACTGCTTGAGTAATAAACAAGATAAGAGAAAACAGGATTTTCTGAATTTAAACATGATATGTCCTTACTCTGTGAAGGGAATTTGCTGTGTTCTGGATCTTCCCAACTCATCACCTGAGGGAGAGGATGCACTCTAGTTTATAGGAGAACCAAAATTGTTTTTTCTTTTTTTCTTTTAAAATTTTCACTCATTTAAGCCCCATCTAGTTTAATCAAATTATTCAATCATTCATTCAATCAATTAATTAATTTGGGCTGTTACACTTCACTGGTTTTCTACAAGGCCATGCTGTTACTGTTATGTGAACTGATTGCTTGTTGAAATGCTTGTGTGACTGTTATTACAATTGTGCTCTGGCGTGATATTTTAAAGACTTATAAAGTAATAAAAATAGTGTTCGAAAAAAAGCCAATGTGTGTATTTAGAATAATGATGGGGGCGATTACGAATGAACACAGCATCCTTTTTTTTCCCCTCATGGGATGATCAAGTCAAAATGGCATGTGCTTCCCAGAACAAAATCTTTAAAGCAGTGGAAGTAGAATGATGGAAGATGAAAAAAAGGACACTTACTGGACTGGTTCCTTCTCATGTGAACCTAAAAAGAGAAAAAAATAAAAGATTAAATTAAAAAAGAAAAATAACAGAGAAAAGTATTGTACTCCCACATTCATTTAGTGAAAACAGCCCAAGCATGGACGCACATGCACACGTTTGTCTTATTATGCTTGTGAGTACCTTTCATTGACAATTTTTTTTTTAATGCAGCTTCTTAACACCGTAACATAACACAGTAACATAATTCTAACCTGCTTGAGTTTACAAGGGTTTTTTAGGAGAAGGGTGATTCTTTTCCAAATCGGTGATTCTGTTTTTTTTATTCTACTTTTCTTTCTTTCTCTCTCTTTTTTTTTTACATGTTAGTGTTCTATCTTTCACTTGAATGTTAAAAGTTACACTGAGGAAATACAGGTGGATAAAACTGTCTTCATTTCAGGCTGCAAAGCAACAAAATGAGATTATTTTAAGGGGGGGGGGCATTCTTTTCTATACTCACTGTATGTTGAATGCAAACTGAAAGAGGAAATCGGAGCAAAATTTGCAGCAAAATTAGTTTTATTGATCAATTGGCAATGAAAAAAAATCTGAATGCATAATCATTTTGAGCAACAGAGCCTCAGCATGATCATATAGACTATAGCCAAGTAGTCATGTGTACATGTTTTTTTTTTTTTCAGATTTTATCCAACCCAATAAGACAGACAAAATTATACATTTGCATGAAACCATCAATCCCCAATATTTTCTCAAATAATCACCAAAACCCATCCAACGTAATGAGGGTCCATTTGAGTACAATCAGGTCTAACCCTGATAGCTTTCCTCTTGAACTATTCATCTCTAAACCATGAATTTTCCATAAAAATTTCTGTAGACTTTTTTTTTTGGAAGGTTGCCAACTCCTTGCAAATATCGCCACATACTAGGAAGCTATTTAATTACTTAGGCCACTGCTAGCTAGCAGTAGACAAGTTGTAGCCAGGTAACATCACTGAAAAGCAAACAGAAGTGGCATATTAGCTGGCATTTCAGTGTTTGCATGTTTGAGTCAAAACATGGTTACGTGTGTTGACCCGGCTCCCACAAAGCTCTAACATGCAGAAAGCTGAGAAAGGACTCAAAGGGGAGAAAAAAAAAGACATAATAGTGGTACAAACGCTTATTGAGGGAGTAGCCCTTTGAGATTTACTTGGCAAACGGAAAAACTACCTGCATTTCATGCTTGGTGAATGCTAATTTCGGAACCTGGTGGCCGGCTGCATTATCATGATGAATAGGTCAACTGCCATCAGGGAATACTGCTTCCGTGGAGAGGTGTACTTAGTCAGTAACTGTTTAGGAAGGTGGTATGTGTCAAAATAACATAGAAATGAATGGCAGGACCAAAGGTTTCCCAGCAGAAAACTGCCGAAAGCATCACACTAGAGCTGCTCAAATAATGGCTATTATCGATTAAACCGAATTTATGGATCAAATCAATTTGACGATTTCACTTTGGTATGGCGCCGCGTGCTTTCGAGTTCTGCGACATCCCCCGTGGGAAATACAGAGTACAACATGACAGCGTGCTTTAATGAAACTCTCCTGAAGAGCTTGTTTCCAGGAGAGGCGCGGTTTCCTAAGTTATGTGGAAGTTGTTCGGGTTTGCAACTTTAGACATTGAAAGAGCCAAAGCCCGCTGTAAAATTTGTCTAAAGTTTGAAGCAGCATGACTAATTTACTTCAGCACCTTAAACAGAGCCGGAGGCGTGTTTGGCGCTGCGAGCTGAACAGGACAGCGGCAGTGCGAAAACACCGGCTAAAGACAGGTAAAAATAACAGCTTTGTTTCCTCACTGCATACATTATGATAAGCAGGAGTCTCCATGGAAAGACATTACTGATGTTGTGGTGTGGTATATCGCTAAAGACATTGTGCCCACAGTAAAAACGCTCAAAGTAATCGACTCCTGACATGAGCTTCCAAGCCAAAAGTATTTGACAGAACATGAAAAGCAACACGAGGCAAATTTTTCTAGGCAAACACGTGCCTTTCTATTCCTGCTACAAGTGCCTCATCAAAGAGGGTCTTTAGTCATAATCATTCTGAAATCAAAAATCTAATTTTGTCTAAAAAAAAAAAAATCGGAGATTCAATTTATAGGGCATATCGCCAGCTCTACATCACACTGCACTTGATGGCTTGCTTTCTTCCCATATGCTTTCCGGCTCACCCGTTTTCCCTCCCTGGACCACTTTTGGTTGGTTCTGACCACTGCAGACCCCTAACATCCCACATGAGCTGCAGTTTGACTTTGCTTTGACCCCATCATCTAGCAATTGCAATTTGACCCATGTGAAAGTCACTCAAACCCTATGTTTTTCTTGTAATTACGACCTGTTGTTATTTGCGATTATGTTCGCACATGCTCCCGTATTTCAGTTTACGTGTTTACATGCATGTATTTCTTACCGTAGCAGAGGGGGAAAGGGTTAAGTTTCCAATAGAAGCCTTCAGTTCATCTATGTTGGCTTTGTGCTGCTGTGTGCCACTGTTGGGCTGCACAGGTTTGATTTCCACATGAAATTTTCTGCGCTCTTCTTCTTCATCTGAATCACTGGATGAAGAGTTGTCTTTGGTATGTATGATTGAATCATTAAGGAATCGTGGTGGCTATAGACAAACTCATGTTTGGGTGTATAGTGCTAATTCATTAGCTTACAAATATCATGGTTGGTCAGATGATATTTAGTTGGTGAACAAGTTTACGAAGAAGAAAAGCATTGTTGTGGTTGTGAGCCTTCCACTTGCCACTAACAGTGCTTTGTTATATGCTTGTATGTGAAATTTTTAAAAAATGCTTTTAAATCAATGTCTCAAGAGAATAAATGTTATTGTATGTGAGAATAAATTAAAGCGTTTAAAAATCTAGCTATTCTAGTGTTGCCTGCTGTCCTGACAGTTATCCACCACCAAATATTATCTGGTCACATACAAACACATACACACAAAATCACTCCCAGAGGCAATTTGGAAACACCATATGAATGTATTAGGACTATGCAAGGAAAATGGAATACCTGGAGGAAACCCATCTTGGTGAGAACACGGAAACTCCACACACAGACCTGAGACAGGAATCGAACCCTCAACTCTGGAGGTGCAATGCCACAGTTCTATCCAGTCCTATCTGCTGCCTAGATCTGCTGCCTAGATACTTTCTGTATGTAGTCATACAGAAATTAAGTATCTCAAAATATTTTAATATTTAATAAAAATACCTCGGGGTCAGTTTATTTAACAACAATCATGGGAAAGCCTGCTGAGTTGATGGCTGCACAGAAGGCGATAATTGATACTCTGGAGAAGGCCATCATTGAAAGGACTAGCTGCTCATAGAGTACAATATTAAAACATATTCATGAAAAGTTGACTGGAAGGAAAAGTGTGGTAGGAAAAGCTGCACCAACAATTTTGTTCAAAATGTCCACAAGTCAATGCAGCTGTCTACCAAGAAGTTTCTAGAGCGTTTCATGGTTCCATCTTCTTACAAAATTACAGATCCCAAATTCCTTTTGCAGCAGCAGTTAGCACCTGCCCACAGTGTTCAAACTACCTCTAACTGGTATGCTGACCTTGACTTGGCCCCCATAGGTTCTCTACACAGACAAGTTGAATGTTGCTATTAAAGCAACATGATCTTCAATGAACCATCCATGCCATGAGACACTGATGCATTTTTGAGTTTTACTTTTTAAATTACATTACAAACAGACAAACAAATAAAACACTTTCCCCATGATATTCAAAAGTTTTGAGATGCACTCTACATTTGTAAATTCATAACATAAAAATCAGCACGAGTGAATTAGGTGAAACTAAGAAGGCAAGATGATTTGACAGGCACAGATAAAGGATATCATTTTCACTGAATTCCGGCCTGATACAGAAACCTTCTTCATCCACCTGAGGCACATTCTACGATGAAGCACAGTGAACAGTGAAGCAATGCATTAAAACATTTCCCTTCCTTTAAACAGCCTTTTATGTAACATTTGCCCACAACTCACAGCATTCTGAAAATCTATGGGTCCATAGAAATCTGGGGGTGCTCCATTGGCAGTGTTCTGTGCAAAAAATTAAATTCTATTAAAATACATGTAGTCATACAATAATAGGTCCGCTTAATATTTGAGGAAAAACATCTCTGTATTTATTCACTGTATATTACTCATGGCCCCACATTTACAGATTTTATCATTTAGAAAGTAGAATTAAAGTAAATGCACAGTAGATATTAATATAAAATGGATAAGGAAACCATTAAACATTCTGTACAATTTCAGCTTTGTTTCACACATACAAGAAAAATATTTATCAAATACTTACAGGAGTTTCGGCTTCTGTAGATTCACTGGGTCAAAAGAAAAAAAAATATTAATTACAATTTTTTTAAAATAAATAAATGCTAGTACTAGCATATGACTAGTAAAATATGTCCAGTAAATATATAAAGCCAAGGTTTTAATCTACTAAATGCAAAAGATTATTTATAGGAAATAAACAACCAACCCAAACACAAACAAACAAAAAAAATTATTTACGTGGAATCTGTATCCTTATCTTTTCTTCGTCCTGGAATTGCAAAGGTCTTCCTCTTTCTAGGTTTGGCAGCTAAATAAAGAGGTATTAATAAATGTCACCCAGTGCAATTTCAAGATACGTTTCGTCAAGATAGTCTAACAAGAAAGAATATACATGTACACAGTATACACAATATAACATATTAATGTATATTAATAAAATATTAATATTACAAATGTAAAAAACAATCCATTTGGGAGGCTTCACATTACTATACAGCAATAAACATATTAACAGACATATTACTGTTTATAGGCAGTTTATTGTCACAGGAAATTTGACATAGAAAAAAACGTTGAATAGAACCATACTCAAAAAAGGAACACATTCTTCTTTGGGCGCTACTAGATCGCATGGTCATAAATCCCTTCTATAACTGTGTGCACTGAGGATGAAAATGTAGCTGTATAACAGGAAATATTTTTAGTTGATATAAAGTCTACTTTGTTGTGGTTCCCTACTGTTTACAGTACTATTTGTGGCCGTTTCAATCATTGACTGTTACAGTGATTGGCAAAAGCCATCATAGTAATACTATTTGTTTCAATGCAAACCAAGCCCTCTTTGTGGTTATTAAGCAGAACCATCCTCAGGGCTGGCCTCAAGGGCCAGCAGCAGCAGTAAGAGGTCTCCATGTGACGAGAACATAAACCAGAAGTGGGGCACCAGGATGCATCAAACAGTTTCCATGCAACAAAAACTCTGGCACATGATCAGGGAAGCTGCAACCAGTGAAAACTCCAACAACATAAAAGAATACAAACCATCACATCCTCCAATCAGAAGTCTAGACTTGCCTTTACAACAAGTGATAGGAACAGGGCAAGCCAAACTGTCCAGGGCCATCGGGAACCCACAGAGCAAACACATCCAAAGAATCCTTCTAAATCATTAATTTATCTGAATAAATTGGGGGTTAGGTTGACTAACCACTGATTAACCACTTTGAAACTTTTAGAAACCCATAAAGGATACATACCTTCTGTAGTAAGAGAAACATTACATTCCTCAAAGTCAATGGGTCCTGTGAGCAAACATAGCAAAACAAAAATCATTTAGACAGTTCAGTTCTGAGTTTTTGTCAGTTATAGTTCTCCAAGCTTGGCTCTTATTTGTGGCAAGTTCACACAAAAAATACCCAGCTAATAAAATTAAATTTTATCACTCCATTCTAAAGGGAATTTCAGAATATTTGCCACACTTCAAAATCAAGAAAAAAAAGTATCCATCAAACATCCATCACAAACATGACTCAAGATTTCCATGCAAACATTTACACAAAATAATTTTGAGGCACAAATATAATCATCATAAGTTAACAGTAAATAACATTTTATTTTAACAACATTTTTGTTAAAAATTGCATGTACAAAACATGTCAATATGTATGTCTAAAATATAATATACTGGTGTAATATACTATTATTTACAGGGAATCCCTTTTTATTAAATGTAATAAAAAAGGAGGATAATCTCTTGGGGGTCTTTATGGTGGTTTGCACCCAAGACTGTGAGTGATTGTGTGTGACTGTGTGTGGTTGTGAGTGACCGAGAGTCTGTGTGTGTGTGTGTGTGTGTGTGTGTGTGTGTGTGTGTGTGTGTGTGTGTGAGTGTGAGTGTGAGTGTGAGTGTGTGAGTGTGAGTGTGTGTGAGTGTGAGTGTGAGAGAGAGAGAGAGAGAGAGAGCGCATATGATAGCATTACCTGGCCTTTCTCTGCCAGTCCCTTTACTCTCAGCCAGTTTCTGTAATAGACTTTCCACAGACGTGTTCTCCATATTATTCACAAACTCTTTCTGCACCTTCACAATGAAGCAAGGGAAGCTTATATTTAAAACACTGAATATTTACCATGTACCAATTTAACACGCATCCACTCACTTTATTCTTGATGCAGGAAGAACAAGAAGTGCAACAAACCTGAACCCAGGAGCAGATTTAAAATGGAGAGCCAATCCGAGGTTCCACTGTAAAACCGTATCTTTCTTAGGAGTAAATTTTGTCTTGTTTATATAACTATCCTCAACACTTCTCAATTCAACTGTACAGATAATGTATTTATTCATTTATCCCCCATCAAAATGCAAAATTAACTCCATATCATGCCCAAGGTTATCGAATGTGATACCAATATCTGTGGTGTAGTGGCTAGGTTTCTACATATACACACTACTTTTTGCAATTGTTGTTATTATTATTATAATTAATAATAACAACAACAATAATAAATGATAATAATAATAATCACTCATAAAAATATAATATTATTAACGACAACATCTGACTTTGTGTTACTGCAGGGCACAGACCCCAGAAGTGAAACTCGTGAAAAAAGGATTCAAGGAAAAACTGGCTTTGTACATCAGCCAGCCTTTACTTCTGCGCCAATTTGTGTTTACTTACCTCTCCGGTCTGTTTGTGTGTATCCTCAATCAAGTGACAATATGACTGGATAATTTCCTTCATTTGCATAACATGGTTCTCTTCAATGTCCTGAAACTTCTGCTTACACACACACATAAAGAAATAACATGTGGTGTGAGAGGAGGGAAAACATCATAGTTGATTGGTTGCTTGGTTCTTTTCGGGCCACTATAGATTCCTGTAATGCTATACATTTATTATTCGTTTTTTAATAATTAGCAAAAATGCATATAAAAAGCTGTCTTTTAAATAGCTTTATATCAGAAGTATAGCTCAGCTTATATTTTAAACTCCCCTACAAAAGTCATTCTGAAACTTCAGAATCATCGCAATAAAGATCACTATTCCCCCACCATTAAAGCTGAAAAAGAAGCAGCCAAAATAGCTTACCCAGTATGTGATGTCATGTCGTGGCATCCTATTTACACTGATTTATATAATAAATTAGTACTCTGAAAAAGTGCTGTTTTTTGTTTTTTCTGGGTCAGAATAAAATAATAATAATAATAATAAAATCGATATACAATATTTAAGGGGCCAGTTAACCTTGCATCATCTGGCCACGGGGCCAGTAAAGAAAACAGTTACATTGGACACTGTTATACAAGTTTGCACAAAAAAATACCCAGCTAATAAAAAGTAAAAAAAAATATCACTCCATTCTAAAGGGAATAATTAATGTTCACTGTTGATCCTGTGAATGCCCTCATGTCAAGTTTGTCAATTTCAGAATATTTGCCACACTTCAAATCATGGAAAAAATTTTCCATGCAAACATTTACACAAAATAATTTTACTGCACAAATATAATCATCATTATAATTATAATAATCTCTTGGGGGTCTTTAACACTTTTGTGTTAGTGCATGCGTTTGATTTTCATATCAAATTGACTTGGATAGCTCTAATCCATGACTAAATTACCTAATGAAAAGCACAGCTATTACACAAGGATACATACCTGTGCTGTTTCTGTCATTTTTTGCTCAAATTCAGCCTTTGTGCTGGCATATTTCTCCACATAGGACTTGTATACTTCTCTGGCTTTCTTAACCTTCACCCCAGCCTAATCACACAAAAGACAAACATTTTAATTCTCTTTTTATTTCTAATGTTATGATAGATATGGCATGTCAGTGTATGTACATATGCATACCTTATCTAGGTCTCTCTGAGTGGAACCCTCTTTGCGCATGCGTTCCTGTTCCAGAGTCTTGCTGTTGTAGTTTTCTTTACTTTTTTGCAATGCCTGGGATACACTCTGGATGTTTTGCACAGCCTCCAGCGTGGGTGCCACTTCTTCCTTAGTCTGATATAATGATGAGATCATGAGTACAGACATCTCAAAAGAAATCAAATTACTATATTATCAGTATTTCTTTCATGACTTTTAATTTATTTAATTTTTATTCTGTCCACATTAATATGTACCATTCTTTTTTGGAAAAATCTATTTTGACTGTACATTTGCCTATAAGGACAGCAGAAAAACCGGAAAATCAAGTAGATGTAATGGCAACACTACAACTGTGTATATTTAATTTGTATTGTTAAGCTAATTTCATAAAAGCCCGGGATGAATGACCAATGTTCTTGAATTGCTGATAGATTTCAACTACTGCAATGTCTCAGTTGGGAGATTAAAATTTCTGTTGAAAAATGTGGTGTTTGCAGCTTGATGGACAAGACAGGTCAAAATTTAAGTGAATGTTTTATGTGAAACATTGCACTCCTACATTACTACAGCTCCATGAATTGTCTCTAGTTTATCTAGCACTTTCAACAATTGACAAGAATTTAAGAAATCTAAAGGTTTCTACATTTATAATTAAAAATACTAAAAACAATAGCAGGAATTGTAAGCTTAAAAGACGAAATGCTTATGAAATGTGATGGTTAAAATAAAATAAAAAAGTAATAGTGTTTGAATGCTAAAATGGTTGCTGGGTTTTTGCTTCTTGATTACCACAAACAGTTAAACCTATAAACACTAGTAGCTTAATTGGCTTGTTACTACTGTAGATGTTTAGGAGCCTCAACCAGCTGGTTTGCTATGGCATGCCAAGGAAGATTCAATATTAGCTTACTTGTTGAAAGGTTGTAGATAGTCAGTTGCTACCTTCTGAAACTCAGATCCTTGTGAGGGGTGCTAACTAGAATGTTGCCGGGTAACTGTTTTGCAAAGTGGTTGGTTGCCTGGGTGTTGCTAGTCTAACTTAGTTGATAACTGTGTGGATCCAAGTTTCAAGCTGTTGCTAAGTAGCTGTTTATTGGTTTATAGGCTAACCCAGTTGGTAGCTAAATTGTTGCTAGGTGGTTGCTATGAAAAACCAACTGGTTTCTAAGGTGTTGCTAGCCTAATCCAGTTGGTCGCTATGTGGTTTCTATGCTAATCCAGTTGGCTACTAATGTGTTGTCAGGCCTAACTAGTTAGTTGTTTTGTGACTGCTATTCTAAACCAGATGGATGCAACCCAGTTGGCCTGATTCTGTTGCGAAGTGGTTCTTGAGCTTAACCACTGTTACGAAGCAGTTCCTATGGCATTCCAATTGTTAGTTATAAATATTACTACTAATAATTATTAATAATTAGCTGGAAAAAGTTTGTAAAAAAAAAAGTTTAAAGCTAAAAAAATCTGCTTTAATTTAATCAGTGATATTATTTTAGGCAGAAGCCCACATACATGACTGCCTGCAAGAAAGATGAACCCCTAATTTTTTAAAAACTGTAATTAGGGCCCAAGCACTAGAAGGTGCACAGAACCCTCTTGTTTTCCTAAGGATTATTATTATATTTTTCCCCCACCCTTTTGGACTTTTCGGGGGCCTTAACATGCTCAAAAACTCATGAAACTTGGCAGACAGATTGAAATCTGCTGCCATCAGGATGCCTGAGAGTCTTGAGTGACATTATATTCAGTGACGCCTTCAGTGAAATCACGTTCAGGAACATCGCAGATGCTGGAAAATAAGCATCACACTATGGTCTACTGTACACACATAAACATCACAAATGTTAACACATACATGCCCGTGCGCACACAAACACGCCTCTCTCACGACCCGCGCGCACACACGCGCACGCCACACTAACGTACTCAACAAATATTTAGGCCCCAAACTGACATTAGCCCTGTATAGTGTGTGACGTGTGCAGGTTGTGTGGTGCCACCAAGTGACGATGGCTTTTTCAAAGTCTTAACACCCTCAAATAACACAAGTTGTGCGGTGCGCCCAGGGTGGTGATTTCACAGAGTGCTTAGGCCCATCAACTATATATATATATATATTTTTTCCACCCTTTTGGACTTTTCGGGRGTCTTAACATGCTCAAAAACTCATGAAACTTGGCAGACAGGTTGGAATCTGCTGCCATTAGGATGCCTGAGAGTCGTGTGGCCTGAGGCCCACAGGGGCCCGCACACGAGTTTTTGTTGCCTAGCTCATACACACTTTCACATAGGCACACGAAACTCAGTACACACTTAGAGCTCACTGACTCGAACAACTTTCGCACTGCATGTCCTGAGCTCAACTCAACAGGAGGCCGGTTATTTTGGGTCGTTTTTGATATCCCAAACGGGTCAGCCGTGATAATGTCTTAAACGTACAGTGGAACCTTGGATTCGTTCCGGAAGTGGGATCGTGTTCCAAAACACTCGTAAACCAAATCATCATTTCCCATAAGAAATAATGAAAACTCAAATTATTCATTCCACAGCCCCAAAAAAATAAATACAATAAAAATAATTAATACAATCTATAAAATGAAAATAAAAGAAATTAATCTGCACTTTACCTTTTAAAAAAAAGTACAAATAAAGGCGCCGTGTGTGTGTGTGTGTGTGTGTGTGTGTGTGTGTGTGCGTGTGTGCGTGTGTGCGTGTGTTTGTGTGTGTGCACGTGTGTGTAATTTCCCTCATCTCGTTTTACACAGTAACACTCCACCTCCCTCACCCCACCTCGCTTTTTAATATTCACAACAAACAAACGCACACGCACACAACGGAAACACCGTTTTAACAGGAAAAATAAATAAATCTCTCTGAGACTGGCATGAGCACATTATTAACAGACTCACTTTTTAAGTTTCACAAGAAACGCATAAACACAGCGGAAACACCGTTTTAACAGAAAAAAGCGAGACTGGCATGGGCGCATACTAACGATCACTTTTTAAGTTTCACAACAAACACACACACACAACGGAAACACTATTTTAACAGGGAAAAAAGAAATCTCTCTGACCTGGCGTGGGCGCATACTGCTGTAAAGTAAAAAAATAAAATAAAATAAAAAAACTAATGAACCAGCACCTTACCTTTAAAAAGAATCGCGACAGAGCAGAGTTTGTGTGCGTTTGTGAAGCTGGGGAGGGGGTGAAAAGGCGAAAGAGCGTCTGTGCGTGTGTGCGTGTGTGTGTGTGTGTGTGTGTGTGTGTGTGTGTGTGTGTGTGTGTCAATGTCAAATTACGCGCGCATTAGAGATGAGCAGAGTTTCTGTGTGGGGAAGGTGAGAGAGTGATGCTCGGTGTCAAAATAAGAGTCACATGCGTGATACATGATACTCGGCGCTCGTAAACTAATATTTGCTCAGTTTCCGTTTAAAAATTTATTTAAAATCTTTGCTCGGTTTGCGGAACACTCGTAAACCACGTTACTCGCAATCCGAGGTTCCACTGTATGCCGAAAAATTATTAATAACTTTCTGTGTGGCATTATATTGAGTGGCATTAAATTCAGTGACCTGTTCAGTGACATCACATTGAGGAACATCATAGATTGATGCTTATTTTCCAGCATCTGCGGCCTATTGACACTCACACACCGCTCTCACGACACACACACACACACGCAAGTCACATGTCGCACACATACTAACACACAAATCACTAATGTTAACACACAGACATCCACAAACAAATTTACTCATCACACACAGACTGACACATCCACTTGTCACACACACAGACACACCTCTTTCCCTCACTCTCACACACATTAACGCAGACACATTAACGCAGACACATTAACGCAGACACATTAACGCAGACACATTAACGCAGACACATTAACGCAGACACATTAACGCAGACACATTAACCCAGACACATTAACCCACACACACAAAATATTTAGGGCCCAAACTGACATCACCCCTGTATAGTGTGTGATGTTTGCAGGTTGTGCGATGCGTCCGGGGTGGCGATGGCACCAGGTGCTTGGGCCAGTCGTCGTTGCTTGCAACTATGTTTTCACAATTGTTTTTTCATCTTAAAGTAAAAAAGAGTAGCTATAGAGAAGTTTATATTTAAACCTTGTTTATGCTAAGTTGTACTACTTTTGTCCGATAAAGATTAGGTTTAAGGAGGTAATTCGTGTATATTATTTCATTACAAACATCAAATTGATGCTTAATTAATATTGGCAGTAATTTGTGTTCTTGATTACTAATAATTTACTTGCCCTGAAAAAAATGTGATACATATGGATCCTTCGCCACAGTTCAAAAGACATTTCAAACACAGATTAACTGCAATGTTTAATCATCACAGTGAGAAATGCAGTTCTATTGTGGTTTTACAGCTTTTACAACTGGGATTTACAGGATTTACAACTGGGCGTAAATCCTGAAGAATCCTAAGCAAACTTGCTTAAACATTCTCTTGTGCACATGGATGTTTAGTTTGCAAATCATGGGGAATTTTTACAAGTTCTGTTTCTTTACAACATTTTGACTTACACAGTCCTATTTCTCCATCTGCAGAAATTCTGTAAATGCATTTTAAATGCCGTTACATCATAAATGTTTGTGGCTCAATAAGCAATTACTGCACTTTTCCTATGTTACATAAGATTTTCTTGCTATTTGCTTACTAACAGTCTATACCATTTTATTCTGTATGCAGGATCACGGACAGTCTGGAGCCGATCCCAGAAGCCTCCCAGGACACGAGGCAAGGGACACCCTAGATGTGGGGCCAATCTATGTCAGGGTATAAACACATACACTCACTCACACAAGAATTAATTCACCCACTCTGGGCAAATAGAGAACGCTAGTTAGCATAATCTGCATGTCTTTGAACTGTGGGAGGAAACCCGTGTACCTGGAGGAATCCCACCATGCACAGGAAGAACTCCACACACACAAACCTGTGATGGGATATTGCTAGTTATATCTATGATAAAATATAGACAAATTACATGTTTACATATTTCATTAAAGCACACGTGAATGTGTTCTGCAAAATTAATTAACAGAAACATATGTATACTATAAATATTCTCTCTGCTGCCAAATTTTGCTCTTCTCAACAGCAAACAGTTGTTTTACAGATAAAGATAAAGAATTTTGTATGTTGCTATTTTCATTTGAATGAATGTTTTAAGCAGTTATTTTATTTTAATGTAATTATACCCACCCAAATTTCTTTTTTACTTACTAATAAAATTGAATGCAATTGTTCATGCATACAGTGAGCTCAATATTTAAAAAACTTTGGAGACTGACATTTTCCACTCTTAACCCTTTGTTGATAATAAGATGTTATTGAACAAATTGGGTTTGTTGGTGCACTGTTATTGACAACACAACTGCTGAGCCTCTGACGAGCAGAAACAGTACCTTCTTATGGGCTTTGGTCTGTTCTTCTGCATATTTCTGCACCTCCTTAATGAGGTCTTGCAATTTGCGCACAAGGTCCATGTGACAGCCAGCCTGTTTTTCTGTTGACACCTTAAAGACATCCCATACTGGAGCAAATGTCCTGTAGGAAAAGTGTCTTTTTAAAGTCATCACACTCGAAAACAATTCTCTCAAATCAATCTACTATCGACACATACTGTATAGAACAAACAATTCGGATGCTTTGTGCTGCTGATAAGCTTTTCTGCTCATCGCAATTGTAACAAGTGATTATTTAGTTATCTGTATTTTTTTTTTTTGCCTTTTATTGGGGCATTTTTTTTTTTGCATTATGCTCCTGCCATTTGATTGGCTGATTAGAATTATTAGAATGATTAGCATAAATGGGCAAGGGAATAAGTATTCCTAATCAAGTGAGGTGAGGGTCCATGTTTTTCATCATTCTTTAATTTTTATTCTTTAGTGTTATTAACATATGATTATATATGATTATATTATATTGAGTATATGTTCTGTTTTCTGTTCTGGCACCTGGGTGGTGGAATGAACTACCTCTAGATGTGCATATAGCTAAGTCACTGGCAATCTTCAAGTGCCAACTAAAGATCTGTTTCTTAGATATTTGGGTTAATCTACAATTGTAATTCTACAATGCAACAAACCTGAAAGCTACAGTAAACAATAAAACTAATCAAGACATCAACGCTTTAAAACAGTTACCATACTCATTAACACTGGACATAAGATAGAAAGTTTGTTGAATAAAATACTGTTCTACAAAAAACATTGGGAATTAAAAAATAATAATAATAATAACCCTGGTATATTTTCCAGTGTATTTTCCTGGCAAATTGGTAGAGATAAAAAATAACAAAGAGACACAAAAAACACACACACTTTTGGTTGAAGTCAAATACAACAAGATCTCACATACACACAAAAACAAACAAACAAACAAAAGAAACACACACATATACATACCCCAGCTGGGAGAAGTTGCTAGCAGATTTGGCCAATTTGGTGATTGCTCTGGAGTACGTCTCCTCAATTGTAACCCTGAAAACAATTCAAAAACACAATCAATCACTCCTTGCTCAATTTATACCACACTGATTTTAGGCCTTTGTTTGATAAATCATACAATAATACCACTTTGTCAAACAACCAAAAAAGATTTAACTAAGATTAACCTAAGGAACAGGTCGTAAAACTGCCGGAGGTTTCCATCTAAGAACAACTCACAAATTCTTCTCCACGTTATCTTTTAGAACCATTCCAGGCCAGATGTAACCAATCCTGTACCCTCCTTTTGGTGCTTGTGTGTGTGTGTGTGTGTGTGTGTGTGTGTGTGTGTGTGTGTGTGTGTGTGTGTGTGTGTGTACATATATATACTTCTGTCTTCCACAATAATCTTTGAATGTCTCACTGAGCACTGACTTGTGTGTTTCATTGAGGATATTCTGCAGGCGGGTCAGCAGAATATGAGCGGAGCACTGAGTAGACCAAAGGGGGTCTACCAAATAAACAAGAAATCCTTACAAACTCTCTTCCTGCTCATCATTGGGGTGCCCTGTAAAAAAAATCTACCAAAAAAAAAAAAAATCACAGGCATGGGGAGCTCAAGGGGAAAACAACCCACTCACTTCTTCATGGCTATCAAATATGTTCAACATATGCAAGACCATATTAACAACATTGAGAATCCCAGAGGTTTTACATCAGGCTAGAGAGGAGTACATGGCCAAGATATTATAAGATGGAATATTTGATGTGCCCACCCGCCCCTGGTCCTGCCCTATCATTTTGCTTCCCATGACTGACAGAAACCTAATAGTTTCCAATGAGTTCTGAAATTATATATTGTAGATTAACAGTGACCTAAACAAAAAAGACCCACACAACCCAGCACTCCAGGAGTCTGGCTAAAAGTTCTGATCTGCTGTCTCCGTGTGTCTGTGCTCTGACCGTCATTGCTGTATGATGCTACACCCCGATTATTACAGTAATGATACAGTCATTTGGTGTTCCACAGGGTTTGGTTTTAGGCCCACTGCTTTTTTCCCTTTACATGCTTCCTTTACATGATTCGTAAGCATGGTATTAGTTTTCATTGTTATGCTGATGAGACACAGTTATACATCTCAGCAAAACCAGATGAGAAAAACCAGCTTGCTAAAATTTAACAATGCGTAAAGGATATAAGAGACTGGATGCTAATTAATTTCCTTCTGCTTAATCCTGATAAGAGCAACAGTAAAAGACCTCTGTGTGATTATAGATTCTAGTCTTTCATTTGAAGCTCATGTAGATAATATCACCAGGATAGCATCCTTTCACCTCAGAAATGTTGCAAAGTTATATTGTCACTAAACGATGCAGAAAAACTAGTTCATGCTTTTATCACCTTTAGGTTGGACTATTGTAACGCCTTACTGTCTGGTTGTTCAACTCGGTGCATAAACAAGCTTCAATTAGTTCAGAATGCAGCAACGAGAGTCCTCACTAGAAGCAGAAGATACGAGCATATCACCCAGATCTTATCTTCACTTCATTGAAATTCCATATTGATTTTAAAATACTACTTTTGACATATAAAACATTAAATGGTAGGGGTGCTCTGATAAGGATTTTTGAGGCCGATCACCGATTTCCGATCACTAGAAGCTGTATCGGCCGAAACCGATCACAGGGTCTACTTGAAGCCTTATCATGTAGCATTATTTATTAAACTATAACAATGTAAATTAATTATTGAAAATCACAAGAAGAGGATTATCATGAATTGACAACTGTATTTATTGGCAAGCAACATGTGCAACATGTCAACTTAAAACATAGCAGCCTGTGCTTGGTTAGTAATTGGGAACAGCTTAGAGCTTGACAAATACAACTTTTCTGTAGATTGTATAAAATGAAATAAAATAGACAGGTGGGATGCGAGTCGTCGGAAGTTCTGCAAGGTCTGCAAGCATCCGAGAGGACCGGCATTTTTTTTTTTTACATGTTTAATGTTTCGTGCGGAAAAATGGAAATGTAATCACAGCGCCAAAACTCGCGGTGAATCATGATGAACAGTACTTATAGCCACCGTATGAAACCGTGTAGGTGAGATAGGAGTATTACCGATAGCCGAGTCAGTGGCGGCGCGCGAGTTGCTGAGCTCTCCCGCTCTCTTAGCGCAAGCCAACTTTGAAAACTGCTCGTGTTCCTTTATGTGACCAACCTTCAAATGTCTGATTCGTTGCAGATTGCTAAAGTATTGTCTTTCACACAACACGTAGAATTGCCAGTCTGGTGAGGATCTGGTGAGGATCTGAGTGAGCCTCCAATAACTAACTGGACTCCTAATTAACATCAATTAACATCAACTGTTATACTGAACTGTCTGCCACCTTACACACAGTATGAATGCAGATCAATTCCTGCTTTCTGTTTCACCCAAAACAATGAGGATGACCCCTGTTGAGTACGGTTCCTCTCAAGGTTTCTTCCTATTGCCATCTCAGGGAGTTTTCCTTGCCACTGTCTTGCTACTGCAATGGACCTACAAGACAATCTGATGAAAGCTAGAAGAAGAAGTGGCTCAAACTTTTGGGTGAAATAACAACTCAAGACAATTCCTGGATAAATTGTGAAGTGGGTGCATTGGGCCAAATGATGTCCGAGAGATTTAGCCACTCACTTCTCCTGGGTATGAGAGTGTGTGATTATACAGGTGTTCATGTGCATGTCTGTGCGTAGAAATTAGGTGGGGTTTGGCCCGGCTGTCTTAGCAGTGCCTGTGGCTACATGTATGCCTCACACATTGAGAATGTAACCCGACAGCAGAATGTGAAATGATGGTTAAAATCTTTCTTTTTTTTTTTGTCAGGCCTCAAACAAACCTTTTTTATCTCCCACACAATTTTACCGATTTCAAGTTATACAAGGCAGGAATGCAGTTCTCCGTTTCAAAACAAGTTTAGTAGGGTGTGTGACAAATTTAAGGCTATACGGGCACCTAGTCATGAATAAAAAACCCTAATCCTATCAATCTTGTTTTTGGTTTTTACAAGCTTCAAGCTTCAACAATCAGGTTACACCATTTTACTAGTTAATTGCTTAGACATCATGCAGTGGGGACTAAAAACAGTAACAATTTTCAAAATGGAAAAATAGATAAAGACATCAAATTTATTTTATACTGGCCAGATCAGACACCTGTATGGGGAATTCCATCATTCCACAAAAGAGCTGATTGTGGGCAAGCAGTATTGCAGAGCACTGCATGAACATGGGGTTCTGTGACTGCTTTAATCAGAGGGCAGGGGGGCACCTGACAAAACATTATGCATACCAATGAGCACAGCTAAAGAGCAAACATTTTCCATTTCCTAACTAGAATCAAGGAGCTGTTACAAATGGCGAAATGCTTATTTAAAGTGCAACTGTCCTCCTTTACTCACTCGTTATAACATGCAGCATGTGGAACAAGGCCGCATCAATAAATAAACTCTGCACCAAACGTTAAATTCCCTTTTCTATTTGGCGAGCCAATCATGGCAATAGTTCTGCATTTCTTAAGAGATGACATTTTCCCCTCATCATACAGAATGTGTGCAGCAGCTATGCATCGCTGTCAGCCTGCATGCATGGAGCAGTAAGGTAAGAACTGGGAACTGCTCTTTATTTCGCTCTTAAGTATTATTTTTGTGATAATGATAAGTCTTTTTATTGCAGGCACCCTATCTAGTAAGACTTGATAATATTCCCAAACTGACGAAGGCATGTTGTTGGGGCAGTTAACTCATTGACCTTTTTTGTGTCATCACAATAAAATGGATTTATGTGATTTCCATTTATGTGAAATCCATGCACACGATTTTGAACTCAAGCAGAGCACCGACATCGCAGGCAACAATAGCATCCCTGATGTCCTGGTGCATTACATCATGGCTATTTATAAACCTTGATGCTCATCTGTTAGTTAGTTTTTCTGATCGGTGCAAACACACTGCTAGTGTTCCGATTAATGAAGATATATGGTATATATGGTATCTTGCCGAGAAATCTCTCTAATGACACTCGAATGAGCGCATACTAATGGGCTCACTGCTGTAAAGTAAAAATAAAACAAAATATAGTTGCAAGCAACGATGACGGGCCCAAGCACCCTGCGCCATCGGCTCCCCGAGCGCACCACACAACCTGTGTTATTTGAGTGTGTCAAGACCTTGAAAAAGCCATCGCCACCCGGTTGCACAGCACAACCTGCACACGTGGACAAAATTGTTGGTACCCTCCGGTCAATGAAAAAAAAACTCACAATGGTCAACATGAAAGTGTGTATGAGCTATGCAGGAAAATCTTGTTTGGGGGCCCCAGAGGGTCCCGGGCCACACAACTCAGGCATCCTGATGGCAGCAGATTCCAACCTGATTCCAACCTGTCTGCCAAGTTTCATGAGTTTTCGAGCATGTTAAGACCCCTGTGAAGTCAAAAAAGTTTGATAATCCTTATAAAATTATAATCCTTAGGAAAACAAGAGGGTCCTGTGCTTGGGCCCTAATTAATCTGCACTTTAAGCGGCACGGTGTCCAATGACGCGCGTGAACACAAAGTGCAAGCTGACACAGAGGGAGAGACCTCTCTAATGAGACTTTCTTTTGCTACAAGCACATGCATGCTACCTGATACTCGATACTGGTAAACCAAGACTTGTTCGTTTTTCAAGTCAAAATTTATTAAAAATTTTTGCCCGTCTTACGGAACACTCGCAAACTGCGTTACTCACAATCCGAGGTTTCACTGTGATTGGATTATACTGTATTCAGTTTTTACACTGGTTTCATTGCTTACACAGCTGATTAAGGACTTTTGTGTAATCTTGTGTGTAACACAACACAATACATTTGTACCATTATTACTGAAATAGACGCGAGTTCCACACGCACGCACACAAAATACAACCCACACAAGTATATTAAGCACCCAAGTATATTAGCCTTTTTAAAAATATGTCCACGTGAACAGCATTGGGGTCAACTTACACTCTTAAATACTGTGTGTGTGTGTGTGTGTGTGTGTGTGTGTGTGTGGGAGGGGGGGAGGGGAGTAGTACTGTATGTGGGTAGTATTGCCCACATTTTATTTAAATTTTTGTGTCCGTATTTTTGTTAAATAAATAATTCCTGGTGAGGAAAAAGTTAGATGCTGTTGTTTTTAGAGACGGTATTTGCCTAATAATAAGACCAACTATTATCAAAATTTGTATTGTTTTGACACAAAAACACATAGAATTAAAAGACAGTATCCTAACTTGTACACTGATCAGCAGAACGCATTATCAATTACATACCAGTAAACTGCAGACAGGACCATGTCCATACAGACTAATGTCAGCCCATCCAGTACATCTGACAGAAACACCAACGCAGCACAAATCGCTTAAGAAAGTTAAGGCACGAAAGATGTACTGCAACTTGCCACACATGGAAAGAACTGCAGCACCCATCGGATGCTCAAAAAAAACTAATTTTTAAAGTCTAATCTACGGCTAAGAACCCCCCTCCAACCCACAGCAACCAAAAGATCTGGTTCCAGCGTTCTGGAGCCAGACACCACAGACACTGGTGTCATAATGGTAACCTACACAATACTGGGCATAATGTTTTTCCATTGTAATGTAATGATTGAGCGGTGTATGCACAAACATAAATGCATACATATGCATGCACACACGCGTGCATGCACAAATTACCTTTCTCTGATGAAATCTCCAAGTTCCTTGCTGGATATCTGTCCATGTTTCATGTTATGGTAGAGGACATCAAACCCATTATTTTTTTCACCCTACAAAAAAAAAAAAAAAAGATTTATGAATAAATTAATGAACAATAACAAACAATGGTAATAACACTGTTATACCAACAAACCTGAATCACTGAGGAGTTTTCCTCATTAGTGGTTCTTAGCAAAACAATCAATAACATTGTTTCATTTATCAGATTGATCACCTTTAAATTAAATGATTTATTTTGTTAAAAATAACAACTAAGAAAAATCCTGTAAGTAAAATTTTGGAAAAAACCTGCTGCAAATGCCTTTGCGATAGTTGTACTGCCTTTATGATGTACTGCCCTTACAATCTTGTACTGTCCTCATGAGAAAGTTCTCAGGTACAGCCATCCCAGACAAACACAGACAGTATTCTGTCATTATCAGATATTCATAGCAAGGGAGAGTCTCCTGTGCCCACAACTCCTTTCCCTGCAGGGCAGTTTAAATCAGGTGGCTACTTGTACTCAATTTCGAACCGGTTTTCCGATAGACAAATCACTGACCCTCAGACAGAAAAAAAAACTGTTCCATGGCAGCACCAACACTTTGCTGGGTCAAGACAAGGTACTACTTAAGTCAAGGGCTGGGGGCTAGCATTGCTGCTAACATTTCTGGCAAAGTACAGATGTACCCAGACATATACAGTAATGTAACTACATGACTCTAGTCCATGGAAAAAACAAAGCTAGTTCTTAAGGAGTTAGCTTTTGAACTGGGTCTAGTGCCAGACATGAACTAGGACTTGGTTAATTTTGGGGGCAAAGGAGCGCTGGTCACAAAGCCAGAACCCCGCATAAAGCACTGTTTATGAGTGATCAAAAGAAAGCTAAGACCAAATTATATGTGCTGGCCAAGTGACATAGTAATGGTTGGGGACTAGAACAAAAAATGGATAACAGGGGAGTCAGTGGTGGAGAAAAAGTAAACATGAGCAAGAAGAAGAATAAAAGAATAAGAGAGAATTGCATAGAAATTATAGTCATATGAATAGCTTTGTTTGTAATATCTTAATGTTGCAACACAGAATGTAAGTTCAGTTACATGCTTAGTGCAGCTTTTAATACAGTGGCCACCAACCACCAGGCTGCCGACCAGCACCGGGCCGCCACACGGAAAGAATGAAAATATACATTTGATTGTATTTACATTTTATTGACTGAGTGTTTTATTTTGAAAAATGATCAGATCGTCTCCTGTTCACTTCCGTTTGCACATCGCAACATGTAATTCATATGCTCCAAGCCCACTCTCTATGTGCCATCAAAAGTGTGTTTGAACATTCTGGATTAAAATCAAGACGCAATATCCTGAAATTTCCACAAAAGCACTTAAAGCTCTGCATCCATTTTCAACAACCTACCTTTGTGAGATGAGCTCAGAGCTCACAGATTCAGAGTTATGGTATGTTGTATATATTATGCATTTTAGTACGCTTTGTTACAGGCACGTGATGGCCGTTCCGTAGAAACCTGTCTTGCATAAAACTAGTACATGGTGCAAAAAAGATTGGAGATCACTGCCATAGATAATTTTTCCACATAGACTAAACAATGTTGAAGACAAGGAAAAGGCTCTTTCCTGGATCAGGCTGTTTATCTATAAACATACAAATCTAAAGTTGCGTGTGCATGTTTGTTTGTTTTTTGTAATTATTATTTTATCACAGCTCTGTTCTGGGCTCACTACTTCTTTCCTGAATATGCTAGCTATATATGCCAGATTCTATTATTTGTACAAATTATGTTAACGTCTACAGCTATACAACAGCAGAAGAGCTACAATGGCATCAAGAATTATAACTACTATGATAACTGATTTTGAACCTGCTTTGAACCCAGCCTATGAATTCTCTCGACTTTTCTAAAATTCAAAAGGCCATATGCTGTGCTTCTCGCAAGAGAAAAAAAGAAAAACTACTCTTACATTGGTGATTTATTTCTCGCACAACACAATACTTTTGATCAATATTTTTCATGTTTTATTTTGGTTCCATATTTTTAAAATGCAACGTAATGCTGGTTTGAAGAGGTCAAGCCATTTGTTATTTTATCAACATCTTGTTCATTACATGACTACAATGAAATAATTGTCAATTTTTGTATTCTATTAATTTTCACATCTACACACAGGAGACTTCACAAATGTAATAAGAGCCAACATGTATTCTTCTGCGTGTACTACAGAGTAGTGCTTGTTTGGAGAGACCGAGCACTTTACTCAATGCTAGGGGTGCTCAGATCAGGATTTTTGGGACCGATCACTGAGCTCTAGAAATTGTATTGGCCAATACCGATACCGATCACCGATTACAGGGTCTACTTGAAGTCTTATCATGTAGCTTTATTCATTAAACTATATCTAACAACTATGTAAATTACGTATTGAAATCACAAGAAGAGGATTATCATGAATTGACGACTGTATTTATTGGCAAGCAACATGTGCAACACGTCATCTTAAAACATAGCAGCCTGTGCTTGGTTAGTAATTGGGAACAGCTTAGAGCTTGACAAATACAACTTTTCTGTAGATTGTATAAAATGAAATAAAATAACAGACAAGTAGGACGCGAGTCGGCGGACGTTCTGCAAGGTCTGCAAGCATCCGTGAGGACCGGCAAAAATTAAACATAATCACTGCGTTGAAACATGATGACCCGTACTTACGGCCCACCGAGCGGAACCGCGTAGGTGAGATAGTAGCGGTATTACCGACAGCTGATTGAGTGGCGGCGCGCAAGTTGCTGAACTAACTTTGAAAACTGTTAATGTTCCTTTACGTGACTAACCTTCAAATGTCTGATGAGGTTCGGTGTGTTAAAATGCTTTGGGTGCTTTCGCCTCGTGGAATTTGCTTGTTACACAGGTTTTAGATTGCTAATGTATTGTCTTTTTCACACAACACGTAGAATTGCCATTTTAGCAGCGCGAAAAAAATTGTCCCGCAAGTTATAGAGACTGCCGATCAAACGGAGCACCCCTAATTAATACAATATTTATATTTTCAGCAGCACCTGAAATATTCCACTAACAAACTGACATTTTGTGTTATAATAATTTATACAAACAAAAAGTTTTTAATTTCTTAATAATATTGTGATTCTTATAGATATCGTGATTCCCATCCCTAGTATGTTATGTTTGAAAATGTATAACAGGAAATCAGGAAACTAATTAAAGAAATATTATTGTTATCTGTAATTCACAAGTAATAGGAGCAAGGGGTGTCTTTGTGAACGTGTGGCAATGGCAAATGGTTCTCATGTTTCACGTGTTTCAGGTAGGAGGGCCCCTTCACCTGGTTTTGCCTGGATGGCGGTGATTGATGAGAAGAACACTGACACAGCACAGAGTAAACATATGAAATAGCTATAAAGCAGGGCAATACAGAGCGTCACAGGAGATCTTTCCTCCCAACGGCAGTAAAATTATATAACTCTTCTATGTAACCTACACACTATGTGGATATTCACTGTCAATGACAGTAACATAATAGAACAATAATACTTACCTGTATTAGGTATATGACAATTGTATTATCATATACTATCATATCGCAATAAATTATGTAATACAAGATTACATATTATAATACAAGATTACATATATTTATATACTAGTTTATTATGCAATATTGTATTAACGTAGTGTGCAATATGGTACTTACTGTTTGAGGACACTTCATATTTTATCAATATGCTGTTTTTTTACTTTACCTGATAGCAAGGGTGAGCAACTGTAACCGGGAGTAAGCAATTTCCCCATGGGGATTAATAAAGTTCTTTGAATCTTGAACATCGTTGTGTCTGCAGTCCCCGCAAACTGGACATTATATTTTAGATTTTGTCCCCTTTGGATTGCAATAAAGAACACTGTATGCTATACAGCTACCAGACTCAAGAACAGCATATTTAAATCTGTCCCTTAGACCTTATCAACAGTGGTATATTTCACAATGAACCTCCAAAAACAAACCAGTTTAATAATAAACGTAAATTATCTGTACATTTATGTTATCAATAAATTTGTGTCGTTTTCTTCTGTTCTTCCTTGTATTCTTTTACTTGATTCTTGATCCCTAATGTTAAAACATAAATTTATATATGAACATTTTCTATAATCATGAAAAAAAGCACACCGATAGTCGTTGCACCCGAGACAAATTCCTTGTATATCCAATACAGCTGATTCTTATTCTTATTCCTAACCGTTCTGATATCTCATGAGATCGCTATGCTTCACTGAACAGCCATCTTGCCTGACCTGAACCCCACAGAGAAGCTATTAGGTACTGTTAAGAGAAAAATGAGAAACACCTGACACGGCAATACAGTTGAGCTGAAGGCTGTTCTGCAATAATGCCTCAGCAGTGCCACAGGCTGATCGCCTCCATGCCATGCCACACTGATGCTGTATTGACTGAGTATTGCAGTGTTTCAACTCAATAATACTGGCATGCCAACAAGACCACCCGCCATGCCAGGGGTCAGGCCGTTTTCTTTATCCAATCCCATGCAATGCACACACAACATAAACACTGTGTCTGCTCCCTGCTTCAATCTGATTAACCTCTGACAGCTCTGGTAAGAAAAACAAACAAAGCAGAGAATAGTGTTGTGCTTGAATACGCTCATTTTTTGGCATGAGCATCGCTCATTTGATTTCTACTACTGCAAATATAAAGATACTGCACACTGGTAACATCTCTCTGACACATGCATATTATATACAATATAGCGGAAATGAATGTTTTGAGGGTGGGAGAAAAAGACAGTTCTCAAAAAAGAGAAAATACAAAACACACTTTTACTTAAAGTACAGGTGAATGTACTAATATAATGCCTATAACAGCAGTAAAAATAATGGCAGATTTGTTCCCTGCAATTTTCTATCATCCATGGTGGGTTTAATGGTAGTAAAAGACATGTTAAGAGCATTTAACAGTCTTATTCAGTCATTCATTAACTCATAATTAATTAATTCATATATATATATATAT
>QMIH01000345.1:70112-109795 GCA_003987875.1 Clarias batrachus | reverse complement strand
TATATATATATAACATTACTTTAGGCATTTTGGAAAGAAATCCTTGCAGTTCACATTTTGTCTCAGATAAAAAGGAATTTATAAATGGAATTACTTTTTAAATTAAATATAGTTATACAGGCATACTGAAAATGAAAATAAGCACATTTGTCAGTTAATCAACATGCTTATTTAGCTGTACGGGCTCCATGAATGAGACTGTAGTAGTGGCATAGTCAAGTGCCAGCGTGTGAATAGAGGAAAGACCCAGGGGGAATGTGTCATTTGGATAAATGTGCACCTGTGGTTAGTTATACTAAAAAGTGTTCTGTGTTGCAATGAGCACCAGTGAAGTAGGTTGGGGGGCATAAACACAGGCAGCAAAAGTGAAGCTGAACTGAACTGTGTGTTTAAGTGATTTAGATTCAGAACGCGCTAAAAAGAGCCCCCAGAAAGAAAAAAGGAAAATAAAGAGCCCTTTTGAGTTGTCACAAGTCTGCCTCTCATCTCCTCAATCCCATAACAAACATGAGTGTCCAAGACAAAAACATATACAACACGGGTTGGACAATGAAACTGGAACACTGGCCAATTTAGTATTGGAGGTTTCGTGGCTAAATTTGACCAGCCAATCTTCATTGATTGCACATTCCACCAGTAAGTAACAGAGTGTGAAGATTTAATTAGCAGAGTAATAGCACAGTTTTGCTTAAAATACTGCAATGCACACAACATTATGGGTGACATATCAGAGTTCTAAAGAGGACAAATTGTTGGTGCGCGTCTCACTGGCGTGTCTGTGACCAAGACAGCAAGTCTTTGTGATGTATCAAGAGCCACAGTATCCAGGCTAATGTCAGCATGCCACCAAAAGGGACAAACCACATCCAACAGGAGTAACTGTGGACGCAAGAGGAAGTTGTCTGAAAAGGATGTCAGGGTGCTAACCCGGATTGTATTCAAAAGACATAAAACCACACCTGCTCAACTCACTGCAGAATTAAATGTGCACCTCAACTCTCCTGTTTCTGTTCATGGGGAGCTCCACAGGGTCAATGTACTGTACATGGCCGGGCTGCTATAGCCAAACCTTTAGTCACTCGTGCCAATGCCAAACGTCGCTTTCAATGGTGCCAGCAGCGAAAATCTTGGGCTGTGGACAATGTGAAACATGTATTGTCCTCTGATGAGTCCACCTTCACTGTCTTACCGACATATGGTTACGGTTACGGTTTGGAGAAGCCCCAAAGAAGCATACCACCCAGACTGTTGCATGCCCAGAGTGAAGCATGGGGGTGGATCAGTGATGGTTTGTGCTGCAATATCATGGCATTCCCTAGGCCCAATACTTGTGTTAGATGGGCGCGTCACTGCCAAGGACTACCAAACCATTCTGGAGGACCATGTGCAACCGATGGTTCAAACATTTTTATGCACCAATACACACAGCAAGACTGGTGATAGAGTATTTTGATGAACATGAAAGTGAAGTTGAACATCTCCCATGGCCTGCACAGTCACCGGATCTAAATATTATTGAGCCACTTTGGGGTGTTTTGGAGGAGCTGTGCAGGACTTGTATCCGTCACTCCCAAGACGAACTGATGCCGTATTGGCCGCAAAAGGAGGCCCTACACCATACTAATGAATTATTGTGGTCTAACACCAGGCGTTTCAGTTTCATTGTCTAACCCCTGTATATGTGTGTGTATATATATATATATATATATATATATTATATATATACATATATATACACACACACACACACACACACACACACATACAAACACACATTATATACACACAAACCTTTGCTCAGTTTACAAAAGAGATTGTAGCATCTGTTAGAGAAACACCTGAACTTTGTGTAGCAGCATTATACATGCAGTAATCATAAAGCTAAATGTAACATGATCATAAACTAGTAGCACAGAGAGAGCTGCATCATATAATACATTTTTGCCTAGAACAAATGCATGTTGTTTCTACGAGATGTAATTATGGCTGTTCAGTGCAGACTAAACCACCACTAAACCATTTGGCTTAATTATTATTCACAGACTGTATGAAAAAGCATAAGAATCTTCTAGTTTCACAGCATTTCATTTAGCCTAATAGCACTACCTAACTTTAAGTGCTAATCCAATAAGGAAGATGCAAAACAGCAAATCGAAGAAACTGAGCCAAAATAAGGTAGAACTAGTTTATGTCAACTAACAAACACTTAGCTTCCATTCATATTACTAAAAATAAGCTGCCTAGTAAGGTCTTTAACACAAACATGGATAACCCTGCTTGTATCCTGCTGGTAGTCTCACAGGTGCAATGTGTCCTTCTGGCTTTAATACACACTGTCTGGCCAAAAAAATGCACACACAAAAAATCACTGTTATTTACAGTAGTTGAGGCTATTTATTAGCTTTAATTATGGGGCACAATGTGATTGCCAATAAATGGGTGAAAAATGATTCCTATGCCATCAAAAAAAAAAAAGAAGTGATTTTCAAGATCATTTGCGGTATTTTGAGACTAGTCTAAGTGTGTTTAATGAGTGGGTTTCGCGATTAATTTGCATGCAGAATTTGGAGAAAAAACCTCATCAGGGGATTTTTAATATGCCCAACTTTTGATAACGTAACTGTTTCCTATGCACCACTCTGAAGCTTATGCACTCAGCAGAAAATCATTGATTATATATGAGTTTGATAGGTCATGGCTGATCAAGCTGAAAAACAGACAATTTTTATATAATATAATATATATTAAAAAAAAGATCAAAAGATATATATTTTTAAGCGATTTAGACACACACATGACAAATGGTAAGAGACAAATAACGTATGCAATATTTTCCATTGCCACAAAATCCAACAGCACATCAAATGACATCCAAAATAGCCCAAAAACCTCACATAGAAAAAATAAATAAATAAATGTCAGTCAACAGTGGTTGGAAATGCTTCTTTTTTTTTTTCCCTAAATCGAAACTTGACTCTGTGGGAACTTTAACACACTTTGTGCTTTCACAGTATTCAAAATATGAATATGTGTGTGTGTCTTCAATTATGCAAGTGTCTATGGAACTTTGTTTATGGCAGTGTTACTCGTTAACACTGTCTATACAGCAAGCTTTGTGCATTTGTCATCAAAGAATGCTCTCTAAGGCTACGTAGAGGAGTCATAATTTTAAAATTACAGTGCTTAAACACAGCAATGTTTTTATTACCTGCACAAGACACGCCCACCCAGATGACAAATAGTAGCCCATCCGAGGAAACCCGCCCAATCAAGCAAAACAACTTGTGGCTTTTACAGTGCAATTTTCCAGACTGTTGTGATCAGCCCACTTTACACACCAAATCGTATATCAGGATGTCGTATTCACATGAATGATCCTCATGAAATTTAAAGTTGTTCTGGGTTGAAAGTCCCCTGGAAGGGTCAACCTAGTACAATTTAGCCACAAGGATGAACCCATCACAATTTCTAGATTAACTGATGATAAAATGAGCAAATTCAGACGTGAAACCTAGCCCTTCAATTTCAGCAAAGGAGTGCCTGTCTGAAAGGAGCTACAGTGTTGTGTGGCACAGCCACTATGCTCATGTCCCACTTACAGAGCCAGGGTTGTGCACGAACACCCAATTTTTTTTTACCCCTGCACAGAATGGACAGCTAGAGGACAAGGAAGTGATATTCACGAAATTTCACAAAAAGTGTATTTTGTTGTTTGTACAAGTGTGCCATTAGAATCACTCACCCATTCTTTACCAACAGATTTTATTTAATTGATTTAACACTGCAGCAATCAGCAAAAAAGTGCAAGAAAATGATAAAGCTCATCTACAAGAAACACACAGATGTACACATTATACACACTGACCTGTGGAAGTGTATTGCTTTTGCCAACTATGATTATTTTGTGTCCGAGTTCCTCAAAAGCGTTAACGTCTGTATGTTGAAATACATATTACGGAACACAAAGTGAGACATTTGTTGTCACGTACATTGTGAGCTGATTCAATATAAAAAGTTGCTGAGACACAACACAGCTGATTTTTTTGTTAAAGGAGAATAGATGTGAGAAATACAATAACACTGGCACTTTTTTCCTTTAAAACTTTAAAGGTAACCTTCACATGGTTATGTACAGCAAGTCATTAAATATAAATATTATACGGGATGTTTCACTCCTGACTAACTTAAATACCGAAGAAATCACTTTAAAAAAAAATTGGAGACAAACAGCAACGAGATCCAATGGGCTTCCGAATGTAACTATTAAAGTGCTACGTCACACAGCCTTAGCCAATCGCCTCGCAGGAAGGCTGGACTGCAGTTGGCTGGTCAGGTCTGTCCGAGCTCACCGAGGCCCAATCCCGGGTGTCGCGAGCCGACATTCGCCGACTAATGTAACATGGTGTACGGGACGTCGAGTCTCATGTTTCGCTAGCCCATGTTTTACCGGTAAACTTTCTCCACCGAGGAAAGCACCACAAATACAGGCCAGACTATAAGAAGCACTTTATAGAATATTAAGGACTTGAACTGAACAACTGACATTCAGTGAGACTAATGAAAACAGCAGCTTACCGCGGATAATAACAAAAACATACCTACCCAGAAATTTTCCAGGAAGTAAGGCTGTATCATCTTGGTTTCTTAATTTTTTTTTTACTGCTAAGTCGTTCTTTTCTTCGCTTTTTTAAACTTCAGTGTCAATTAAAACACCTTATCTAGCGCCCTCCTCCAATTTTATATCGTTTGGAGCTCTTTTCTCTCCTTCCCCTATTCTGTTTCTTTTCTACATCCGCTCTGAAAACTCCACTTCTTCTTCTGCTGCTGCTTCTTGGCGTTTACCGGCAGTTGGCATTCATTGTGTTGCATTACCGCCACCTTCTGGTCGTAATCCCCCTTTATCGTCTTTTCGGTTTACCCCTCACAGCTCAGAGCATTTTAGCCACTTTTTTGTTTTGATGTTTTTATTAAACATATACAGGGCTCAGGATTGTGCAGTATAGAGTAGCATATACTAAATAGGCAATATGATGAACTGAATTTGAGTTCATTTTAACCAATTATATAAACACGACTCACTCACTCATCCTATATACCGCTTTATCCTGTGTTCAGGATCGCGGGGAGGGGGGCTTATGGCACGATGTGGGGTACACCCTGGACACGTTGCCAATCCATCGCCGGGCACACACACATACTGTAGACACACTCACATACTCATTCACACACTACAGGCAAATTTAACCAGCCTGGTGGCCAATCTTCATTGATTGCACATTCCACCAGTAAGAGCAGAGTGTGAAGGTTTAATTAGCAGAGTAATATCACAGTTTTGCTTAAAATATTGCAATGCACACAACATTATGGGTGACATATCAGAGTTCTAAAGAGGACAAATTGTTGGTGCGCGTCTCGCTGGCGCATCTGTGACCAAGACGGCAAGTGTTTTTGATGTATCAAGAGCCACGGTATCCAGGGTAATGTCAGCATACCACCAAGATAGATAAACCACATCCTACAGGAGTAACTGTGGACGCAAGAGGAAGCTGTCTGAAAGGGATTTGCGGGTGCTAACCCGGATTGTATCCAAAAGACATAAAACCACAGCTGCTCAACTCACTGCAGAATTAAATGTGTACCTCAACTCTCCTGTTTCCACCAAAACTGTTCGTCGAGAGCTCCACAGGGTCAATGTACAAGGTACATATGCGGCTATAGCCAAACCTTTGGTCACTGGTGCCAATGAAACATTGGTTTCATTCGTGCCAGCAGCGAAAAAATCTTGGGCTGTGTACAATGTGAAACATAAATTGTTCTCCGATGAGTCCACCTTCATTGTCTTTCCCATATATGGGAGAGTTACGGTGTGGAGAAGCCCAAAAAAGCATACCACCTGACCAGACTGTTGCATGCCCAGAGTGAAGCTTAGGGGTGGACGATATGCAAGCAAATATGCCCTACCTGTCATCAAGACATTCAAATATATTTTATTGCATAGTGGTTATAAAGGGTACATTTTTAGACCTCCGAGTGACACAGTGGCAAAGTGCTCGCCCTATCATCCGGTTTGATTCCCGGGTGATGCTTTAAGCTCTCGCAGCCGGAGGTCTAGAGAGAGCTGATTGTCCGAGCTCTCTCAGAGGGGCGGGATGAGATGTACTTGGTGCTCCCACATTAATCACGGCTCTACAGCCAATCAGGAGCGTCTGTGAGCTCACGAGAGTGTTACGCCACCTCCAACGGTGTGTGAGCGAGCAGTTCGAAAAGATGCGGTCGGCTGGCGTCACGTGGTTCAGAGGAAACCCGTGATAGTCTTCGGCCCTCCCGGCTGAGTGGTAGTAGTAGACTTACTAGTAGTAGTGGGAGCCCGTAGTGACAGGGAGGAATTCGACAGGCAATTCGAGTAAATTAGGGAGAAAACCGAGGGAAAAATCAAATTAAAAAAGGTACATTTTTAAGGAAGATATATTATCCCCTTCTCGACAACCTGTTAAAAGTGTATTAATAACAAGATCAATGTAAAAATGATGCACATGTCCACCCTCTGATGGAAGGATTCATGACTGGAGGACCATTACCGGGTGGACTTTTTTTGTTGCTAAAGTTAGCATTGAATGAGCACATGGTGAACCTTCAGTTAGCAAATTTTCTCTCTGATTCTTCTATGCTAAATGCTGCATTTTCTTACTTTTACAACCCATAAACCTTTTCCTATTTTCTTTTATCCTCTTCCCCCACTCACTCTCCTTTACCTTTTCCTCTTCACTATACTCCGCATTTTTATTTGTTTCACTATCACTCCCCAGCCTCTCAATGCTAACTGAATTTGTAAAGAACACCACAAGAATATAATTCCAGAGCTATACAGCCATTGGTCAATACCCGATAACTCAGATAATTTCCGGAAGAAAAAAAAAAACCTCACACTAAGCTTGTGCACATAGATACTGTCCACCTAACCCACCAAGTTTCAGTTCCACCATGAATTGGTCTCCCAGACCAAAAATACCACTTCTCTCTTTTGAGTTGTTCATTATTCAAAGAAAGGGTGGCCTTTCTTTCACCTTATTCTCGAATGTGAGACTTTAACAAATAATTATCTTACACTTTGACAGTGAAATTTGACTATTACGAGGTGGTAAAAAATATATATACTCCCAAAATATCGCGGAATATTTCCTAAAGTTTGAGATGAAACACATATACATTATATTATAATAACAATTACAATTATAATATATTTGGACTCATTCCTGAGCATATGTACAAATTGTATTTTCCCTCTCTCAGACTGTCTCAGCTTGCTTCGTACTTGCCAGGGTGTCCAGATCACACCAACATCACCCCTATGTATTGCTGAAACACATTGTAATAATTACAAGCAGACTGCCTGAAAACAAAAAGCAAATAGGAAATGAGCAAGATCTTGGGACTGGCAGGATATTATGACAGGTTTGTATTCATTTCACCTTACCAGCCTTTTGACTGTTATTGATATGCTTCCTTTAGGTAATACAATTTGTAAATATGGTAATAATTTCCATTGTTATGCTGATGACGTACAGTTATGTCTCAGAAACTCCAGATGAGAGACCATTAGACACGGGATGCTTATTTACTTCCATCTACTAAATTCTGACAAGAGAGAAGTACTGGTACTAGGACCACATGCAGGTAGAAATAACCTTTCTGTTTTATCCTATGCAACAGTAAAAGACCTATTATACTATTGCAAATTACTAGGATAGCCTTCCTAGGAATATTCATTAGTAGGATATAATATTACTAGGATAACCCTCTGTCATCTCAGAAATATTGCAAGCATAAGAAATACTTTTTAAAAAACTGGTTTATTTTGTTATATCTAGGTTGGACTGCTGTAATGCAGTTCTGTCTGGATGGTATACTAGGTGCCTGGACAAGCTCCAGTCAGTCTAGAATGCAGTAGCCAGAGTAATTTCTAGATCCAGAAGGTATGAGCACATTACACATATCTTATCCACACTGCTTTTTCCTAGTGAAAGTTTGCATAGAATTTACTACTATTGACCTGTTAGTGTTGCATGATCCACCGTTTCTACTTCAAAGTGTGCAGGCTGCTGGTTGGTACCTCATATTATAAAATTACAGCAGGAGGCAGAGCTTTTTTTTCTTACACAGTCTCTTAGTGTTTAAGGCCTTTGTCTAAGATAAAAGTGCAACATCTGGTGGATTCATGGACATAGAGTGTTATGGTGGTTTGGAATGTTTGAATGCTGTCTTTCCCACACTCATTGATCAGTCAGATTTGTTGATGGTGAAGTGACTAGGTTGCTTTACTTCCCAAGGAGCTATTATGTCTGTGTTTACTTCTGGCTCCCTCCTTGTTGTTATGCTGCCATAGTTAGTCCTCTAGACAGAACTCTAGACAGTTCTTCTATGATGTCTTATACCTACAGTCGCTGAAAAATTTTGAACTGAAATGCTTACAAACAGTTTGTACCCAAACAGTGGAGGACAAGAAGTGTGGACTTTATATTAACTTGACCACTTTTCTCAATATATTGAACTTTCGTTCTTATAGGGTACAGATATACTGTAGCAGATTTGCAGTCATACTCTCTGGGATCATCCAGATGATGATGGGTTCACTGTCGAGTGTGGTTGCTCTCAAGGTTTCTTCTTATTGCCAACTCAGGGAGTTGCCACCAGCGCATGTCTTGATAATCACGGACAAAGTTATAATTAGAATTATAATTTATACACATTTCCTTAAATATATATTTTTTTATCTATTTCCATTTTTTTAATTCTGTAAACCTGTTTTGAAATGATCACCATTTTGAAAAGGGCTCTACAAATTGAATTACATAAAATGTTTAACTTGTATCTTCTTGTATCAAAAAGAAAACAGTGGAACTGTGGGGGAATCCACATCTCATCTATTTATGAATAGTTTTTGTAATTTTTTCTTTTTAGTTATATCATCAAAGATAGTCTTGCTACAGTCACTGCTTTCACTCTGTACAAATTGTACATACACATTACTCACTGTGACAAGAAGCATACCTAATTAAGTCCCCCTCTCTCTCTATCTACTCAGATACCAGTGATTCTGAGCCCTTCTGTCCTTTGGACCTGCCTGATCCATCTTGATGTCCTACTTTAAGCTCAAGTTGTTGCTGAGGAGTGAGACAGTCTGTCTCCCCACTGAATCACTACTCATGGGAGCAGGGAAATCATGAACTTTGTATTTTGACTGATTTTATTAATTGCATCATTGCACAAAATCATGCAATATCATGTTGATATTTTGTATGTTTTGTGTTATATTGAGTCTCATGAAGTACCGATAGTCTTTATTTGCATTTATTTGTTTTTGTCCAAATGTTTAAATAAAAGGTTAGAGCAAAGTAAGAGCAAATGGGTGCTTTTCTTGATTGGGTTGTTGAAGGGGCGTTCTGCCCAGGCACCATACACATTAAAACCCTCATCTCATTTTACTACTGACGATGGTTCCATTAAGACAGGGGTGTCCAAATCAAGTCCTGGAGGGCCAGTGACCAGCACAGTTTGTAATTCACCAACACCTAAACACACCCACTGAACCTAGTAATTAACAGATTAGTTAAATCAGCTGTGTTTGAGAAGAACAACCAAACTGTGTTGGACACTGGCCCTCCAGGACTGGATTTGGACACCCCTACACTAAGATATCAGAGATGACTTTGGACTAAATTTGATAGTTTTACTCTGATGGCTTAGAACTGTAATAGTTTTAGGACTGAAATTGCCATGACCAGTTTTGTATCCATGTCTCTATCTGTGAATAGCAGATTACAAATAAGAATTTCCTTTTGCAATTGCTTTCTAATCATAACACAGCTATAGACGAGGTGGTATCACTCTTTACTTTGTACTTTTCAAACTTGCTGAAAGTAATCAACATGTCTTGTATTCTTTTAGCACTGAAATAAGAAATTATACAGTACATAAAATATAACTCATGTAAATATTCAAACTGTCCTTAATCTTTATTGCATTTTTTTTGAAGATACGGCATGAATTTGTAGGCACACCCACACACACTGCTAAGAATTATACAGCCGATGGGTACAGTTCGGTTCAACTATAAAATGTATTTTTTTAGTCACACGTCCCACAATATCATGCTGCAGAAAACCTTGGATCAAATACCATCATTTCTTCTGGACACTGTGGACACTTCTAAAAACAATAGGATTTTAATACCAGGCACAGATGCATCAATACAGTATTTTGTATACATATTTTAATTTAAGCAATGACCATAACCATTGTGTGTTCAGTCTGACAACAGTGGTCTCAGAGTCCTTCGGCTGTTGGTCCTCCTGTTGCCCTCCTTTAGAAAAGGCAAATGTTTCCTTTTCCCTTTAGGAGTGTGGTATAGCAAGTGGTCCAGCTTTTGTAGGTTCACCTGACCTGCCTCCTGCAGCTGCTTAACCAGATGCTCAACCTGTACTCTCCATGGCCCACCTTCACTTCTCTCACTTAACACATCAACCTAAAATAGAGAGACCAACAAAAGTAAAAACGATAAGTAGAATGAGATTTCCAGATTGCATAAAATCAAATTTCATGACATGATTACTGTTTTATTTTGTTTCATGACTATCAATTGATCATCATTTAATTTGTCTCACCACTTCCTGGCAGAAGTCTGGCTTCTTTACAAACACTAAACTACTGGACAATAAGGCTGCTGTGAGGACAGAGACTGCATCTTTTATTGAACCTGCCCTGGCCAGCAGTAGTACCTGCAGTCAACATAAAGATTTATAATCATCATTAAAACAGTTTGCGTAAGTATTTCTTGCTCCACACCACACCACACCACACCACACCAAGCATACTTACTCTCAGGTTTTGGCAAAGTCTGCTGTCTGTGTTCATGATCTGAGAGTAGATGCTCTGTGCTTGCTCAACATCATCCTGAAAGATACAAAAGCATTAAAGTTTTTTTTTTTTCCTTGGATCAGTAGGAACATAACACACCTTTCCTACAGTTGTTATGGTGGTATCATCATTTTTTTCCTATACACCTCTTCATGAAAAAACCTTAAAATATCTCTTGAAATGGGGTGCCCTCAAATTGCTCAATTACTCTTAACTCCTTGCTTAGATGCACTGAGTAACATAAAATCAGATATGATTAAAATAGGATGTGCTTAATATTACAGTAAATTACACAGCAAAAGCCTTACCTGCTTGAGGGCAAAAGCAACTGCAATACAATAAGCATGTCTAGGAATGAAGCTGCCTTTAGCCTGACCCTCCTCCAGCAGGGCTAAGCAGATCTCGTAAGACTTAGAGGTGTTCTAAAGTAACAATATACAGGAAAATTTATTCACTACATTAATCCACTATATATATATATATATAAGTGTAAAAATAGTATATATGTATCCACATTTAAATGACAATTTGCAAAAGATTCAATACAATATAAATTTTTCATACTAGTTTGTAGCACGTAGCAAATGCCAGTGTAAACGTGTCCTTGTTGAAAGCAACACCTTGAGCTTTCATCTCCCACATTAGTTCCAAAGCTCCTGCATAGACATATTTATATAAGAACTCTCTGTTTATGTCTATAACCATGAGAGTCTATTGCATTACTAGCATGAAGTTGACCATGTGTACTTGGTAGTTAGAAAACAAATCTTTAAGTGGTGATCTAATACTAGTCTGATAAAGATGAGCTCTACTAGGTATTGGTTAGAACCCCCTCTTTAAATTTTATGTTTTGTCCCAAAATTAAATAAAAATCATCTGATCATAGTGGATTTTAGTGTTAGGCAAATACAACCTCAGACAAAAAATATAACTTTTTTTCACGGTACAATGTTTCATTTAACAAAAAAGAAAAGAAAAGAAAAAAAAAACTTGGAAATTCCAAGTACCTCCTTAGCAGTCAGGTGCTGTTAATCATCAGCCTTTAATTAACTGATAATCAGAAGATGTGCAGACCTCTATGAAAGCAAATAATTGGGCAATTTGCTAGACTTGAGCATTCAAGTGTGTGTTAACTAAATGCCAAAAGGGAAAGACATAACCAATGGTCTTAGAGTGCCACAGTTCTACAGTAGGAAATATTTATAAGTGTAGACAGTGTCCCTATACATTCACCCCACCGTCAGACTGTGCAATGCTCAGAGAAATTGAAGAAAGAAAAAAAAAGAGGAGAAGAAGAATTATATCTCAGACCCTACAAGCCTCACTGAGCATGTTCAATGCTAAGGCCATGACAGCACAATTACAAAAAGATTGAACAAGTAGTCTGTTTATACGGAGATTCGCAAAACTGCATAAGGCACAAGACCTCTCCTACAGACTGTAAAACAACATTTTAGCTAAAACACATTTTAGCTGGTTTTGGAATTGCCTAAAGTCCAGACCTTAACTCAAGTGAAATGATGTGGCAGGTCCTTAAGAGAACTGTGGTTACAGTAAGTGAATTTCCAAAAAACTCACTGAACTGAAGGAATGTTGTAAAGAAGAATGCACCAAAAATGTACCTTTTCAAGTTACTAACGGTGGATCTACAGTATAAGCTATTGAATCATGGGTGTACTTACAATAGTATTGCCCACATGTGGGTTTTTTTTTCCTCATTTGGCTTCATTTTTGTTAAATAAATAATTGCACAATGAAATAATTTATATGTTGCTGTTTGTTTAACACTGGATTTGCCCAATACTAAGACCTGCTACGAGCAAATGATTTTTATTGTTATTACACAAAAAACACACAGAATTGAAAGACGGTACCTTTTGAACATTACTGTAATACCAACATTGCGGATATCAGGATTTAAACCAACACATTTACTTGAACAGTTACACAAGAATTGCAAACATAGAAGGGATTTTGACCACACAAGGAGCTGCATTAGGCTTAGTGTGGTCACTGGTTGCTTAGTTGTCCTTCATTACACTACCTCTTGTTAAGTACTCATCACTCCATAAAAGAAACGCTCCACAAGACCTGCTGGGTTTGGAGATGCTCCGACCCTGCTGAGTAATATATCCCAGCCATTGACAGGGGTCATTGCATCAAGATAAGTAACGTCATTCACTTGTCAGTAAGCTTTAATGTTATGCAGAATTGGAGTACTTTTTACCATTATTTAATTTTCTTAAATTACTTTACAAACTAATCTCTTCATATGATTTGATATTATTCATGTCCTGAAAAACTGAAATTCTTACCTTCATACTGTCCCTTACTGAACAGAAGGTCTATGGCCAAGTTAAAAGATGTACAGTCTGGAAAGAATCCTTTCAGCCTCTTAATGAAAAAAAGTTAAAGAAATGTAATAAAAAGGGCATACAATTTGGTAGAAGAAACTGCTAAATTTCTAAAACTTGTTTCACATATAGCATTACTTCTACAATTTAGAATTCTTCTAAAAATGTAAACATATATGCCATGGAATGTGTTTAATAAGTTAACCAAAATGTTTTTAAAATATAATTTATTCTATTTATTCTAATTCTAGATCAATGCATATTCAAGGTAATTAGTACCTTATCAGTTAGTGTAGTGTGTACTAAATCTGCCAAGCCCAGCTCGTAACAAAGTCTCATAAATACAGGTCCAAATCTGAACTCTCCAAACGCCACATTACAATTTTCTTCATGGTACCTGAATAGAGAAGTTAAAAAACATTCCATTTACACTGTCTAGGCAAAAAAGTGAGCATTTCAGGATGGTCAAAAATTTACCTGCATCAAGTAAATAAAAATAAAAATATAAACAAAGCACTTTCATATATAACTAAAATGAACATGTGTTCTTTCAAAAGACGTGTGTAACCTTCCTACAGAATGTGCGACTTCTAGCAAAGAAATAGCTAATGCACATCTATGCATTCTAATAGAGGTTCTGTGAAGGTTTGTCGAATTTCCACAACTGTTTTAGGAGAATTTTGGATAGAAGTGTGACCATGATGGACAACATTGACACTAAATAGCAGATAGCGATCCCTACGTGTGCCTCTGTTTCACAGGCAGGTGACATTGAATATCCAAATAAGAACACCCTGTAAATTGGGCTTTCAGAGCTCAGATGCCTGGAGTTGCAGATTTCTTTAGAAAGGCATGGTAGTTTAGTCATTTTCTCAGTCTGTCCTTTGCTTTCTCCAGATTCTCTCAACTTCTTTTTCAGACTGACAAATGAAACTCTTATAATTTTCCCAATTAAAGTTGTTCACCACCGTATATTTTAGTATTTTCAATTAAGTAAAACACTTAAAAACATGATTTGAGACGGTGACATCTAGCCTTGGTAGGGCATTAGGCAATAAAGAGACCAAAGATAACAAGGATTCAAAGAAACCCATAGCACATATGAAAGCTATATAGTTCATATCACAACTACAGCCTCAAAGTCAAAATTCACAATTAAAGTTATGGTTGGTACTAATAAATAGTCTAACCACCAACTACTTTTGGCAGAAATCCAAACTTGCTCCTCATCTTAAGAACACTATGCACACTAACTGTACGAATCTACTTTTTAAAGTAAACATCACAACAATCCAATTATTTTTTTCTCATTTAGCCAGGTAAGACACTTCCGACAGTGTTTCTAATTTAGGCGCGGCTTGATACTAGGAATGAAACAGATGTAGTCAATTTTCAGAAAACAGCTGTGCTTAGTGACTCTTGATGCATTGACTCTTTCCATTTTTTCTGAAGCTCTTGAGTATTCTTGTCTGCGCTCATCCTTGTCTGTGCACTTTTTTTCTACCACACCTCTCCCTTTCAGTCAACTTTGCATGAATATGCTTCAATATAGCACCATCTGTGTCTTACCTTTCTTCAGAAGGGTGTTGATTAAGGTCTTCTAGACACTGAACTACACAGTGAAATACATGGTCTTTATACTGTAAGAATAATAATTTACTGAAACTGAGACATTTTAATATTTTAAGATACTGGACTTTTGATTCTTATGAGCTGTTCGATATAGTAATCAACATGAAAACAAAAAAGGGCTTAAAATATTTCACCTGACGTGTAATAAATCTATAATATGGGTTTCACTTTTTAATTTATGTTATAAAATGATTTTTCACAACAACTTTTTCCTCAACATTTTAATTTAATTGGTGGCAAGTGAACAGTCAGTTGTGTTGGGTGGAGGAAAAAATGTGAATATGTACTGAGCAGATCTGCTTTGCATGGTAAGCGAGGGTTAGCTTGTGTGCTCTGCTTGCACAGAAGAGGTACTTCATGGCAATAACAGATAAGATTTCATCAGATATATATTCTTCTCTTCACAGGATAGAGACAATGCATCAAGAAATGCAGTGATTTCTTTTTTTGCGCTTTTTCTATTACAGCTTGTTAGGAAGTTTGGGTCAGACACAAGGCCATGATACAGCACCCTTGGGCCAAACAGTGCCAATTTGGTGGAGCTGAAGCTTAAATCCCTGACCTTCAAATCAATAACTTAGAGCATTAACACATTGAGCTACAACTGCCACAAATAAAACTTACAGTACCTCACATCCAAGGTACTAGGTCTCACGACAAAGTATACAAAAGTATTAATGAGGGCCAACCCTGCTTAGCTTGTGAGTTCAAGATCAAGGTCAACCTTTCAGCAGAATAACATCTCTTAGCCTTTTGGTTCCAGATACCACAGGACACATTCAGAGGTGTTTTGGTTCTGTGCCTTAAAAGATGTGTGCTGTTCAGGTGGCACATGGAGGCCTACACAATATTAGATAGGTGGTAGTGATTTTTTAATGTTATGGTATACTGGTGTATACTTCCTAGAGCTGTTACAAGTTGTGTTTGCATGTCTGTTTAAAATAAACATTAAAAAACAAACTAACAATAAAAAAGAATAAATGAAAAAAGCAGGTGATTATATTCTCTAAAATACAACATCTTTGACAGGCTAAACTGCAAGTGAGGGTATGAAAAATCAGTAGATTTGCTTTTAAAAAAATTACAGGATAAACAAAACAATCATTTTAGAGCTTTCCAATTCATGAGCAGAACTTTTGTAGTTGAAAGGCATTTGATTTATATATTAAGTATAATATTTATAGACATTTTGCCCTCTTCTGACTTGTTTGCCAATTCATAAGTCAAATTCCACTTCATAAATCAATGTGTCCAATTCCAGTTGCATTAAAACTGTTGTTTGGCAAAAGTTTTCCAAAATTAATGGAGAAGGGTGTTTTATGAATTTCAGATTGGTGATCAATGAGGAAACTTGAAAGTTGCTCAAAACTTCAACTAATTTGGACCTACCTGTAAATAGCATTTCTAGCTGTAACCATATCCTCAGGTGATTGGCAGAGAAAAAGAAGCAGCTTCAGTTCATCCTTCAAGATCAATTGATTTGTTTCTATTTTCTGATTTATTACATGAAAGAAATGCCCTGTGAGTTCAGAAAGACAATAAGAATGGTTTAGCATTTTAGAGCCTTTTCTACAATGTTACACCCTCACCCTCCAAATCCTGTTTCATATGATTAAGCAACATCACTAACTAACCATGACTGACAAAGCTGGCAACCAAAGGTAGAGTAATTAACACAGGTGAAAGTAGATTTAAATACTTACTAGTACGATGAAGCCAAAAAGTGAGAAGAATAAACCATGGTAGACACTACAGGGAAACTTGTAAGATTTACTTTATATTTTCATTTATTCTGCTTTAGAATATTAGCTAACTTTCAGATTACAGTTTGAAT
Source organism: Clarias batrachus (assembly GCA_003987875.1). Lineage (NCBI taxonomy): Eukaryota > Metazoa > Chordata > Actinopteri > Siluriformes > Clariidae > Clarias > Clarias batrachus. The sequence continues at coordinate 93,061 of QMIH01000345.1, read as the reverse complement.
CCCGTACAACGTTAAATAGAAAGTTAGTGCGCAAGGGGATCAAAATCTTTGTTCCACATACCAATTTGTGCCCTTGATCAGGGATTAGAGAACTATTTCAACTTTGGGCAAAAATAGTTTTGCTTGAAGCTAGTTATCTTTGTAGCTTGTGTTAGTGGTGGACATATCACAGATGGTTCAGAGGCAAGTCAGAACTAATTGGAAGCAATTGTTGAGGAGACAAAATGTTGGTTAAGGTGACCTAACAATATCAAACGTGCAGTATTGCTAGAAGTGCTTCTGTGATTGGAGTTGAATGCAAGTTTTGAAAGAGTTTGTTTTTGGTGTTGAAAGAGTGTTAGAACACTGATGTGGAGCGATAGATACAGGCAAACCTCTCAGTAGTTTAATGCTCTATATAGGGGCAATGTTGCTGTTTTTTTAGCATAACGACTCTTGTAAAGCTAATTATCAATGGAAAATCTAAATCAGGGGGAAAATCTGTATTGCACAAGCATACTGGCTAGCACATTTTATCTGGCTGAAAATGAGGACAGGATAATTAATTTAGGTAACATCAACCTTTTGATCCAGACACTTGTTGGGCCACAGCAAGTTTCTTCTGCTGAAAATCTTGCAGTCTCACGACATCTTCTGACAACAGGTAACGCCGTGCTGGTAACAAGAACGCTTGGAAAGTTGTGAACAACAGCAAAAATCAGAGACCAGTAAAAACTTTTAAAGAAAAATGTAACACATGAACCATAAGTCACAGCATATTACAACAAGGATATTAATGTTGTCAAAATACAAAAAATGTTTCTTTGCTATCTGAATCATCATGGCTTCAATACTTTTTGATATGTTCTCTCTGATACAGAGGTACTAGAATTCTGGGGTTGAAAAAATGGGTTACAAAATTCTAGTGATTGACGTGTTAGAGCAGAGACCTATAGGATTTTTTATATCTATTCTAGAATATTTTTTTCTTAATCGACTAACCTATCGATTATTTGTGATTGGTCTAACATTTATTTTCCATGGTTGCCAGAAATTACCATAGCTTCACATTTTTATCCTTTATTCAAGAATTTTCCACACACTGTCACCACTTTGATTTAACTAAGCAAATAGACAATAGGAACTACCACTGGATATTTACTGCACAGATTAAGGCAAGTTATTTAACCCTAAGTGATACAGTGAGAGGTTTCTCATTTCTTAAACAACCATGTCAGAAGACATCCTGTGGTCAAGGCAAAAATTTTACTCAGTAGCAGAAAGGTAAAATTATTGGCCTGCATCAAGAAATGAACACAACTAAGGAAATTAGTAAAATTGGGATAAGAACTATAAAACACATTATTAAAACCTGGAAGGATAGTGGTGAACCATCTTCGAGGAAAAACACCATGAATTAACGAGATAGATAACTAAACCGCTAAATAACAGTACAATTGATGGCGAAAGTAAGAGCATTCCCACACTCACAATGCAAAAAGAACTCAAGGGATTGGGATTAAATAACTGTCGCCTTCAGTAAACCACTTATAAGTGAGGCTAATCAGAGAAAATAAAATTAATTCATATTTATTATATGTATAGATCAAATTATTTATAAATGATCTACACATATAATAAAACTGTAAAGTTGGCATATTGTATAGTGTCTGTACATTGACGATATCTGTGAAAACAATTTGGGGGGGGGTGCATAAGATGGGTAATAGAACACATCAAGATGGTTTTTGGAATTTTTGTCTGTGCACACTTCATGTAAAAACTACTTGGCTGAGCTTGAGGTAACTTGTAGGGTTTGTTTCAATGCAATCGGCCCATGAGAATAGAAGATGTGCTACTTTGGAATTTAAATGAAAAACCCCTTATATCATTAACAATTGACCTGATGGTATGAGCACATTCCAAGATTTTACACGTAGATCAGCCATCACAAAGTAAAAGACTTTAACTCCACAGAAAATGATTGGGAAGTGCTGGAGAAGACTTTATGCAGGGGAGTGAAATGAATGTTTTGACATTGCACATGTTAATCAAAAGGATGCCACGACCATAATCAAAGCAAAAAGTAGTCTAATGAAATATTAGAGTATGCAATTTTTTTTTTTTGCCAGGTAGTGCATGTGTGTGAATGTATGTATGCTTGTATGTATATAAATAGACAGATAGACAAATAGATGGATAGATGTGAAATACACATCACACTACCAGTCAGTTACATTTGGACACACCTTTAAAATGTGATTTATTCATTTTTATTATTTTCAACATTTATCTCTTCCATTTCATTTCAACATACACAAGACTGATTGTCCAAAATAGCTTTGATAACAGCTTGACACACTCATGGTATTCTCACATCAGACTCACGAGCATTATTTGCAGCATTTCTTGCATTCTAAAGAAAAGGTGGGTACGCTCTATAAGTGAGAGTTGAACTACTGTACAAATCAATATTATTGATTATTGAAACCCTGAGTTAAGTAAAAAGAAAAAGTCAGTCCACCATTACTTTAAAGAAATGAAGTTCAGTCAATCGGAAAAATCAGGTTGAATGTATCCCCAAGTGCGGTCGCCAAAACCATCAAACGCTATGAAACGTTGAGATGTAACCGGCTCTCATAAAGAACGTTCCAGGGACAGAAGACCAAGATCTACCTCTGCTGCAGAGGATAAGTTTATTAGAATGAGCAGCCTCAAAAACAACAGATTAGAGCCCACATAAACGCTTCTCAGATTTTAAGTGGCAGACATATTTCAACGTCCACTGTTCAGAGGAGACAGCGAGAGTCAGGCCTTGATGGTCGAACTGAGGCAAAGAAAGCATTACTTTGGAAGAACAAAAAGCAGAAGAGACTTGCTTGGGCCAAGAAACCCAAGCAATGTACAATAGATCAGTGGAAAACTGTCCTTTGCTCTGATGAGACAAAGATTTTTGTTTCTAAGCACTATGGCTTTGTTAGATGTAGAGAGGGTGAACGGGCAATTCCTGAATGCTTGGTTCATGCATGGAGGAGGAGGTGTGCCACTGTTTGGGTGCTTTGCTTTTAACACTGTTGGTGACTCATCTAAATTGAGGGCGCACTTAATCAGCTTGGTTACCACTGCATTTTGCAGCTACATGCCATCCCATCTGGTTAACATTAGTGTCAGCATCATTTGTTTTCCAACAGAACAATAACCACAAAAACACCTCGAGGATATGAAAGAGCTGTTTGTCCATAAAGGAGATAGATGTAATGCTGCATCAGATCCCCTGGCTTATGCAATCACCGATAGGAACTCCTTCAAGAGCGTTAAAAACCATTCCAGGTGACGACCTCATGAGTCTGACTGTGAGAATGCCAAGTGTGCAAATCTGTCATCAATGCAAACGGTGGACACTTTGAAGAATCTAAACTATGAAACATATTCTGGATTATTTAACACATTTTTGTATTCTTAACAGGCATATGACATTGTGCATTGTAGCGAAAGCAAGGAACAGGTGGAGGAAAATCTAGAGAGGTGGAGGTAAGCTCTGGAAAGCAGAGGAATGAAGGTTAGCCATAGCAAGTAAGAATACATGTGTGTGAATGAATGGGTGGAGAAAAGTGTCATGTATTGTGTGATAAAAGAGTATCCGCAAAAATGAAAGGAAAGGTGTACAGGATAGTGGTGAGTCCAGCGATGCTCTACGGCTTAGAGACAGTGGCACTGAAGAAAAGACAGGAGGCAGAGTTGGAGGTAACAGAGATGAAGATGTTGAGGGTCTCTTTGGGAGTGACAAGGATGGTTAGGATGAAGAATGAGTTCATCAGGGGGACAACCCATGTTACACGTTTTGGAGATAAAGTCAGAGAGGCCAGAGAGGTGGTTTGGACATGTTCAGAGGAGAGAATGTGAGCATTTTGGTAGAAGGATGTGAGATTGGAACTGCCAGGCAGGAGGTCTAGAGGATGAACAAGGAAGAGATTTATGGATGCAGAGAGAGAGAACATGAAGTTAGTTGGGGTGAGAGAAGAGGAAGCAGAAGACAGGGTTAGATGGACGCAGATGATTCACTGTGGCGGCCCCTGAAAAGGAATAGCTTTGTATTTTTAACATAAAATTCCATAGCTTTTCTGTCATCATTTCAATATCTAAAGTATTGACAGACAATGTTGAAAACAATAAAAAATATAATTGCAAGTAATGATGAGCGGGCCCAAGCACCCTGCGTCATCGCCACCTGGGCGCACCAGAAAGACAGCGAGCACAGTGGACATATGCATTTACTGTACATGGGATATCCTAATACAATTATAACATAATTTTAGAAACAGGGTAATTTTATGATTAGACCTCCAAAAAGCATAACAATATGATATCACTGAACGTGATGTCACTCAATATGATGTCTAGGAGGAATATATCAAATTCCTTCGGGTGTGTTTTGGCAAATGACCCAAAATAACTGTGTTCCTGTTGAATTGAGCCCCTGACATGCAATGAGAAATTTGTTCAGCTCAATGAGCTCTAAGCGTGTCCCGGGTTTCGCGTGCATACTTGCAAGTGTGTGTGAGTCTCATGTCAGATTTTCCTGGGAGGGTTACACGAACATTACGGCAAAGTTTCTCTGAAATATTATGGAATCTAAAACAAAAGTTCCTAAAATGCTTTGACAAGCACTGTTGTAACTTTTGTAAAGTAACTTTTTAACTTACTTTTTACCAGAACGCATAATCCGTTTACACATGGAACATTTGCACACTTGCACACTGTGAACTGGAACTGCATGCCTTGCACATTATTCTGCCAATAACTGAACACTACACTCTGGACTGCACTACATTACATTTCTATTATATTTCATTTACTAGATATATTTTTCTATTTTTATAAGATATTCTTTAACTTCTTTATATTTATCTTATTCTAATATTTTATTTTCATTTTTATTCTTATTGCTGTATATTATGTAAATAAGTGTTCTTTATTTTTAAATCTCTTGTTTCTTTTTTGTTGTAATATTGTAGGTCAACAGCAGTCGTATAAGCACTTCACTTCATATCATACGGTGTATGACTGTGAAAATTTTGAATTTATTTGAATTTGTTAACTGGCAAACACAATTCTCCCACATTATGGGTGACTCTTTACTTTCCTACTTTTTACACTTCATATAGTTTGCTGTTTTTGTGCTGGCAATGCTATTACGGGCAACCAAAAACAAATACATTCCCAGCTGAAATTGACAAACAGCGAGAACGCACCTTCAGCTCTGCAGGTTAAACAGTTCAGGTTCACCGCCGCATATAATAACGCCAGTCTTGGAGAACTGCGTTGCCGAAGTGCTAACGGGAGATAACAGCTCAGTCCCCGCAGCGCCATCTTGGCCCTTGACCGCGTCAAAGACTCTTCTTCGTGTCAGGTTTCACGCGCGTTTTCCAGCTAAAAGTTGCATTACCGCCACCTACCAGTCCGGAGTATGGAACGAATGATTTACATTAAAAAAAAAAAAAAAAACAGAACATGACCGTATAAAAAATTCAATATAGTATGTTTGTGTATTTTATGATTAATTGAGCTTTAATTTGTCCTCTGCGTTCATCCCGACATGTATTACCTTGTATTAATGTATTCTCGACAGCTTCCAGTTGGCCACAGATGTCACAATTCCCTGCTAGATGTTTTTCTGTTTTACTTAGTGAGGTATTAAACCCGCTTTTGTCTCATCCATCTGTTGCTTCTGGCTTCTACCCCAAATCTGTTCACTTCAAACCTTTTTTAAAAAAAATAAACATAAACTTTATTAGGTTTGGAATCAGGGCATTTTATACATTTTGTATTTCTTTAATAAGATACCACAGGAAACACCCATGTAGTGGTTAGCACTCTCGCCTTGCACCGTCAGGGTTCGATTCCTGTCTCTGTGTGCATGGAGTTTGCATGTTCTCCCCGTGCTTGGTGGGTTTCCTCTGGGTACTCCGGTTTCCTCCCACAGTCCAAAGACATGTAGGTTAGGCTAATTGGCGTTCCCAAAATTGTCCGTAGTGTGTGAATGAGTGAGTGTATGTGTGTGTGTCTGTGCCCTGCGATGGATTGGCACCCTGTCAAGGGTGTACCCTGCCATGTGCCATAAGTCTCCTGGGATAGGCTCCAGGCCCCCCTATGACCCTGAATACAGGATTAAGCGGTATAGATGATGAGTGAGTGAGGAAACCCCCAGCATATACAATACAGTATAGAGCTCAGGATTGTGTAGTACAGAGTAGCATATCTTTATTTTTGTTTTTTAGCACAAAATAGGCAATATGATTTTTTCAAACGTGTTTTTCTGTAACCAAATAAGAACAATAAAATGTTCATTCTCAGAGATCTACAGTTTTATAACGTCATTCCCTAACATTTTGGGCTAAAATGTACTCATTATCAAATAACTTTTGTTCTACCCGAAAACCCAAATACACAGTTTGAAGTGTGATGCCTCTCTGTTAACAAACACCAGCAAGGCTTTCATATGAGCATCTCTTTTCTCTTTTTTTTTTTTTTAATCTTCATTGACCTTTACTGGGTTGCCGGCTCATAACTGTGCTTCACAAGTTTTAAGGGTTATCATCACTTCATTATGCTTATTATTTCCAATAGTTTATTCTAATAAACATTTCACAGTTTAATACAAATTATTCCTATGAATAATCTCAATGAGTGTCAGACACAAGTGAATCTTGACCAAACTTTACTGATGTTTCACTCACACAAAACAAAAACTAAAACTGTACAGCCAACTCTGAGTCAGGAACATGCATGTGTCATTGGATCAACAAACCACTTAGGCAGGAACAAGATAGACTAATTAACCATTAACAGAAACATGGTTACCATAATTATTGATCACCATTATATTAATTATAACACAATTGCAATGATATAACTCACCATTAAACCCTGTCTGCAACTGACCAGTTTGCCCATCACCCAAATAGTTAACCAAATAGAGGACACCGTTTCCACTGTGCTTCCTAGTGTGCCCTGGCCCCCCTTGGACAACACCAACACATGAAACAGCTTGGCATCCCACATCAGTTTGTAACTGGACCCTGGACTTCCTGATAAACAGATCACAGTTTATTCGACTAAACAACCTCACCTCCTCCAGTCTCAGCATCAGCACTGGAGTTCATCAGGGATGCATATTGTCCCCTCTCTAATATTCTCTTTTCTCCCATGACTTGTCTATACTTCCAACAGTATTATCAGGTTCACAGATGACACCACAATGATGGGCCTGATCAGAGGTAACCATGAGACGACTTACTGGGATGAGATCCTGCACTGAGTTGCATTGTCCAGGATAGTAACAATTGAAATTAACCTCCTTCTTACACTACTATATTTATTTGTAGCACTCTAGAGGTACTTTTCAACAGGTTAGGGAATGAGACAAGTACGTTCTAGATGGCTTTACCATGTTTTAATGATTATTACTTGTCAGCTCAACAGAGGCTCCTTGACTATTGGTGTAACTCAACATACAGGACTAGACCAAATAGACCACAGAGCTACCTTTAATAGATATACTTATCTAGTCACTGTAATGGGTTGGCCAGCATATGACATACACTTCCTTACAGCATCACTGGATTGCAGGTATGACCAATAAACCACGCAATGCTTTTTTTTGCCAAATAACAAAGGGAAACCTCAATAGCTTTTGACCAAAGTCAAAAAGTTTGAGCAGTAGAAAGAGCTCTATCGCTACCTTTACATTCGCCACTATATTTCACAATTTTACTTCTGAATCTGCTATTCAGCTCTTTTGTTCTTTGTATACAAAAAATAAAAGTGTAAAACTAGAAAGGTGCATCTTTCTTGGAGGATCATTGAATATTTTATTCTGTTAGTTGTAATACACAACATAAATACTCAAGAACATCCTTTGAGAGACAAAACGGTAATTCTTTTTTAAATTTTAACCTTACCCGATTTAAGTGCTTATATAGTTTGTTGGAAATAAACACTGTTGCATTTGTTCTTTTGGTATAGTTCACTTCAAAAAAATGGCAATTGCACACAACATTAATCTGCGGGCGTATGAACAATATTTGGAGGTCCAGCACAATTTCACTGCACTAAGTGGTTTGACCCTGAAGTGACCCCAACTACAGGATGTGAATCAACCATGATTTGTATTTAGGGTTGCAGATGAACAACACTCCAATCCTCTATGCATTTTTCTTAAAAATTATAATTTAACATTATCACTTCTTATATTACTCTTGCTTTAACTAAAATATGTTTTGAAGGAATAGTGTCGGAATTCCTGATATCCAATTCTTTGGTACCATCTTGCACATCCACAATGACGTTCTTCTTTGACAACGCTCTCTTCTGGCGGTCTGCTACAGCTGTGCAGGCAGCTATGACAGCATCACTCTCAAAGTCCTCATAATCTTGTTGCAGCTCTGGAGCTTCATTCATAAATTGTTGAGTCTGATCATCCTGAATGGTTTTCTGCTGCACAGTATGTTTCTGCTCCTGCAGATGTAATGCCCATCTCAAATCTTCTTCCCACAGGGTACGCTCTAATGGATTCAGGTGCAGTGCCACCTGGAAGGAACGTACAGCCTGAAACAGATACACAGCTGAAAGGTGTTTGAATACGAACCAGCAAGAGAAATCACATTTCTATATCAATGGTAAAAACTATATCGTCTGATCTATACTGTAGGTATTTGGACAGTGGCAAAAATCTTGTATTTTGCCGTTGTACATCAGCACCATTTTTATTAAGCAAGCAAGATGTGATTAAAGTGTAGATATTCAACTTTAATTTACAGAGTTAACAAAAATATTTTGAAGATATTACAGTTTCTTTTATATCCCCTCCACTGTCATAAACTTTGTAAATTGTACAAACCAACATTATCATAAATATTATTTTTAATACTTGGATAAACATGTTTGAAATGACTGCCTGAAGTCTGAAACCTGGGGATGTCATAGAATGTCATGTCATAGAACATGTTAAACTTTTATTAGACCAGGACAGGCTTTAAGACCATTTTTTTTCTCTTCTCCTTTAGCCTTTTTGCTCCTGAAAATTACCAGTGGTTTGCATTTTAAGTTAAGAGATCTGCAATTAAAATTAGAAAAGCATCTATTGATTGTAGACTTGATATGACTACCCGTTTCCCTGTCTGCCTAATAATAAACTTCAGATACATTGGCACATCTTTGGATTGTATATTAAGATTTCCCATAAACAACAACAGAATGCAAATTCAAATTTTGCAATGACGGACCTTTTATCTCTACAATTTGTATAACAAGAAATGTAAAATATAAAAGTGGAGTGGAGTGGACACACTGAAAAAGTTTTTAAACCATTTTGAGGGAAAAAATGCCTCCTGCACTGGATTTTCGAAAAGACGAACACGAAACGTAGCACAACTGGAAAGTCTTCTCTTTAAGAACCAATTAAGCTTTTTTTTGTCTTTCACCTTTTTAACTTTAACGTGCCATATTGTTTCAATTTAAATAGATAAAAACAGAATCTGGTGCCAAACCATTTTGATTTGTGGATGCACAATGTACCAAGAAAAATCTTTAATTACATAGTACAAATTACTAATTAATGTTTTTCTCTCTCCGAGTTGGAAAAAGCACATGCATAGTAGTGATGGGGAAAAAGCAATTTAGCTCTGAATTGCAATTGTTTTGTGTGCCAATTCATGTACCATCACAATGACTCCAAAATGTATTTTTAAGGGATTTATTACATTTATAAGGAAGATGCACTGGAAGATCAGCCAATGACCATGATAGGCTGTTTTTAGCTTGACCAGTCATGACTATATTAGATATTAGATATAACTGATTCTGTGCCAAGTGCACAAACTCCTGAGTGGTGCAACAGAAACATATTTTTACAGAGTGACATTGACGGAAGTTGCGCATCTTAAAAAGTCTCCAAACTGTTTCTCCAAATGCTGAGAGCGAATTAGTCTCAAACCCAATCATGACATATGTTTAAACGAGACTTAAAACAACACATGCACACACTTACAATTGCTCAACACACATTCTTTGGAAGCATTTGTTGCTTTTTAACCCTGTAAGTGGTACTCTGAACTATTCACACATTAGCATAATTTGTTGTAGGAGTGAATTTCCTATGATTATTTAGAAATATTAATTAATTATGTCACATGACAGAGATACATGCTGCTCAGTAAAAATGTAGGTTTTTGTTTAATAAAAATTTAAGTTAAATGATAAAGTCAATATTGAATTTAGATCTTTTCAATATTTCCTTAACAGGGTAAATTTGTACAAAAGTTAAAAAAAAAAAGTTAAATCTTGAAGGATACCTCTTTTATGTTACTGTCAATGCAATATCTATTAAGAATACAACAAGCATTTTTTTTTTACTGTAAATCGCTTAAAAAATCTAAATAATTTTTCCTTAACAGCTGTAATCCAGTCCAGAGTATTTCTAAGGTGTCTATTATTGCACATTTTTTATTTCCAATATCAACTGCTGGTTATTCTTATTACTGAGCATAAATTAATGGGGTAATAATAATAATAATAATAATAAATTATTTGTCACTTGTGCTTTTGTTTAGTCGTTAAGCCATGCCTGACACTTCAAGACCTCACAGACCATATCACACCAGGCCTTCCTAGATTCTGTCCATGGGGTTTTCTTGCCACACTTGGAATGATTTTTTTCATAGATCCCAGTTAGGAAGCTGAGGTCAGAGCGCAGGGTCAGCCAGGATACAGTGCCCCTGGAGCAGATAGGGTTAAGGGCTTTGCTCAAGGGCTCAACAGTGGCAACTTGGCGGTGCTGAGGCTGAAACTGCCAACCTTCCGATCAGTAACACAGCAACCCACAGCCTTACCTGTTTGAGCCACCAATTTTAATTTATCAATCAAATGGTATTCATATAGCAACTTTCAAACTAAATCAAATGCAAATTCAAAGTGGGTTACGGTTTGATTGATAACTGAAAACAAAAACACCATAGGAAATAAAGCTTGAAATAGTCGTGGAGACTAAGAAACACACTGAACGATAAAATTTGAGTAGTTAAAATAATAAAAGATAAAGAATAAAATATTTTTTAAATAATAAAATTAAAATACAACAAAATAAAACCTACTTAAAAATTTTTTTTGAGAAATATTTTTTATTTAAATGTGACATTGTTTGCATTAATAACGAACACTTTGCATTGCAGCATGAAAAAATCTATGATACAGCAGGTAGACTTACATTTTGAGTGACCATGGACATTTGGATGATCATATACGATTTAGAGTTATATTTTGGCCAATTTATATTAGGCTAGCCTGTGTGTGTGCTGATCTTGATTTCTATTTATTTATTTATTTATTTATTTATTAGTGATGCACTTGGTTATGCTAATAAAATGCTACACTGTAATCTGTGGGTGTCTTTGCACCAAATTTAACTTAATTTCTAATCAATGCTTTGTGACAAAAAGAAAAATTTATGGGGCCTTCAAGAGTTTGCCTCCAAGCATAAAGGGCAAAGAAGCATTTTTAGTCAGTAAATTATTGTTTCATTTGTGGTTCTATTCTTTATGGTATTGTATTCTCAGTTAATACTTATACAATGCATTCAGTTTACCAGAAAAAAAAAACTGTCATGTTTGTCAAACTGTACACTAATAATAATCTTTAAGAAGTGGTACTTACAAGCTCTATCTCTCCAAGGTTAAGTTGGGCACGACCCAAAGTCTGCCATGCCTCCCACCACATAGGACGAAGTTTGACTGCCATCTCTGCAGCCTGCACTGCAGGGAAGACCTCTTGAAGAATAGTCAGTACCTAGAGGGTTATAGTTTAATGATAAGAGATGATAAATCTAATTTGGCATCAATGTGCCTTATATTTGCATTCAAATTTCTAAATACAGCTGCAAGATTAGTTACAGACACTGATGCTACTACTAGTACTACTACTACTAATAATACTACTACTACTACTACTACTACTAATAATAATAATAATAATAATAATAAGTAGAAGAAGAAAAAAATAAGTAGGTTAACCGTAATTGAAATTTTATTTAGAACATTCCATCCATTCATCCCATCTAGGAACCTCTGTAGTCCAACTAAGGACCTTGGAGGACAATGTTGACCATTGTATTTATTCTTATTTATGCAGCCTCCAGTGGTAGGTCACACACACATTCACACACCAAGGGCAATCTGGGAATGCCAATTAGCCTAATCTGCACAATTTTGAACTGTGGGAGAAAACCAGAGAGTCTGGCAGAAACACAGCGCTAACCACTAAGCCACCGTGCTTAATTTCGGAATATAGCTGCAAGATTAGTTAGACACTCATGCTACTACTACTACTACTACTACTACTACTACTACTAATAATAATAATAATAATAAAAGTAGAAGAAGAAGCAATCAGAAGAAGAAAATAAGTAAGTAAACCCTAATTAAAAGTTTATTTAGAACCTTCCATCCATCATCCCATCTACAGTAGAAACCTCTGTAGTCCAACTAAAGTAGGGACATTACTGTTATTGAACAGTAATGTAAATATGGTCTAAGGTTAAGATTGAAAACAAAAGGGGAAAAACTTTATGTGCACATAAAATTATGGCACCAAACTTATAAATAGCATAAAAAGACTGAGTGCAGCAGTCACTAGGCATAAGCAGAAAATGCTGAAAGGATATGCAGCCCATAAGATCGAAAGGTAAAAGAAATTACAACCAAGAGCAGTTAAACAGAAAGTCCTGTCTCCAACAATACAGAAGAAAGAAAATAAGACAGCAAGCAGGTGAGTGTCAGAGGATCCAAGATGACATTAAGGAGGCAAGATAACATTAAGATTTTTAACATGAGCTGAAATAGATGTAATAAAACCTGGAATAAATAATGAGTAGCATCTCATTCCCTTTGGTGTAAACAGGGATGCCATCAGTATAACCTCAGATTTGTTACATTTAAGCCTCAAATTAATATTTATTTAATTAATCTATTAGTGCTAGAGGAGGCAGTGGGTGTGAGAAGTCGACATGTATTGTATGTAATTCTGAGCATTCAAGAACTTTCGATACCAGTGTCAAGGCATTGATATACGTACTTAAACAATAGATTTTTTTTTGTTACCAATTTTAAGAAAATTTTAATTACATTACATACATCACAGTATGGTACATACATTTAGTTTATTTTGTAGCTCCTTGGCATATGCATACACTTAAATTTCATGAAATAAAAAATCTATTTAGCACAGTGTGGTTTAAGCCTTTATTTTCTTTGTTTTAACAACTTGGTATTCAAACCAGTTTTACAAACCAACCAACAAACATTTATCACAACTTAAACTTATCTGTGAAGTGTTGTGAAAGTTCACACTTCGCAAAAGCTCAGAGGTCAGATGACTACAGTTCAACTTTTAATACTATAATTTCTTCCATACTCACCACCGACTGCTCAAAAATCTTCTGCTGTGATCCACCTAATAATCCCTACCTCAGCAGTGCACAGAAAAGGTAGATACGCATATTCTCCAACAAAGCTAGCACCAATGAATTACCAAATAGAGAACAGACACCACTGACACCACTTAAAAATGATTGCACGATTGCTGTGCCACGACAAACATCAAATAATGGCCAAAAGCCTTAAAACAGCAATGCAGACAATAAACAAACAAACAAACACTGACCCCTCCCAAAAAAGTATGCAAATAAGCTCTTTATATTTAGAAAGAAACTTAGTATTGAAATATTTGTTTGAAATTGATCCATACCTGTGACTTCATCTCATAAAGGTTAGCTTCTTTTGGAGTCAGCTGAATAGCCTCATCCCATTTTCTCAATGCTTGCCGATGTCTGAAAGAAACAAGGCTTTCACAATTACATTTTGAAACCTCTCATCACATGACAGGATGTGATGGACAAAAACAGTAAGGCACTGGAAAAACAGGATTACCTAGTCAAAAACCTAAAAAAATAAGTTAATAATAATAAAGCACAATATATATATAAGTAAACCTAAAGACAGTAAACTGAGGTCCAAAACAGAACCAAGTCACGGCAACTTTCGAGTTTGAGTAAATTATTATTTACCCGTGCATTTCCCAATCTAGTTCACTACATGCAACCACAATCGTGGGAAAGACTCACAATTGTCCAGAAAACAGCTATCGACAACCTCCACAAGGAGCGTAAGCCACAGAAGGTGATGGCTGAATTGGCTGACTGTTCATAGAGTGCTATACGAGGGTGTTTGGGGAAAGTTGGCTGGAAGGGCAAAAAGTGTTAGGTGACTACAGCTATAAGAAGAGTGTCACATAATGCAGTTTTGGGAGAGCTCCACAAAGTGTGACGCCACACAGATGTCTTCAGGAAATGGGCTACAACTATTGCATTCCTAGTATCAACCCACTCCTGACGTCAGAGGCATCTTACGTAGGCTAGGGGCAAAAAGAACTGGACCGTTGCTAAGTGTTTCAAAGTCCTCTTCGCAGAAGAGTAAGGAAGAGTGGAGGGGCACAAAAGTGTGTGACGTTTTTAGTCTGTGATGATTTGGGGTGCCATGACATCTGCTGGTGTTGATCCACTGTGTTTTATGAAATCTAAAGTCAATGTAAATATGTGCAAATATTCTAATAATTTGAGATACTGGATATGCGCAGAAACAGACACACACGCACACAACAGTCTGCCGACAGAGCCAGAGAGAGTACAGGAGGAGGAAGGGGCTTACTGTGTAGTACGACTTTCACTCACACACACACTCACACACACACACACACACACACACACACACACACACCAGTTTACCGACAAAGACTCTCAATCACACAACCGTGCACACACAATATTAAAAATGCTTTCCCCGCATTTTTATGCGCACAAACGTGTTCACAGTATTATAGTAAACAGTACACACGCACGGATGTTGCATGGGAGACCCCATGGGAGATTACCCACACTACTGCTCGTATTTCAAGACCTCGCTTGTTTGCAGAGTTCAATTTTATTTAAAATTTTTGCTTGTCTTGTGAAACACTCGCAGACCAAGGTACTCACAATCCAAGGTTCCACTGTATTTCACTTTGTGTGTAGTCAAGTTAGAATTATCAAATTAAATTATGAAAAAAAAACATATAAAAAATAACATTACAGATGGTACTCAAGGGGTATTCTACTTTTACCGCCGTGCCACAGCAGCATTTGAGTTTGTGCGTTTGCTGGCTTTTACCGCTGAGTGGGGCTATATAACTGTAGACCGACGCCTCAGGCCTTAGTTCATTCTCTCAAGGATTAATGAGCCGCAGATCCTTTAGAGCTGCACGTAGAAGCAGATAAATCAAGTGAAACATTGTAGTTAAATGAATTCCTAATTACAGTACTAAAATTACAGTACAAATTTAAAATAGATTAAATCTTATTAGGATCGAACTTAAGCAAAGGAAACATTAACATTAACAGTGAACCTTTAGATTTAGAAGAGAAATATTCAAATTCCCTTTGAAGCCTGATTCCTCTTAAGGTGTCCTCGGTTCTAGAGAAGGGGCACAAGGTGGCACCAGCCCCTCGACCCAAAAAATATGATTGCCCCAGCCCGCCCACCCCCCACCCCTAACATGTGCATGCATATTATGTGATTCACTTAAAAAGATTCACTGAAATGACCTGGAAATATCAGAATATGCTCAGCAAAAAGGTTGAGGAACACTGCAATAAGGCATCGGTGGAATGTGTAGGAATAATGAATCTCTAGGGCTCTATCTCACAAGTTTTACACAGAATCTAAAGACCTCCCAGGACTTAAAGGATCTGCTGCTGGTATAACATTTGCATTTGCTAGCTGTTCACTCTCAACATCTTCTATGCAACGCTCTATGTAAGGGAGACCATCACTGGGCTAAAAAAATCTAAAAAAAAAAAAAAAAAACGGAGATATCAAAAGCACTGGCCCGTATAACTGATCACAATGTTTGACAGATCATGGTATGATTTGGAAGGAAGTGGTATGGCATAGGCATATATGGTTCGTGTTCTTTGATTTAAAGCAAAATTATCAGTCAAAAAAAAATTAGCTGATCCATAAGCAACCTCTAATGACAATTGATTTTAGATGTATATAAAAGTCAGAGATACCCCCAATTTCGATATTCTATAATTATACACACTAAAATGGATAATATTTCATTTTCTTTTGGATAATGAACACAAAACAGGCAGTTACACTACATTAACATACTCGCTTTGCTCAGCCAACAGTGTTCCCTCATCCTTTAGTCTCTTGCTCTTCATGGTACAGTCCTCCAGCAGTACTTCACGCTTGCGCTTGATTGCATGCAGCCAATCAACTCCTTCCAACTCGATATTATCCTCCACATTTGCTGAGTCTGCTTCAAATTGCTGCACAGCTGCCTTAGAAACCTTCTCACCAATCTTCCTATTCCAGCAGAATGAAGTCATCCTGTTCAAAATAACAAGTCTGTATTTTAATCTTACAGCATGAATGAAAAACAAGCACCATGACTTGTAATGTACAATGTTTTGAACACTTGAAACCATCAGTGATCAGGGGATTTTTTAATTTTGCATAAAAAAGACTGGACTGCAGGATTAACATCAAAACTAAGAGGTGCATGATCAGATATAACATTTGGAAGATTCTATTTTAGGAATAAGGGAACTGTTAATAAAATAATAATATGCAAAAATATAATTAACAAAAACCTTTTTAAAAAAAGTGAAATCTTTAACTAGCATTAGGGTTATAAAATCAAAGATTTCTACAATGATTTTTCATCATAAACTCTAATATAAATTTACAGTTGGAGCCCGAGGAGATCAAAATCTGGATTGATAATGCAACTATAGTCTCCACCAATTATTAATTTATACCTGTCTCTCAAATAACTTGTGAATTTCCAGTCATGAAAACATACAAATCTCAAATTTGGACTCATCAGACCAAAGGCACAGTTTTCCACTAATCTAATGTTTTTTCCACTAATCTTCCACTGATCTAATGTCCTTGGTGTTTCTTGGCCCAAGCAAATCTCTTTTGCTTGTTGTTCATACAAAGTAATGATTTCTTTGTCGCTATTCATTACATTACATTAAGGCATTTGGCAGACACTCTTATCCAGAGCAACTTATAAAAGTGCTTTGAAGTTTCTGTTGTTAGATAGATCCTTACACTGGATCAATAGGTTACTAACTAGGTCTCAGTCAAACACCCCTTCTGTATCTAGGTCTTTAGTCATTGTTAAACATTGCCAGTGATTCAGCTGTATGGACATCTAGAGGAAGTTCATTCCACAACCTACTGTAGGTGCCGGAACAAAAAAAACAATCAATTAAATGAAGGCCCGATCGTGGTCTTCTTTAGACAGTGAACGTTGAAATATGTCTGCCGCTTGAACTCCAAGGGGTTGAAGCTGAGATGCTGTAAATTGGTAGTTTTTGAGGTTGGTCATTCTAATAAACTTGTCCTCTGCAGCAGAGGTAGCTCTTGCTCTTCCTTTTCTGTGACGGCCCTCATGAGATCCGGTTTCATCATAGTGTTTGATGGCTTGGGGACTGCACTTGGGGAGACATTAAAAGTTCTTGGGATTTTTCAGATTGACTGACCTTCATTTATTTAAGAAGTTGTATTTATACAGTAGCTGTAGTGGCACTTCATCAAGAGAAGTTCCACTGCACAAGTCAACTGATCTTATGAAGCGCATTAAGAAGACAAGAAATGTCAAAAAAATTATTGTTAACAGGACACATCTGTGAATTGAAAACCAATCCAGGTGACTACCTCACGGATCTGATGAGAGAACACCATGAGTGTGCCAGCTGTTCACTCACACACTCATATTCAATACCACTTAATCCTGTATTCAGGGTCATGGGGGGCCCTGGAACCTATCCCAGGGCACAAGGCTGGGTACACCCTGGACAGGGTGCCAATCCATCACAATCCATCAGGGCACACACACACACACTCAATCATGCACTCATTCACATGCTACGGGCAACTTTGGGAACGGCACTTAGCCTAATCTGCATGTCTTTGGACCGTGGGAGGAAACCGGAGTACCTGGATGAAACCCACCAAGCACGGGGAGAACATACAAACTCCATGCACACAAAGACGGGAATCGAACCTGGCCGGGAATCGAAGCCGGACCTTGGAAGTGCAAGGTGACAGGGCTAACCACTACACCACCATACCACCCTGCCTAGCTGTTATCAAAGCTAAATGCAGCTACTTTGGACCATCTAAAATATAAACCATGTTTTTTTTTCTTTACTATTTATTTCCACACATGTTCTTTCATAGTTTGATGTCTTCAGTATCAAAATACAATGTTAAATAAATAGAAATAAAGAAAAAAAACACAGAAAAAGAAAGTGTGTGGAAACCCTTCAAGTGATGGTATGTGTGTGTGTAGAGTACTTATTATAGGGAAACTTAGTATTGCCCACGTTTGGTTGTTTTTCTTTTGGCTTTATTTTTGTTAAATAAATAATGGCACAGTGAAGAAAGTTAAATGCTGTTATTCCTCTAAGGTTGTATTTGCCTAATACTAAGATCCACTATGATCAGACGACTTATACTACATACAGCAAAAGTGGCGCAGTGTTATTGTCACGTGACGTTAGGTAGCTTTGGGTTTTACACCGCTAGTTAACATCCAGCACTGCAGAATGATTTCCAAGTCGGAATAATAAGTCTCACAGTCTAACCAGCTAAACGGTCACACTTACCTTCTTATGTTTTTGCAGACGTATCAAAAATCTAATACCGCATAGACCTGAACCCGGAAGTATTATTATAGGAACGGAAGCTGTTGTTGTTGATAATGTTGAGGGTGCGTCTCAATTCGAGGGACACATCTTCGAAGGACGCGAGGTACGTTCCAAATGGCCTGAAGTACCCTGTAATGCATGCAATGGATGTTCAGCCATGTTAAATGCGGTTAAAACAACAAGTTTTCACTTCACTGGAAAAGAGAATGATTTCCCATCAGTCATTGCGTCTCGCTGGAACATGAAAACAATGGAGCCCGAAAAAACATTTATATATTTATTAACCTTATCCATTATTATCGAGGACATCATATTAAAAGGACACAATAATGTAAATTTTAATTTAATCAAAAAACTTCAGAATTATATAAGCTAATAATTTGTAAAATAATAATAATAACAATAATAATAATAATAATAAAAATTAATCTCCGTACATTTTAATCAATTATTATTAACCAATAATTTATTTACAAGTTATAAAAGTTTAAATAGTGTGTAATGGTATAAGTTTTGTTTCGATAAATAGTCAATATTTAATGTCCGTAGTCTAAAATTTCCACTGCAGCAGCGACAGGTATCTGAGGTGATTATATTACCATGGTAACGAGAAAGTGGCTGCGTTCCATTCCGAAGTGTACTTCACAGGGTCCTCCCTAATCCCTACTCCGTTTGCAGGGAACGTCTCTTTTTTTATTGAAACAATACAAAATAGAATGCAAAGCATATTAACTACAGTTAAATAACAAAAATGTCAAAAAATCTAACACAAATGACTAAAAATTATAAATATGTCCAAAATAAAGGTAAAAGACATGAGAGGATAGATATGATATATAAACAGTGGAAAAGATGTTTGATCTTTAAAAACAATGTCATAGTAATGTAGAAGTCTATGTTTCTTCTTATTAAATTGAATTAGTTTAAGAGAATTAAAAAGTGAGGTCATTTCTATTATGGAAAGGGGGAAATACAACAGTTCCCTTTTAATTCTTTGTTTATGTATAAAGTATTTTGCACTTAAAACAAAATAATTATCTACAAATTCAAGAGGTTTATTTTCCAAATTCTCATAATAAAAATATGTCTTAATACTAAAGAAGTGAAACACATTGCGAGGGTCCAAGAGGTGGTCTTTTAGGAGAATTAAGAATCTTTTAGTTTTCTCACACTCAAAGAACAATCGAATCAAAGTTTGTCTGCAGGGAATGGCGGTGAAGGGAACTCCCCCTGACAAAACTCCACCATTCGGAACACCCTGCAAAGTCACCAGAACAGACGTCACCTCCTCCACGCATTACCATGGTAACATTAGCACCTTGAAAACCTGTTGCTGTGAAAATTTCACACTACGGACATTAAATATTGAATATTTATTTAAACAAAAACTGATGTCATTATAAAACATATACTATTGAAACATGTATAACTTGTAAATAAATGATTGCTTAATAATAATTTATTAAAGATGTACAGAGATTTATTTTTACAGATTACTAGCCTATATCAGGATTTCCTGATCAAATTAAAATATTTTTTTGAGTCCTTTTAATATGATGTCATCCTCGATAGTAATGGTAATAAATATATAAAAATCCTTTTTCGAGCTCCATTTTTTCACGCTCCAGCGAGACGCAATGACTGAGGGGAATTTTTTCATTCCCTTTTCCTGTGAAGTGAAGACTTTTTGTTCACTCATTCCCTACACCGTTCACAGTTCCCTTTGTACTGAACATTTTTCTCCCCCTGCGGTTTGGAATCACACTTAACATGGCTGAACACCCTGTGTAGCATTTTTCGCAGGGTACTTCAGGCCGTTTCCTAACACACCTATTCTTTATAGGCTTGTGGACTTCAATGACTCTGTACACTGTGAAAGCCTAACCGAAAGTATAGTCTGTGGAGGATTTCCTATTTGCATCTCCCACTGTTTCCGCTGTTTACTGTGAAATCACAATTATCATGTTTTTTAAAATTATTATTAATATTAATAATAATGATAATAATAATAAAATAATATGTTATAAAATTAATTTGTACTATGCATTTTTTTTTTTACTTTTTTACCTAGATTCCCAAACAGAAATACATTGCCAGAAACACATGCAGATTGGGTGAGAATGGCGATTGAATCATGCTGTCCTCTGCAGTTATGATTTTATTACTTTTATTTCTAGCTAGCTTTCAAAATTAATAAGTTTTTATATCATCTTTAAATAATAAACCTTGTTACTCACTTTCATTGCCATATTCATTTTAGCATAAAAATAGTTTAGCTCAGAGCCACATTAACTTTTTTAAAAAAATCTAAAAAGCAGTTGAAAGAGTCAAACCAAACACATCTTGCTGATGTCGTACCAAATTACATCAGCAAGATGTAGCCAGAAGAGTCCTTGCTAACTGGCAATATGTTGCAGAGGCAGCTACATTTTCCCCAAATTCCCCTCTTCTCTGCAGAAAGGTTTTGTTCACTGTGACCTTTATTTATTTAGGTCGAAGGTTTCAGACTGAAAATATTTTACTACCTAATATGAAAACCAATACTGACATCCAAAACTAGCTTCCTTATGTTGTGTGTGCATAATAAAGAGGCATGATTCAAGTTAAGAAACTTTAATGTCGGCCTGAATGCTATCAAAAAGGAGGAACACAAAAACAGAGAAACAGGAACAGAGAAGCAGTAAATAGTAAACATAACAGTTAACATTTGTGGAGAATTAGAGCCCCTGAGTTTTGCAGATCTGGCCGAGCTCTCTCAGCGGGGTGGGATGGGAGGCACATCACATCAATCACGGCTCTACTGACAATCATGCGCATCTGTGAGCACACGCAAGTGGAAGGAACAGACAGCACTGTCCTCCAAGTGTGTGTGTGTGTGTGTGTGTAAGCGAACAGATGCAGTTGGCAGGCATCATGTTATTTGTGGGAAAGGTGGTTCTTCAGCCCTTCCTGACTGGTAGTAGTAGCCTTGATGTGGGAGTCCCCTAATGATGGGTGGGAATTGGATATGACTAAATTGGGGAAAATAAAGAAATAACAAGAATTTGTGGAGAATTTGTGATATTTCTGTCACATGCACACAAGATCTCTCTTTGTCATAAATTCCTGCAACTGCTTCAGAGTTGCTGTAGGCCTCTTGCTACATTTACATTTAATTTATGTTTAGACATTTTACATGCCCTTAAACAGAATGACTTACATTTTGACCTCATTATACATCTGAGAAGCTGAGTGATAATTCTTGTCAAGGTGTCTCCTGTTGTTATTTCATGTTGCGTTTTATTTGTATATTAGTAATTATGGTAAGATATTGTTGTGTGACCAAGTATATCTTCAATTCACATGACCATGATGGTAAAAAAATAGACAACAGGATACATTTTCACTGCTTACCTCCTGTGGTAAATGCATGACCTGAGTAGTTACATAAATGAACATCTATTAATTACCTTTGAATTGCTTGAAGATTTACAATCCTGGCACCATCCCATGGGAATTGTACATGCGATGCAAGAGATTTATAATGTCTGAATTGCTTTGCTGAATAAGCGCTTATACTGCACACAAGATAAGAAAACACATTGGGTGTGTCTCATAGGTTATAGCCTGTTAATGGATAAACAGCAGCAGAACCATTGATGACAATTTACTGACAAATTAAAACAAAGACAATAGATAAATGTTAGGTCATTCACTCTCGATGCTCTCTTGTCTGTTTTTTTTTTTACCATCATGGCCATGTGAATCACTGCTGCACTTTGTCACACAAAAACACCTCACCATAATTTTTTACACAAAGGCCAATGAGATGAGGGATAGTGAGAACTACTGTACTAGATTCCAACTGCCATTAAACAACAAGGAAGCAGAAGAAAAGCAAATAGGCTACAGTATGTGCACCTGATAGCTAATGCGCATAAAGTATATGCTGGGTACAGTAAAACAGAACAAGCAGTTAAAATTTTACATTTACATTTATGTGTTATGGATTTTCAGTTTCTGCGTCTGTTGCTCCTTTACAGTCTTTTTTTTTTATTGCTCCTTTTATCCTCCCTGGCTATGTTGTTTTGTATTGTATGTTGTTATTTTCTGTAAAATATAATAATAATAATAATAATAATAATAATAATAATAATAATAATAATAATAATAATAA
>QMIH01000345.1:0-69334 GCA_003987875.1 Clarias batrachus | reverse complement strand
AATGTATATGAAAAAAAATATTTTCATATATTTTTTTCATACACATGTATGTTTTTATATTGCTTATGTTATAATAAAAATAGTTGGTGTCATTTTTCACTTATTTAGTGTAAACATTTTTGGATCACATGACAAAGCCCTGCAAAAGAAAAGTGCCGCAAAATAAAAATTCCATGAGGTTTGTATTAATGGTCTCGACTGCTGTCACGTGCCTTGGCTTCATTATAATAGTAAGATCATATTTGATAATAATAAACCTCGGAATTTATGTTCTAATATAATATTTGATAGAGATTATGTAGGGGGGGGGCAATCCGTGGCAGGGGGCATTTTAGAACACAACACCCCGGAGTTGGCGAGCCCAGTGTTTACCGTGGTACAGCTGTACAGCACTCAAATCTGGGAGCAGGCGATTTCTTGTAACTGATAGGTGGCGATATGTACAACTAGTATCTAAACGGCCCTGGAAAGAAGAAGAAGAACAAAATAACGGCATAACACAAGAAGGAATTAAAGAACAAGAGGATTTACCTGCGGCAACCGAAATATTCAAAACACATTGTCATTAACTGGGTAAGACACAGGTCTCAGCTAACAGCTAGTTAGTCTGCTGCTGCCTTATCGGAGGCTCGTGTGTTTTGTGCTGTTTTTCTCCTCCTAGGCCTCGCGCTCAGCCGGGCTCCAGCTCCTAGTCTGAACGTCTGCTTAGAAGAAGGAATGAAACGGTATCCAAGCGTAACCGTTTAAGTCGGAAGAAAATTTAAGCATACATAAACACAGCAGTTTTAAACGTCATGTATGCTTGTCACTGTTTTCATGTAAGTTAGCTAAAATACCATACATCTAGGCAAACTGCTGACAATAATGAAGTTGGTTTTAACATATTCTCGGCGGGGAGGTGTTTGGGGTTTGTATTATGTAGCTGGGAGAATCTTACAGTGTGGGCTCTTTATAATGTTTCTAACCCTTTCTAATGTTACACTACCCCTCAGCTAATGCTAGCAGAATTCATTCACGAATTAACCAGCAGATTAAAAACTTGCCCTGTTGTTAAAAGACCTTTTAAACTCGTGAGTAATTTAATAGGTTGGTTTAGTTCCGCAAGCGTTATTTGTATCAAGTTAACATTACTTTTTATTACCAGACAGAGCAGTTTACAAAATAGTTTGGAGGTTGGGAGCTGACAAATCTTCATAATCTTGCTTACACTTGGAGCCTGTATGCATTTCAGCATTTACATTGTATGTTTTAATAAATCGAACAATATAACCCACACAAATTTGACCTGTTTCTGTAGAAGGACATGAAGCAAATACCCCATGTCATAGACGCTGCATTAATTATTTGGGCTATGTAAAAACCACATCAAACAAGAATATTGCGTATAAAGCTGGAGCCTTAACAATTAAAAACATTCTCAGTCTTTCTCGATCAGACACTGAAGTGTTTGCAAGGAATTCCATCGATTAAAACCAAAATGGTCACACAGTGAATATTGTAAATGTTGTTAAATTTCTTATATAGGCACTACATTTTTCAGTGCAATACAGTGTCCTGTTGTTGTGGAGCGATCCCTCAGGAACACAATTAAGTGATTTTATTCAAGTGAAAAATTGACATGAATTTACACTAAAATAAAAATTGATCTGATGACTTCAAAATTTTAAATGATTTCAGGTCTGAAATATACTTGAGGTGGTAGTCAGTGGAAAGGGCCGGCATTACCTGCCAGCAGAAAAAGTTATATACATACAATGAACAACAAATGCATAATACCTTTAACACAATATTTGAATTTATTTGATATTTCTATAAATTTTCTGTACATTAGAGAGATCCACCATACTAACCCTCTTCACCATCCACTCATATGTTTACTTTGCAGGTAAATGTAAAACTCTTGTATTTTAAGTTTTTTTGTATTGTTTAAATGCTCCCCTTAGTTTTTAAGACAGAAAATGTGTGGAAAATATATGGAATAGCTACAATTAATTACTTGTGTTAAATTCTGTTATGAAGACGTTGAATAACTCTAAGGTTTTACACCTTAGCATTAGCGTTATTTACTTATTAGAGTTATGACGCATTGTTTCGTAAAGGTCTTAAAATTGTAATTAAATCAGAAAAAAAAGATATATCTGAATATTTGTAAAGTCATGATATTTAGAGAATCACAATTTTAATCAAACTGCGCATGCATGTATATGTATATAAATATACGGTGGAACCTTAGATTACGAGCATAATTCGTTCCGGAAGCGGGCTCGTATTCCAACCAAATCAAATCTTCTCATAAGAAATAATGAAAACTCAAATAAATCGTTCCACAGCCCAAAAAAAATAATACATAAAAATAATTAATACAGTATACAAAGTAAAAATAAAACAAATTAACCTGCACTTTACCTTTAAAAAAAGTTTAAATAAAACCCAAAAGATAAGTGTTTCCGTTTGTGCGCGCAGGTGCTGTGTATTTGTGTGTGCGTGTGTGTGTGTGTGTGGAAATAGCCCCTTTCCCTCGTCTTGCACAGTGAAAACTCTTCCTCCCTTCCCCCACCTCGCTTTTTAAGTTTCACAACAAACACACACACAACCGAAACACTGTTTTAACGGGAAAAAAATAAATCTCTCTAATGACACTCACGTGAGCGCAGAGTAACGGAATCACTGCTGTAAAGTAAAAAAACAAAACAACAAATGAACCAGCACCTTATCTTTGAAAAGAATTGCGACAGAGCAGAGTTTCTGTGTAGAGCAGTGTGTGTGTCTGTGTGAAGCCGGGGAGGGGGGGTTTAAACCGATAGAGTGAGTGTGTGTGTGCGTCTATTTGCGAGTAATCCAGTTTACGAGTGTTCCGCAAGACGAGCAATTTTTTAAAATCCATTTTGACTTGAAAAAAGAGTAAGTCTTGGTTTACAAGTACCGAGTATCATGTAGCACGCTTGTGCTGTTTTGACGATTAGCGTCATGTGATCACCACTGAGCCAATGGTTTTTCTCTCTTGTGCTGTGGAATTGTGGGTAATAATCATCCCTGCTCGGTCTCAGTGTGCATCTCTTACTTGTATAGTCAACATCTGTGCAGAGTCCTTGCAGAGAGATTTCTTGTTCATTTTCCCGATGAGGCAGTGTTTCCTTTAGTGTGTGTGTGTAAAATACACAGTAGTCCTCCCCAATCTCAAATAAGAGGGGAGGAAGGGTTGCTGTGTAAGTTATGAGGAGGGAAAGGGGAAGGTCTAATTCCTCCTCTCCTCTTATTTGAGCTTTTTTAAACTATATTTTGTATTAAGTCTATGTATTTTTTGGGGGGGTATTGTGGAACGAATAATGAGTTTTCATTATTTCTTATGAAGAAATTTGCTTTGACTTACAGGTGATTTTGATATGCAAGCATGATTCCGAAACGAATTATGCTTGTGATCCAAAGTTCCACTGTAAATATATTTGTGGATGTTTCAGCACGACAACTACCCAAAACACACAGCAAAAAGGGTGAAGAAATGGTTAGCAGACCTCTAGATTCCTAGTTTCCTCTAGATGTCCGTACAACGGAGTCTTTGACGATCTTTAAATGATGATTCAAGACGTATCTGTTTCTCCAATACTTGGACTAATCCCCCCACACCCCACCCCATCCCACACACACCCCACCCCATCCCACACACACAAACAAAAACTCTTCCCACTGCTGTGTTTGACTGATGGCACTTAGTTAGTAACCTAGTAACCCAGTGTAAGTCTCTATTCAGTGATGTAAACTTTAAAGCACTTTTTGTAAGTTGCTCTGGATAAGAGCGTCTGTCAAATGCCTAAATGTAGATGTAGCAGACAAAAACATTACCGTTTTGCAGTATCCTAGAGTCCTGACTTAAATCCAGTTGAGAAACTGTAGAGACATGCAAAAAGGTCAGAAATTATAGGAAGTGTTTGATTGCTGTAATAGCCAATAAATAAAGGCTTTTCTATTGATTATTGAGAAGTGTATGAATAATTTTGGACATACCACTTTTCATTCAAATGGAACTCAAAGATGAGTAATAATTTTTTTCCACATTGATGCCTCTTGTACATTGTCCTATTATCTTTTGGCAGATGCCTGTGACGTTTCTAATAAAATAAAATAAAATAAAAAACTTGCACTTGCTTGTTGAATAAAAGTAACTTTAAGTCAGAATTTGCCTGGGGTATGAATGATTTCAGGCTTGACTGTGTGTATACATACATATATACACACCTGGGCAACTCCATTGTAGTGTAAACAAGCATAAAGTCCAAGGAAAATAATGATTATCTCAAGGTGACCTGTTTTGCAATTTCCTGAAAAAAAAAAGCTCCCTGGTGACCGTACTTTGCTTTTAGGAAAAATAATACATGTAGACCACCAATGAAGGAAAATCTTAACATGAACTGTAAAATATTTAGAAATGAGTAATTTTACACACGCACACAATTTGTAAAAAGTAAGTAACCATTTTAACCCATGTGCAGAATGCATGCATTTATAACATACAAACATTTATAAGAAACTATGTGACAGAAAAGGTTTACACTGCTATTAATTATCTATTTGAAAGATTATTAAAACAACATTTACTGTCTTGCCCAAATGTGACAGAACTTTAGATTGACTTCAGTTGATTTATTCTTTACTGATTGAGAAGACTGCATGAACATTGTTTTATTTCACCTGCGAATCTTTTTTTATTATTTGTTTCTAAATTCTTCATATACACAAAACAAAATAGATTTAAATTTAAGCCTTGGAGCACCTGGCCTACTCAAAGTTTTGTCAAAGAACTTGTCTATTGTTTTTATGTGGAATTAACAGGGAATCCAGCAAATTAAGGAATTAAATGAAATTTATATGTGGTCAATGTCTCACTGTAGTTAAATGTCTGAAATACTTGTACTATTCTCGTAAGCCAAGGTTCCACTGTACTCAGCATGGCTGCACAGATTCTGGTTGTTAAGAGGAATAGATTAATTGCCGGTCCTTGTTGCATACTTATGAGTAGCTTACGAGTAGCTCACCAAATATTGGTTGTTTTATGATTATTTTTTGTACTGTTTTAATGTGTAAATTAATTAAAGTTCTGCACAATAAACAGAACATTGGCACATCCCAAAAACACCACACATCTGTATCGGCCAATTCTGGTTTCTGTGATGCCTTGTGAGGTAGTCACCTGGAATGGATTCTAAGAATCTTGAAAGAGGTCCCAGAGGTATTGAGTACTTGTTGGCTGCTTTTCCTTTACTCTCTTGTCCACCTTATTCCATCCCATGTCAATTGGATTTAGATTGGGGGATTGTGGAGGCCAGGTTATCTGAGGTCACTCTCCTTGGTCTAATAGCTCTTTCATAACCTAGAGTTTGGGTTCATTATCCAATAATGGAAACACTGATGATTCGTTCCATAAATATTCATTTAAAATAATTCATACAAAATATAAAGTAAAAATAAAACAAATTAACCTTCACTTGACCCTCCACTTGAGAGAAGGAGGAGCAGAGGGACTACTGTCTAGGACGACATTCATATACGTACTACATTACTTGTATATCATGATCTCGCTCATTTAACAAGTTAACATGTATTTATTTTATTTTGCTTGTCTTACAAAACATTCGCAGACCAAGTTAACCCAAGGTTCCACTACGAATATGTGTCTCTGGAGTCTCGCATCTAAGCGGTGGTGATATAACGTGTGTGTGTGTGTGTGTGTGTGTGTGTGTGTGTGTGTAAAAGTGCATGGTGTCAAATGACAGCGCACATTCAACCTGCAGGCTGATACAGAGAGAGAGATAATGGATCTTTAATCTTTCTAATCATACATTCTTTTGCTTTGCACATGCGCACACACATGTGTTATAATAAACAGTACACGCACGCTGTACAAACACACATACAAACATAAAATAAAAGATGTTTTACACGCAAAAGGTCACGGTGTTATAGTAAACAGTACAGGCGTGCACTGGTGTTGATTATTCAATTCAGTTCAATTTTGTGTGTTAATTGATGTTAATATGGAGTCCAGGTAGTTAGAGACGCAGGTAGACTTGTAGGAGATTCCAGTCCTGAATAATCGAGCGACTGCAGCCAAGTCCTCAGAGAAACAGGTGTCAACATCAATCGAGTGAAACCGTCCCCAGACCCTGGACGCATCTCAAAGAGACACACGGGGCATCCATGTGACGAGATCTCCAACCAGAAGCGGGGCACCAGAATGAGTCGGACAGGTCCAAAGGGCAGAGGGAGTCTGGATCAATGGTAGCTCAGGAACGACATGTGTAGCTCGACAGAGAGAGGGGAAGAAAGAGAGGAGGAGAGCAGAAGAGGAGAGAAGTTAGGTATGGTCAGTCACATAATGTATAAGGTACTTTATTATACACATAATGTATATTTAGTGTAGAGTACAAGTAGGGTCTCCGGCAGGACTAACTATAAACAGCAATTACGATCTGCCACGCCTACTTCAATCAAAGGATGCAGGCTGCTTGTCAGTACCGCGTATTATGAAAAAGCTCTGGCCCCTGCTTTAGTTTTCATAATATGCTGTACTGACAAGCAGCCTGCATCCTTTGATTGAAGTAGGCGTGGCAGATCGTAAGACACATGCAGTTCACTCAGATACTGCGGCGCAAGACCATTTAATGCTTTATATGTCAAAAGCAGTATTTTAAAATCAATGCGAAATTTCACAGGAAGCCAATGAAGTGAAGATAAGATAGGGATGATGTGCTTGTATCTTCTGAAGAACTAAGTGAGCCCCTTCAGGAACTAGGTGAGTCCCTCCAGCTGGCTTTGGAGCTAAGGAAGGTCTCTGACCTCTTGAAAACATCTCATTCCAGTCCCTAAGACAAGCTGCCCTAAAGAGCTCAATGATGTCAGGATATTGGCATTGACTTCTCACCTCCTTTTAGTGACTGATCTCAATCACCTCAAACCTCTGGTCTGTCATGCACTGGATCCTGCGGTTTGCCAATGAGGAGAAGGTTGGTATTGATGATGCCATCCTATACCTGCTATGGATTTCAGACTACCTCCCCAGGAGGCCACAGTATGTCAGGATGAGACTGTACCTCTGAGATCATAGGAGCTCCTCAGGGAATTAACTTCCCCCCTTCCTGTTTACTCTGTGCACTTCTGACTTCACACATGTCAAATGCAGATGTTCTCTGATGACTCCTGTGGGTTGTATTAGGGATTAAAAAGAGGGAGAGAATAGGAGCCTTGTGAAGGATTTTGCGACCTGTGAAGGTTAAATCTTTCTTCAGCTGAACATCTCTAAGATCTAAGGGTTTGTGATAGACTTTTGCCTCCCATTCAGGGAGTTAATATTAATATCTAGGGCTACTGCTGGACAACAAACTGGACTGGTCACAGAAAACACAGACACTGTCTATTAAAAAAAAAGCCAGTGGCCATATTCTTTCTGAGTAAAGTGCACCTGCAAAAATCTCAGACAGATGTTCTACCAATCAGTGGTGGACAGTATCCTCTCCAGTCCTGTGTGCTAGGAAGGGGACCTCAAAAGCTGATGCCATACGATGAACAAGCTAGTTAGGAGAGTGGAATCTGTGGTTGGCTTTAAGCTGGTTTCGCTGGTGCTGGATGTCCAGTCACCTACTGTATGGAGCTTTTGCCAAGCAGAAGAGCATGTTCAGTGGCAGACTTCTATCACAGCGCTGCTTTACTGAAAGACTCAGGAAATCCTTAGTTCCCAGGGTCATATGCTGTTTAAACAGCTTTTTATGGTGCTATATGATTGGGGATTCTTGGTCATGATGGTCCCTCAGTCACTACTTGTTCTCGGTTATACATGTAGCTCTTCTTCATAACAGTTCTCACTGTTCAGTCATATTTATCTACCCAAGTACCCTAATCAGCATTAACCCTCATTACTTTTAGGTGCCATATTTATCATTAGTATCTGATTTGATATATCTGTTTATTATGTCTGCATTATTGTGACAAAACCATTTGCTATTCCATACATACCTTAAAATGTATATAACCATGATGTTGTGCCATGCTATAGAGCATGTTGACTGGGTATTGCTCATTCTTAGTTTGTGTTTTTATTTTTGTGCTTAGAACTGCGTGATGCCTGAGGTACGAGAGTTGTCAGACGCTCTGCCAGAGATGCTCATGGATCCCATCACTGGTGTAGGTGTTGTTGCTTCAAGAAACCGAGCACCCACAGGCTATGATGTGGTAGGTGTCCTGGCATAAGGTATATATCAGGCAATAAATAAAGCATTCATAATGTTTCAGCACAACTGGTTTCTTATCAAAAGAAATCCGTGTATATCTTGTAATATTTTTTTTTGCTAATTAGTAGTGTGTTCTGATAAGACATTTAAATACAGAGATGGATTTTTTTAAATTTTGTGTCCAAGTGTTGCGACTGTTGATGACTGTAATTTGTGAGGTGTATATTACACAGTGCATATATACACCATAACCAAATAAACTAAATTTTTCACAAACCCTATGTTTAAGGTTAGTACACATTCCCTAATACAAGTCATGTAGAATCATTACTTTATCTTAGGAGTGTGCAACATTGGAATAATAGTAGAAATATGTATTTCAGCTTTTATTTCTTCATCGCCAGTGGCTCAGATTTTTACATAAACTTGAATATTATTTGCTAGCATTGCTTTTAAATAGTTTACCTGGTGTCAAACATTTTGGGTAACCTTTGACATTTTTCTTAAAATAAGTTGCTGGTTTGTAACCCTCCTTGCTTTCATGTTCTTTTTCAGTATTGCTCATAAATTTTATGTTGCACTGAAGTCAGGGATTTGTGATGCCCACTCCAACACTTCAACATGCCCCAAAGTGCCTTTGAGACTTCATAAGTTTCCATGATTTTTCATTTGACTTCATATTAATTTTATTAAGTAGATGTTAGTCTGTCATGCATGCTGGTCAAGCTCCGTTTATAAATTAACTGCATGCTGAGCAAATCACAATATATGTCCACTCTGTCATAGACAAATTCAAAGTAGAATAAATACATTTTAATTGCATTGTGATTAAAATATACAGTACATTTTCAGAAAGATATATTGTCCTGTTTGCTAAAGAAAGTAAAATCAGTCATGGCCACCTCGTCTCAGAAGGATCCATGATACCGTGGACCATGACTGGGTGTACAATTTTTTTGCCGTTACCGAAGTTAGCATTTAATGAGCACATAGTGGTAATTAGCAAAGTGACTGATGAAGGTTAAGGTGTATCACATAGATTTAAACATTTTTGAAAGGTTTATTAATATTTCATTGTGACAAGGTGGACATGTTAAGCTTGACAACAACAAACTACAAACAGAATATGATGAAAATTAGGAAATAGAAATGTAAATAGTTAATAAATGTACAGCAGTTGTTTTGACATCCATTAAAGTAATACAAAATGATGGTCATGGCATAGTCAGGGTAGACAGGAATTTCATGGACATTTGCCAAATTTTTTATTATCAGGAATTTTACGGAATTAGGAAATTGCAACTCTGTTTCAGAGTGATGGGTGCATCAGGCTAAGAAGAGAGGCATACAAGCCAGTGGGGGCAGTGTTTTGATCTGGGGATACTTCTGCTGGTCAGTTCTAGGCTCAGCAAAGTTTTGTGCCCAACAAATTAGCTCAGCTGACTGTTGGAGAAGGCTTTACCTAGCCATTCGACTCTCCCGCCAATACAAGCTCTTTCATAAGCTCATGAAAATAATGCGACAGTCTTAATCAGAGAAAAAGACGGTCCGATGAAATATTAGATTCTTCACGCACACATGCACGCACATGTCTATGTGTCATTACACTGCTGAGATGCAGTGTTTTTTAAGCAACTAAATGTTTTTATTTTCAGATTCAATATTGAAAAAATATATAATATATATAATCAATATATTCTTTTTGGTGACTTTTGTCTACCAATTTTTGATACCCAGCCTTACATACTACATATAATAAATGTTCTTTTGTATGTTGCCAGAAAAGCCTTGTATTAATGCAAAACAGAATAAGCTCCACCACTATGTTCCCAGGAGCTAGGTTGCTGAGCACTTTGTACCAACTGCCAGTGACAATTAAAGGAAAGCAGATACTTCTGACAAAAGGACACATTATCCGTCATATATTATTTTTTGTTCCCAAAGGTTGCACAAACCACAGATGGAATCGATGCTGACTTATGGAAAGATGGACTTTTCAAATCAAAGGTGACACGCTACCTTTGCTTCACCAGGGTCTTCTCCAAGGAAAATGTAAGTAATGTACATTTTTCTTTGGGTTTTATTATTACCTGATCTTACAAATAGGGGTTCCCAAAAAAAGGTGGTGGGGCCTCCATGGATTGGACTTGTTTTGGACTTGATAGATAACATTGGTTAACTATCTGTGAAACAATCTTGGGCTCTTTCCTTGCCGGGCGCCCTGTGTGGCTCAGTGTTGTGGTGCTTTCTTGTTGTGGCCAGCATTAACTTTTTTGGGAGATTTGTGCGCCATTGTTTTTTTTTTTTGTGAGATCAGAGCACAGGCTGGCCTTTGGTTCTCTTGGGTATGGTTGATCCTTGGGTGCCTATGATGCTCCATTTAGTTCATGTCATTTTTCAGTGGTTATAATTAGGGGTGCTCTGATCAGGATTTTTGGGGCCGATACTAGATCACTAGAAGCTGTATCGGCCGATACCGATCACCGATTAAAGCCTTATCATGTAGCATTATTTTTTTAACTATATCTAACAACAGTGTAAATTAAGTATTGAAATTACAAGAAGATGAATATCATGAATTGACAACTGTATTTATTGGCAAGCAACATTTGCAACACGTCAACTTAAAACATAGCAGCCTGTGCTTGGTTAGTAATTGGGAACAGCTTAGAGCTTGACAAATACAACTTAGTAGATTGTAGATTGTATAAAATTTAATAAAATAACAGACAAGTAGGATGTGAGTCGCCGGAAGTTCATGTTTAATTCATTAATTTAATCCCTGTTTATTTTTTTGCGTGGAAAGATGGAAACGTAATCACAGCGCCAAAACTCAGACATGAGACCTCCCTGAGATGTAAAGCAACCAATAACCTCACCGTCGACAAACGCGGTACTGACAAAGTTGGTTAATATTGAGTGATCACTGAGAGTGGGGAAGACAGCATCTAAACATATCAGTTCACCAGAATACTCTACGTCCATGAGTCCCCCAGATCTGCTCCTTTACGTAAGGCAAATCTACTTACAAAATGCTTGGCTAAATAAATAGGTTTTTAGCCTAGACTTAAACACTGATACTGTGTCTGAGTCCTGAACACTATTTGGAAGGCTATTCTGCAACTTTGGGGCTTTGTAAGAAAAAGCTCCGTCTCCTGCTGTAGTTTTTACGGTATAATACGCGGTACTGACAAGTAGCCTGCATCCTTTGATCGAAGTAGGCGTGGCAGATCGTAAGACACTAGCAGTTCACTCAGATACTGCGGCGCGAGACCATTTAATGCTTTATATGTCAAAAGTAGTATTTTAAAATCAAGGAGAAATTTCACAGGGAGCCAATGAAGTGAAGATAAGATCTGGGTGATGTGCTCGTATCTTCTGGTTCTAGTGAAAACTCTCGCTGCTGCATTCTGAACTAATTGAAGCTTGTTTATGCACCTAGTTGAACAACCAGACAGTAAAGCTTTACAATAGTCCAACCTTGAGGTGATAAAAACATGAACTATTTTTTCTGCATCATTTAGTGATAATATATTCCTTAACTTGGCAATATTTCTGAGGTGAAAGAATGCTATCCGGGTGATATTGTCTACATGAGCTTCAAATGAAAGACTAGAATCTATAATCACACCAAGGTCTTTTACTGTTGCACTAGATAGAACAGAAAGGCCATCTAAAGTTACAATGTGATCTAAAATCTTGCTTCTAGCTACATGCGGTCCTATGACTATAACTTCTGTCTTTTCAGGATTAAGCAGAAGAAAGTTAATTAGCATCCAGTCTCTTATATCCTTAACGCATTGCTCAACTTTAGCAAGCTGGTTTCTCTCATCTGGTTTTACTGAGACGTATAACTGTGTGTTGTCAGCATAACAGTTAAAAATGAATATCATGCTTACGGATTATGTTGCCCAAAGGAAGCATGTAGAGGGAATAAAGAAGTGGGCCTAAAACCGAACCCTGTGGGACACCAAACTCCACTAGAGAACATGCAGAATAATCACCATTTAAATCTACATACTGATAACGATCAGTCAAATAGAATCTGAGCCAGGAGTGGGCTGTTCCCTTAATTCCTACTACATTTTCTAATCTGTGAAGGAGAATATTATGATCAACTGTGTCAAAAACTGCACTGAGGTTAAGTAACACAATTTTAATTGAGATAAGATAGTGATCTGAGATAACTTCAGACAGTGGAATTATGAATACATTTCTTATATTTAATCCGAAGAATAATATCAAATCTAAAGTGTGACCTGCTTTATGAGTGGGTCCTACTACACATTGATTTACTCCAACCGAGTCTAATATGGACTTAAATGCTGTTCTCATGGGTCTTCTGGATTCTCAAAAGGAATATTAAAATCTCCAGCAATTAACACTTTCTCTACGGAAATGACTAGGTTTGAGAGGAAATCTGCAAATTCCCAAATAAATTCAGAGTACGGCCCTGGGGGTCTGTAAATAATAATTAGCGGGATCGACTGAGCAGACTTAATATTTGTAGCTGCACTTTTTATGTTACTATAGAGAACTTCAAATGTATTAAATTTATGTCCGTGTTTTTGAATGAGAGACAGATTATCGCTGTAAATAACTGCAACGCCTCCTTCTCTACCAGTTAGCCGAGGCTGGTGTGTGAAGCTGTATCCAGGAGGACTAGCCTCATTTAAAGCTACATACTCATCCTGTTTAATCCAGGTTTCTGTTAAACAGAGTATATCAAACTCCTGATCTGTGATAGTTTCATTAACAATAACTGCTTTAGATGCGAGGGATCTAATATTTAACAGTTCTAGCTTCAGATCAGAGGTGCCGGCTGCACATTCGGTGTCATCGGAGTTTGTGGTAACTATGTTGGTTAAATTACTAAAACAGACTTTTTGAGTCTTTCTCGGGGAACAGACACAGTCTCAATGTGATGAACCCTGAGTATTACCTATCTGTCTGCTCCCTGGATTGTCACTGATTAACTAGGCCTCTTCTGAGACTATGCGCTATACTACGAGGAATGAGAGCAGCACCTTCCCGAGTGGGATGGACACCGTCCCGCCCTAACAGGCCAGCTTTGCCATCAAAGGTCTTCTAATTGTCTATAAAGCCCACATTATTTTCCGAGCACCACCTGGACATCCAGCGGTTCAGCGACCATAACCTGCTGTAAGCTATGTTGCCACGTCTCATTGGGATGGGGCCAGTGCAAACTACTGCTTCGGATATCGCCTTCTATTATTAATATACAGTGTCAGACTTGGAGCATGAAAAAAGTGTCTTTGATCCCGACATGGGTAAAGAAGGAGTAATTCATTATTATTTACACAGCAAAGAGCAAAAGATAAAACATGAGAATATTAACAGTAACAAACTTTTTACTATTTCTATATTGTTTAGCAATGTTCTGTGATGTTACCAATCTCTGAAACTTGGGGTAAATGGGGGGACTAACAGGCAATAAAACAATAACATAGAAAAAAAAATACATGAATGACTACTTCTTGTGTGGGTGCTGTAGGGTAACACTTCCTATCTTACAGCTTAAGGATTTAACTGTCAGGAAACTTATGAATGGCTTTAATGGCTATAATTGCATGTTGTAAAATGTGAAAAGAAAATACCTAAACCCCTTAATTACAGTTTATCATCCTTTTTGATGAATCCTAATCTCCTTTATAACATTAGTAATCTGGCTAATTATCACCGTAAAGCCATAGCTAGTATGAGGTACTCAGTTATTAATTGTCCTACTACTCCCCATCAGTCTTTGGATAAGGATGCGTACAGTTTCTGACTGCAAGTCGGGACTCTATTAGTCAGCTATTGCTATTACATTGTAGCCCTGAAGGGAGAGGCGGAAGGAAAGAAAGAAATGAAGGCTTCCTGGGTGGGCATGTAAACATCCCAGTTCACAAAAAATCTAAGCTTATGAGTCCCCAGATCTGTTCATTTACCTAAAGAAAAAATATTCACAAAACGTATGACTAAAGAAATATTTTTTCAACTTAATCACGAACACTGTCTCTCCGTCCCAATCACTAATTGGAAGGTTATTCCATACTTGTGGAATTTTTGCAGTTCTCCACCAAGGCTAGTACTACCAGTTAAGGGTTTTAGAAAATACATGTAAATAGAATAAAATAACTAGACATTAAACTTCAAGTAACCATGGAAGTGATTGGAACACCTGAATGTATTTTTTTGAATGGGTAAGGGACTACATTTGGCAATATTTTTTGTCAAAATGGGTATATGTGTGTCTGTGTGCGCGTATCTGTGTAGATGTGTGTGCGCGTATCTGCCACACATGCCAACTCCAAGCCAGCCATTCATGTTTAAGAAAGGCTATACACTGCAGGAGAAATGAGTCGGCCTCACCAGTTTTAAGTGAGGCAGTCTAAGTTAAGTCAACATCTGTGTGTGCGTACGTGGTTGTGTGTGTGTGTCTGAGGCGCAGAAGTAGCTCACATGTATTCTAAAACAAAAAAGGCACTGCAGTGCTCCGGATACCAGTATTTACAATTTTAAACCATATTTTCAGTGTGTAAGGAAATGTATATGTCCTGTATATTGTATGTGTGTGTGTGTGCGGGAGAAATGAGTCGGTCTCACCTGTTTCAATGAATCAAGTCCGGAAGCATGATGATAGAAAATGGCTGTCCTGCAAAGCTGTCTTGAAGGTGAATAAACCTAATTTTGGAAAATCTCAAACAAGAGAAGAGTTCACTGTACAGCTCTGAGACAAAATGGAATTTGATCAAGCGTGCAGTATACACCAATGTAGCATTGTTTTTTTATCGCAGTCAGCTGACCTTGCTGTGTCACCGGGATTCCCCTCTTGCGGCCTGCACAGTCTCTCGAGAGTATAATGCATGAGTCTGAGTTATTTTTTTATGCTTTACAATGTATATTTCTGTCAAAGGTGTACAAGAATCACTTTGTCGGACTTGTGAACGAATCTGACCTGCAAACGTGCTTCTGGAACGTAATTCGTTCTTAAGTCGGGGACACTTAAGTTGCTGTACACACGAAGTGCTATACGGACTGTTGAAGACTATTCCTTTGTCTCAGGGTCATACCCATACACTCAAGTTTTGTCATCAGTAATGATCCTCAAAATGAAGAATGGGCATATTAATAGATTTCTTGGCATACGTGATGTTCCTTCATTTTAGGTCAGGAGCCTGGAGATGAACTTGGCAGAAAAACAGCACATCTGTGGCAGCAGTGTTGTGGATTGTTCTCCAACAATCATCTTGCACAAGATGCTGAATGGTTTCTACATTTTCAGGGGTTGGGCTCGTTGAAGGTCTTCTTGATCTCGTTGTTCTTCAGCTCTTGAAACGCATGTGCCACTCAAAATACCTTCTCTACATCAGACACTCGATACCAAGCATATGTTGAGCAGTGAAAATTCTCGTGTATAGTCATTCCCGTCAGACTCCGTTATCATTATTAAAGTTAAAGTTTCTTGTAACCACGGTTCCAGTTTAAATAAGCATGGCTACACGAGTTCACCTGGTTGTGTCATTAAAAGGGTAACTTTTTACCTCCTAACAATATGATTCCGTAGCATTCTTGAGAGCTATTGGTGTTTAATATAGACTAATTGATTTCCTTAAAATGTCCCTAATCAATTATATTAATTACATGTTTAAAAATGCACTATTAATATACAATAAAGTGTTTTTCATTGGCAAGTAACAACCGTGTAAATAAATGAGAGGTTTTGTCTATGCACTGGTCAGAACTCACTCTTTCAACGTTATCTTTATACATTTAACCCTGTAAGACCCAAATATAGAAAAAATAAGCAAAACATTTTTTTGACCTCTCAGATATTGTTTTAGGAGGCCTCTGATGAATTAAAGATTTTTTTTTTTTTTTTTACATTTTTTACATTTTAGTAAGTTTTTAGGGACATGTTGTAATATTGCAACGCTGGGAGCAGAATTTCTGTATTTGTTCTCACTTTGTCTGAACAGGTATACAGAACATTTAAGCATTTATTTGCAGGGTTGTTCACTTACTTGGCTCCATAGCAGTATATATCATAAGTAATAATTACACAACAATCATATTTTTTAATAAGCATTTATTAATAAAAATATTTTGAAAAAATATTTGGTCACTCCCTTGGTACACATCAAAATCACAGAGCATGCCAGAGATTCCAATTCTTACCCACAGTTTGAACCCCCATGAGTGTGGCTTGCCACGCATATATTGTTTGATGTTACTGAATCTTCCCTTGAAAGGAATCATCATTTCATCCACAGAGTTGTGCTTTTCAGGTACCACCTGCAGGCATCTCTCCCTAAATGAATTTAGCCATGGTCTGAGTTTCCAGAGTTTGTCCTTCTTTTCCATCTCTGACACAGTTAAGTTGTTTATAAAGTGTAATGAAGTCAACAGAGATTGGAATCTGTTGCGGGACATCACATCAGAAACAGGGGTGTACCGTGTGTCTGTCTCCCAATACATACAGACTTCAGACATTTGCATTAGGCCCATCTTCAGGTACATGCCAAGCTCAATGTCCTTATTATTGGTGTTTACAGATGTTCCATTTTTTTGCAAGCTGTACTCATTTGTATTTCTTGTCAGAACCTCAATCATATCTTCTGTCACCAACTTTTGGAAGTACTCCAATGGGGTGGGGAGGGAGGTGGCATCATTGGGGATTTCTGAACCAGAAAAATCAGTATTGGGACTGATAAACTCCTTTTTCAACCAGCGAAACCTGTCACGGGGCACGGTGTGTTTTTGTTTTGGTTGGGGCTTGATGTCCACATCATCATTGGCTAGGCAGTCAATGGGTTGGTGGTTTTCTTTGTCCATTTCACCTGCTTCTTCATTCTCTGAGTCACTTGCATCAGTATAATCTGAGTCCATTTCAAAATCGCGCTCTCCATTTTGGACTGCAGCAATCACATCCAGCACACTGAATAGATGACCTTTCTGTACTGGTGGCATTCTGAAACTGAAAAAGTTTTGAAAAATGTTATTAAATATGTGAATAACACATATAGGTCTTATATTGTAGCAGATAAACAAAAAATAGACAGGGTGGTAGACCATGTGTCATGGGTAGAGATCCAAGTATTATCCATCAAAGTATTACAATTCCAATGAAAATGCTAATCAAAATTAACCTACATTCAAACAATTCTGTCTGAGTGGCCGGTTATGCTCTCTACTTATCATACTAAAAGGGACATATGCATCCGAGCACTAACAGGTTCACATTCAAGACCATTAACACCTGTTCCTGATCAATGCAACAGACTACCACTCTGACCCAACGTTGTAGAATTACAGCATAAAAATAATAAGCTCTAAATCAAAGTTGATTCATGTTTTCTAAAAGAACTATAGATGTATGTGCTCTAGACATTGTAATAAACACAGAAAAAAATATTTAAGGAATTTTACTTACTTAAATCTTGACAAATTCAGTCATGCAAAAAACCGGAGATCAGCCCGATGCAAAGTTTGCAGGTAGAGTAAGTTCATGGCAAGATGACCAGACCTATAAACACTTTTTCTATCCAATAGCATCGTGAGGACAAACAATAGGACCCATTAAATATGTAAATGTGGTTTTGAGGGGGGAAAAAAAATTTGCTGACCCTTTTTTAGAAGTGTTAAAAGTGATGTTGTAATTCTGCAACAGTGGGCTTTACAGGGTTAAGGACCCGAAACCAGTCTCTGGTAAATTTCTGTCTGTATAGCTGTATGTCTATCCAGCCGATTTTATCTGACAAAACTGGTTGGACAGAGTTTAATGCAACATTGCCAGTTCTTCAGTATTTGCCTGAAGTTAAATATCTGCCGTAAATTAAATCACAATGATGAGTATGAAGTTGAGTGAGTACAAGTATGCAGGCCAGTGCTTTTTTTTTTTGGATGAATATAGCACTTTTCCCTTAAGGTGGGCGTGGCTCTATCACTCAACAGAGCCAATCAATGTGATGGCTTACCGTATATATACAGAGTTTGCAGAAAACAGAAATGACCGTAATGCACCTACAAAGCGCCCAAATCCTCACGTAACATAATCGAAAGCACAACACACCATTGCTTACGCCAAAAAAGGCAAGAACACTGTGAAAACTGAACCTTCAAAGATGAATAGACAGCTCAGTGTCGCTGGAGTAATTATAAGTCTACACTTAATTTTTATTTGGTATAGTTTTTCGACTTCTCATCTGTGATTACTGAAAAGGGAGTAATAGGGCTGATGGCAAAAGAAGTACAACTTGGCATAAACAAGGTGTAAGATACTCAACATTACAAAATGATTTCTTTGTATTAATAAGTTAGGCAGAGGGTTCTGCCTTACAGAAATCACTGATTATTATTGCACAGACGTGTACATGGGCTTCAACCTCAAATAATATCACTGAATACATTAAAGCTGATCAGCTGATTTTTTAGCTTTAACCTTTTAACAATTTTGTCCTGTCAACATCGAGCACTAACACTAGTTTTGAATAATCACATCAAATCTGCAAATGTGTGGCTATTGAGGACCAGTTCAGTGTAGGCTGGACAGGCTTAATACTCTGTTGTTGTGGGTCTGTTGTTTAAAGCACTATCTTGAACCTGGGTGGCGAGGTCAGTCGGCTGTGTTGGATCGCTCAGCTCCAAGGGCTGGTCTATATGCTCAGGGGAGGAGCTAAAAAAGTTGAGCTAGAAGTTGAAGTTGACATTAATGAAGTTGTAATGTACGTGTTTTGACTTTACTAACTGAGCTGAGAAAACTGAAGTTGTCCATGATCCACCTGTGTCTCTCTGTAGTTTTCACATCTGCCTGGACTCTCTTAGACTTCATCAGCTTTACATATCTTGCGGGTAAGTCTTTAGTTAGTTGTGAACATCAGCTAAAAGCATGTTAATTAAATGGTTATAATTACATAAAAGCATTAATCTTTTCAAATGTTTAAGTTGATTCTGTGACTTAAAAAGCTTTGTTAGGAGATCAATACTATCAATGCAATAGATCAATGTAATCAATACTAGTTTAAACAAATGGTAGTGATCCTAACCAGGTACACCTAATTCCATAGCATAAATGAGATGTAGTCATTGGGTGTGTCCTGAACCACTCGACTATAAATACATAAATAATATATAAATGTGAATAGAAAAAGACATTGCACAAATGGACATTATGGACATTAAGCAAGACACCTATTTTAATTGATTGTGATTGCAATCAATGATGTATGCATTACGTAATTAAATCATTCAGTGTTTCTCTGTGTCTAACAAAACAAATCGAAAAAGTTATTAGATGATGCCAGATCAATTGCGATGCTAATAAATATAGTTGCAAGCACTGATGAGCAGGCTCAATCACTCTGTGCCAACACCTCCCAGTTGCACCACACAACCTATTTGTCCTTTGCGCATGTTAAGACCTACAAAAAAAAAAACGTCGCTGCCCAGGTGCACCGCACAACTTGCACACTTCACACACTATATAGGGCTGATGTCAGTTTGGGCCCTAAATATTTATATACACATGTAAAATTGTTAAATACATATGCGTTAGTGTGTGTGCGGGTAACATGTGAAGGTTAATGTGTGTGAGAGAGAGACAGGGGTGTGTTGTGTGAGACGTGTTGGTGTGTCAGTCTGTGTGACGAGTAAGTGTGTTTGTGCGTTATTGTGTGTTAGTATGTGTGTGAGACGTGACATGTTAGTGTGTGTTTCCGCATATGTGTAGGTGTGATTGTGTTTTTGCCTTAGTGTGCACGTGCGTGAGATGTGCTAGTGTTAACAAATGTGATGTGTTCATGTGGAATAGGCCACAGATGGTGGAAAAAAAGCATCACACTATGATGTAACTCAATGTGATG
Source organism: Clarias batrachus (assembly GCA_003987875.1). NCBI lineage: Eukaryota > Metazoa > Chordata > Actinopteri > Siluriformes > Clariidae > Clarias > Clarias batrachus. The sequence goes on along the minus strand of QMIH01000345.1, from coordinate 49,251 downwards.
TCACTGAACGTGATGTCACTGAATACAATGTCACAGAAAGTTATCAATCACTTTTCAGCACAAGTTTAAGGCATCGTCACGGCTGACACGTTTGAGATATCAAAAATCCCCTCTACATTTTTGCATCTTCAGTTTCCTTAGATCACATACAGTAGGTAGAAGACCAGAATGTCCGTTACCATCAGGCTCACCGCCGCGGCAGGAAGACAGCGACAGATTTAAATATTTTGCCTTTTAAAGTCATCACTGAAACGACTGCCAGGAGGCGCAAAGGGACGTTTTGCAAAACAGCTGAAACCTCCGCTGCAGAGGACATATTCATACGAATTACATAATTTGTTTACCATCAGTTTATGGAAAAGCAGACATTTCACATTCTATAAGTATACATTTTTCACGTCTGTGACGCAGGTATGCACATGGTTCCTTCTCATTTTTTTTCCACGCAGTTCACAGAAACCCGTACAGAATAGCGCACCCTGTTTGCTTTCATTATTTTACAAGTCATAGCGTTTTGTCATCACACCTGTAATGCAGTGAGCGTGCACTACTCTTCAGCTTTGACACTTGGCATAAAGCAGGCATTGAGCCAGTGGCCATGTAAAGTTGCATGTTCCAGATGATTATCCGTATTTAAGGGATTTCATGATAAACGAGCGTCTAGATGTGGCTGGTCCTGTATATTACCACGTAAAACAGCTGTTAATGGTCTGTCTGTAACGGAATGCGCACTGGATGGACCATGTCATTATTTTGTTGTACTAAATAATATTTATGTTGAATAATCGTTGAATAAACATTTGATAATAATCATAATAATAATTCAATTGGTTTACTCCAAGCAGAATCAGTAAGTTTCTCTGGGCTTGGTTTAAGGTTTAAGGCTTACTCATGGCACTCCAGGCTATACAGTATTTCATTTTCTGCTGCCCCTGCTCACAACTAAGCTTCCAAGCGCAGCAATGCATGCTTCTTTTAACCTTCTGGGGTAAATTTTGGGGGGTTATTATTTTATTTGTATTCATCAATACCCTGGACTGATTAAATTCATGGCAGAAAACCATGAAATTCCAGACGGTTCACATACTTTTTCTTGCCCCTGTATACTGTATGTATCTCGCATTATGAAATGTTAAACTGCATAGTGTACATGTCATTCCCTAAGCCTGTGCGGTATTTATGACTTTGCCACATTATTAAATTAGGTTAGATTAGATTGATACAAAACATGGCCTGAGGGTATTTAATTAAATATAACACAGATTACTTACTGATCTCGACCTACTTTCATTTTTATTTTTATTTGACCAGCTCAGCATTATCATTATCTAACAGAAAAATATTAGTTAAAAAATAGTTGCCGCCACTGCTCTGTATGACCGTGCACACTCTAAAGTAATCAACAATTGTTCAAGTGTTGTGTTAAGACACTGTCAAACATTGTTCTTTGAAAAACTGCATCACTATGTAAGTACGGCTACTTTTTCCTCATGATCTGTGTATATATTGTGTGCTTCTTTTCACAGAGTCATTTAGGAAATGTGCTGGTGGACATGAAATTGATTGATATTAAAGATACGTTGCCTGTTGGTTTTATCCCCATTCAGGAGACAGTGGACACACGTAAGCATTCCTTTCTTCATTTGTTCTTGCTTGCATTTCAAATTATTTTAAGTAAGGCTGTTAACTTAATTTGATTAACATTAAGCATATCCTCCATACAGAAGCAATTCAGTAAATGTATTATTTATCCTAACTCCTAATGTATTTGTTTATATAACATGCTTATGTATGCGCGCGCACAATTTTTTATGCACACACAAAAATTAATTTTTATAAAGAAAGAGAAAAATCACTGAAGAAGATGAAGACTGGTTTAATATATATGTAAGTAATAGCCTCCTTGCTAAATCATGAATGAGCTGTGATTTTTGATTTTTGTTTAAGTTTGACCAGTCACACTCAGGCCTAATTACTGCCAAACAAGAATTAAGAAATAAGCAACATGATCTAAAGAAATTCAAGAACAGATGATAAACACAGTAATTGACATATATCAGTCTGGACAAACTGCACCTCACTTGCCTCAGTTAAGGTTCTCACCTTTTGGATATTCACTATCCCCAAGAGTTTAGTTAAATATTCTGTGGCCTGGTAAATGTGAGCCTCGTTCCATGTAGCGTAAAAACTAACGTAACGTTTCATGTATATAGAAACAGTCTAACATGGTAGTCTAACATGGTAGTGTGATGGTCCAAGGATGCTTTGTAGCTTCAGGTTCTCGACGACTTCAGGACATGGACCACGCCATAATTGATGGAACCATGAATTTCATGCAGAGTTTTAACCTCTTAACGTACCATGTACTGTAGCCAAAATGTGCAGAGAATAAACTGTGGGGGTAGTGGATGGTCCTATAAATATTGTTTCACTTTACATTTTCACTTATACTGCTTTAGAGTATCACCAACGTTAACTTCCGGGTAATGTGATTAAATCCCAAATAGCGTTAATGGGTAAAATGCTATTGCAATAAGGTCACTTGTTGCACACACCAAGTAGTGCCCTTGATCACAGGTTACAGGGATTTGGTATTTAGCCTTATGTTAGAATCTTGTTAGCTTTGTAGCTTATAGTACCTTAGGTATAAATGAACCATGGAGGTAATTTTGAATAACTTTTTTTTTTTTGAAAAGCAATTATTTTGTAGAAAAAGTGTTGTTTAAAATTATATAATGCTATCAGATGTGTTTTTTGCCAAATCCGTATCCATGACTAGATTTGAATGTGGGCTTTGGCTCTCTTCTCAGTCCGGAGGAACATGCATCCATTCACCCGTGCTACCTTATAGTTTAATTTCGATTTTACGATTTAATTAATGATTTTACAGCACCTGTGATAAGGCATAATATATATAATTAAATGTTTCACTGTTGTCCCTATCCATTATCACCACTTGTTGAAAGCCTCTCATCCAATAAATTTGCTTGGTCGGCAAATAAATTTGCTTGGTATGTATAATATTTATTATTATACATACAATTTATTTCTGTTAAAAAAAATAGAATTAATGTTATTCACATGGCTGCTGCTTGCATATAGCCCATGTATACCGTTCACAAGAGCTGGGTCTCCTTAAATAGGTATTCAACGTTGTTAATAAGTTATCATTTTTAAAATGATCTCTAAAAGCCTGTAAGGAGACCATTGAGTATGTCCATTTTTAAAGAGGATTCCGATATTGATTCTGTGTGCGTCAAACACAAAAACTAACGTAAATCTGATAAAAATTTTATAAGATGGTAGTCAGAGCAGAGCAATCTTTATCCCAGTGTTTCTCAGTGCTTGTCAAGGAAGCCCCCCTGCCCTGCTCATTTTTATTGTTTTGCATGCTCTGCCACATCTACGTACTTCAAGTCATTTAGCTAATTAGGTAAGTTGTTTGTTGGGAGCTGAGAAAAAAGTATAATGTGCAGGGCAAGGGGTGCTTTTTTCTTCATTCCTGATCTGTCATTATTATAAGTATTGGCCTGACATATATCTCTAATTATTAGAACTATATATTTTAAATATGATTGATAGAAGTAAAAGTTAAAAAAAAAATTCAAGTGTGTGAGTCAGTGAAATCCAATATTTCTTAGTAAATAATTAACATTTAAATTTTTTAACCCATGGTTGCATCCTTGTACCGTTTTTCCACCCAAATGCAAAATATGATGTTAATCCTACTGCTACTCCCGCTCCATTTATCCATCTACTAAAATCTGTTTCTTATTCACTTTAGAGGAGCCAGCATTCAGGAAACGGAGGCTGTGTATTAAGTTCATCCCAAGGGACTCCACTGAGGCTGCAATTTGTGACATCCGCATCCTGGGACGCTCCAAACAGGCTCCACCACAGTACACATTCATAGGGTCAGTTTCCATAGAGATTTACCATCCAATGAATGGTTCCCAACAATCTACAACACTTTTTCATCAAATTTAATATCAGATTACCTGTGATATCGGTCACTTATTTGTAACAATTTACAAGTACTGGTGGGGTGGAAAATAATAACTATTTTGATAATCGATAAAACTATCGATTATTAAAATGATTGACCGATTAATCGGATTAAAAATGGCATTACTCAGTAGCTCTTATTTACCTATTAGCTTTTTGATTAACTTAAGCTTAGTTTGTGCATGTGGTAACTCACAATGAAGATAAAGATAAACGCTTCCTTTACAAATATGTATTTTAATTAATGTTCCTGATGAAACAGAATCTAAATAAAAACAAGCAAAATAGAAGCTATAAATGTAACTATTTAATAAATCGTAAATATGGCGGATGGCAAGTATGTAAGGAAAGTTGAAATGTTAAGAACACTGAGATTAAGTCTTGTGAAAGGCCAGAGATTGAGGTAAGTATGAGGACACTTCACTCCAGTAACCCTAACACCTACAATTCAATGTTCGTGCGAGAATCAAGCATGATAATGTCATGAACGAATGGATAATAAAATTTCTTGGCAACTAACTAGATTATCAATTTTAGATGATATCATCGATTAATTGTTGCACCCCTAGTTACAGGTATACAGTCTGCACATCATCTCCCTCCCATTTTATGCCGTCTGTTTTTTTCCCTGTGCTTAGCATTTTTCCTGGGTAATTAGGGTAATTGGCATTTCCAAGTTCCCTGTAGTGTGAGTGAAGAAGTACATATTTATATACGCGTGTGTATGTGTGTCTGAGTCTGTGTGTGCACACTTATGTGCCTTGCATGGACAGGTACACTGCCCAAGATGTACCTGCCTTGAGCTCCGAGTCCCCTGGCATAGGCTTCAGGCTTCCTGTGACTCTGTATATGATAAGCAGTATAGCGACTGAGTGAGAGAGAGAGATTTATTTAAAAAGAAATAAAATCTCAGGAACGAAGCATACATGATCACAGAAACAAGCTGCTTAAATATCAGGTGCGTCAGCTAACTCATTAGCTCATTTCCCAGCTAACTCGATAGAATGTCAGATCTAACACAGCTTGTTAGAAATCAAAAAATACAAATACAAATGATGAGCTAAATAATCTTAATTTCTAATATCAAAGGCATCTTTAAATCTCAGTATATCCCAGTGTTTACACTGATCAATTATTTAATCCAGGTAATCCAGGGTTAAATGTGTATGCTTCAGGTGAGAACTGAACTGGATCAGTGCCTGGAGTTTATAACTGGAAACCTCACTGTTCTAATCTTTACAGACTTTACAGGATGCTCACCTTCCAAGCTGTTTAAATTACAGTGCAACCTCAGATTACGAACATACTGTAATTCATTCCAGATATGAACTCGTACTTCAAAATACTCGAAAACCAAATCGAATTTTCCCATAAGAAATAATGGAAAATCTAATTATTTGTTCCACAGACAATATATAAAGTAAAACTAATACAAATTAACCTGCACTTTACCTTACAAAAAAGAATCCTGACAGATAAGTGTTTCCATTTATGCTTTACACGCATTTTGCTTTACACGCGAGCACACCTGCGTACTAATAAACAGTACGTGTACATGCGCGCTGTATACAGATGCATACAAACACAAAATAAAATATGTTTTACATGCATACATGTGGTCACAGTGTTATAGTAAACAGTACACATGTGCACGGATGTTGATTGTACCAGTGAGAGACGCGCACTAAGAAGGGAGACGATTACCCACAATTCCGCAGTGCAAGAGAGAGAAAAACTATTGGCTCAGTTGTAATCACGTGATGCTCGGCATCAAAACAAGAAGCGCATTCGTGCTATAAGATGTTCATTTTTCAAATCAAAATTTATTAAAAATCTTTGTCTTGTGGAACACTCGCAAGTCTGAGGTTCCACTGTATATACCAATTTATGTTTGTTGAAGGTTCTCAGTGATCAAGGTGAGGTTATCTGTGAATCAAGTCAATTGGACCTTCCAAGTAGCTTCTTCAGTCTGAGAGAAGTTGTTAAGTTCCTCATATGTCATTATAGGCCAAATTGAGATTTTTGGAGCAAGAGGGATAGTTTTTAGTTTTTAGTCAGTTTGGCTAGAAGAAATAGCAATAGAGAATCATTTGTTTGTGTAGCCAAGTCCTCAGATAAACAGCCGTCAATATCAGTCGAGGCCAGAACCATCTTCATAGAAGAGTGAAACCGTCCCCAGACACCGGACGCATCCCAAAAGAGACACACGGGGCATCCAAGTGATGAGATCTCCAGCCAGAAGTGGGGCACCAGGATTAGTCAGGCAGGTCCAGGGGGCAGACGGAGTCTGGATCACTGGCAGCTGTCAGGAATGACATGTGTAGCTCGACAGAGAGAGGGGAAGAGAAAGAGGGGGAGAGCAGAAGAGGAGAGATAACAGTTGGGTATGGTCACAGTCACATAATGTATAAGGTGAATGTATATTTAGTGTAGAGTGCAACATAACAGCATAACTAGAAGGGAGAGCCAGAAGGATGAGATGTAAAGCAACCAATCACCTCACCGTCAACAAACCTCAGTGATCAATGAGAGTGCAAATCTATTTACAAAATGCTTGGTTAAATAAATAGGTTTTTAGCCAAGACTTAAACACTGAGACTGTGTCTGAGTCCCGAACACTATTTCTTACTATACTTACTAATACTTTGTAAGAAAAAGCTCTGCCCCCTGCTTTAGTTTTCATAATACGAAACTATTTGTTTGAAGTAGGCGCTGGCAGTTCACTCAGATACTGCAGCGCGTGACCAATTGATGCTTTATACGTATGTCAAAAGCAGTATTTTAAAATCAATGTGAAATTTTGTGTGAAAACAAGGTTCTGGTTCTAGTGAGGACTCTGGTTGCTGCATTCTGAACTAATTGAAGCTTGCTTATGCACCTAGTTGAACAACCAGACAGTGAGGTGTTACGATAGTCCAACCTAGAGGTGATAAAAGCATGAACTAGTTTTTCTGCATCGTTTAGTGACGATATATTCCTTAACTTGGCGGGTAGCCAGTAATAGACGAGCGCGGAGCTGCGGTTGTGGTCAGCTGTGGTGAAGCAAACAAACAAAAAAATATATAAAAACAGACAAAATCTTTGAGAATGTGTGGCACAAGAAATGTATTTTAAAAAACTTAATGTAACAGTTGTGATGTAAGTGGATAACCAGCTATATAGTTTTTGAATGTAAGGCATATGCGACCAGACCGTTTCTATACTCTTTGCTTACTTAAAAATTGATTGGACTGTGCCCAGTTGTGCCATATTCCATGTGCCATAGACGTTGTGTGAAAAACTTGACGAAAAATACCAGGTAATAATGGGTATCTTTCATATTTATTGTATGAATTTAATCATATTTTATTCTTCCTTTGCTCTCAAACCCATCTCACATACTGTATCACAGCCAGGTATTTTAAATAACTGGTTCATCATTGGTTGTTCAGCGAACACAAAAGCCTTGGTCTTGCCGACATGTAGGTATTAAGAAGTAAAATCTAGGATTTAATGTAAAGATTGATAAAAATGTATGTCTAAACCAAACAGGTTTACAGCCAATAGTTACCATTAACATACATACCAATACACCCTATTAATTATACTTTACAGGGGTAAAGTTAAATAAATACTGTTAAATGACAAATTTATCCAGTATCCTACAGTAGATAGGAGGGGAGGGTTGGATGGTAACAATCGTTTGGAATGTAATGCCCTGCTTAAAACATTTTGTATTGTTGGATGTTGTTTTAAAAAAAATCCTAACCTAATTGAATATTTCCATACAGAGAGCTGAACAACATGGGTATTTGGTACAGAATGGGGAAGGTGCCTAGAACTCAAGATTCCTGTCCCATACAGAACAACGCTTCAGCCACAACCTCCACCAGCATACAAACAGTCACCAACTCCACTTCAATTCCTGTCCTGCCCAAGTATGTGTGCCTAAGCAAACTGTGTTTAGACATAAGAAGAAGGACTATTTATGTTTAAAGATCAGTGTGTGATCTTCGTAGTTTAGTAGATCTGTCAAAGTAGACTAGTACTAGTAGACTTGTACATGTCATGGTATAATAAATAATGCTTGTTATTATGCTAAAAGAATAATAACATCTTACAATGAAATTTACACAAATGCACAGTACTTTGCAATTTACTTTTAGACAGGTGGGAAGAAATGCTGTAAAATATAAATGCTTATCTAATGTATCTCAAAAATATGTATCTTAATGTTTTTTTTTCAAAGTGTGCATACAGAAGAAAAATCTATTCAATATTTGGTGTGACTACCCTTTGGCTTAAAACCAGCATCAATTCTTACAACTATCTTCATCTATTGTCTGGAGAAGGCTGGGCAGAAGTGGTCTTCATGGAGGAATTGCGGGCCAAAAGCCATATCTCTGACATCAAATCGAGGCTAAGAGATTTAACTATGCATGAAAACATAGGAACTGGGGTTCAGAAAAATGGCAGCAAGTGCTTTGGACTGATGAGGCAAAATTTGAAATATTTGACTGTAGAGGCAGGCAGGTTGTTCACCGAAGGCCTGGAGAGTGGTACAATACAGAGAGTGGCATGCAGTACCATCAGGGATCCTAGCTGGTCCTTAATTTGATTCTGCAATTCTTCTTTTAGAAGAGGGTTGTCACACTAAAGGTTGATTTGGATTTCTCTTCTGTTGATTGCTCTTTGCATTTTGTTAATTGATAATAATGAACTATTAACATTTCTAGTTTTGATTATAATTTTTTCCACACCTGCCTAAAACATTTGCACAGTACATGTTGTGTATTAGTACAAAGCAATGAAGAACTGTTATAGAGCAGGAGTGAAGCATCAGGAATGATCAAGCAAGTTACTGAGCAATGAGAGCAAAAGCAGCTTAATTATGATTAGATGCAATACTGGCATCACAAAGACAACATAATACAGCCGACCCCACGCAAAGTCGCGGTTTAGAGATCGGGGCCTCAATCGTTCACAAATTTTTCCTTAGAACCCAACTAATAATTGTTTGTGGAAATCACCACAGTTTTGAGGAAACCGCAAACATTCTCTGCAATTCTTTCTGCCTTTTTTATGGCGATACATCATTTTTTATGCGTTTCAACACTAAACTGTTAAGAACAATATAATTTACTAATTTTGTAACTTAAATATTAACATAAATTCAGTAAAATTTCCATAGAAAATATAAAACGGTATAAATCTTTTAGCAGTTTTTTTTTTTTTTATTGTATTTACCTTATTCATACTAAAGAAAACAACAGCGCATACCAAAGAAAACACATTTGCATGAATTACAGTACATATGGTGGTAACCTCTGTATTTAACATTCCAATTTAAAACAGTACTGTATATGGGTTTACCTTTACTTTTTTAATATATGAATATATTAAGCTCAGTTTGAAATTAAATTAAAGTGTTTTGGGAACATATTTCGGTGCATATTGAGGGTTTAAACTATTAAAATAGGCAGTTATTTTTGAACCACTGGGCATTTCGCATCAGCCAACTACATGTGTGACTGTAGTGCTGTCAACTCTCTGAAAATGTCTCTGAACCAAAATTGGAGCATAGTGCAGAAATGCCACAATTGCGGAGTCTGTGAATACTGTACCTTTTACCAAGATTAATCGTTAGGAAAGGCCAGGCGATGCAAGCTTTCTAAATACCCAGACTCCTCCAACCTTGTCCCAACAATCAGCTGCCATGGGTTCCTCTAAGCAGTTGCCTAGCATTAATCAAAAATCTAAGTTATAGACGCGCACAAAGCAGGACACGGCTATAAGATAGCAGAGTCTTTTCAGGTACCGATTTCCTCAGTTTGGAATGTAAATAAGAAACGTCAGTTAACAGGAACAGTGGAGGTCGAGATAAGGTATGGAAGACCAAGAAAAATATCATTCTTGTAGGATTGGTAGAAAAGCCAGAATGCCTGTTTGACTGCAAAAGACCTCCAGGTTTGGAGGTTTCTATGGTGAGGACATTTGAAAGGGCGAATACTCCAGCTGCTCATCCACAATTTATCTTTTTCCAGTGTGGTGCTTTAATAAATAATTGGATATTTTCTTGGGATCTGTCAAATTACAGATTCATTACCTCCTGTAGACAACATACCAAAACATTTTTTTTACATTTGCTCTACTTTTTTAGGCTCGTTTTATTGCTACAATGTGTGCTAGGTAGAGACATTACCTGGTTTCCTCAAACACTTCAACTTGTTCGCCGCGGCCATTGTCTATTGTGAACTAGTTACGGCAAGTGCCCAAACTTTTTCACTCCTCCCTCACTCCGGAGACTACCTACAGACATGGCATCCCCTTCAGAAGGTGTGTGAAGGGTGGGATTGCCAGCTTTAGCACAGCTAGAGACAAATTAATCCATTGATCCAGTCGACAATGAGGAAAAGCAGCACATCACTCAGTGTAGGTTGTTCCAACCAGAGAAGAGAGAGAGAATATAGACGAAGTAAATGGCACGGCAGATACAAGATGTGGCTGAGTGTACACTTGGTACATGGGTGCTTGGCCCCAAAGAAAGAAAGGATAAAATGTGGGCTCCTTCACCCTTCTCCTTGCCTCAGCCTTAGGCTCGGTTGTCACTTGTGCCACAACACAAAATTGATGTGATCCTGCACCTAGCATATAGTCCTCTTGTAAGAGGATATCTTGGGCACAGAATACCAGCAAAAATATCCAGAATCAGTTCCAAGGACTAGGCCTGGATGCTAAAGTTAAAAATATCAACACTGTCCACAGTGTCGAAAAACAACGCTGCTGATATCACTACCCGTTATTGACGACCCTTTTGAATGCACTGGGGAGAATTTTATCAACACTATACAGTGGATACGAAAGGTATTTAGACCCCCTTAAATTTTTCACTCTGTTATATTGCAGCCATTTGCTAAAAGCATTTAAGTTCATTTTTTTCTTCATTAATGTACACACAGCACCCCATATTGATAGAAAAACACAGAATTGTTGACATTTTTGCAGATTTATCAAAAAAGAAAAACTGAAATATCACATGGTCCTAAGTATTCAGACCGTTTGCTCAGTATTTAGTAGAAGCATCCTTTTGATCTAATGCAGACATGAGTCTTTTTGGGAAAGATGCAACAAGTTTTTCACACCTGGATTTGGGGATCCTCTGCCATTCCTCATTGCAGATCCTCTCCAGTTCTGTCAGGTTGGATGGTAAACGTTGGTGGACAGCCATTTTCAGCTCTCTCCAGAGATGCTCAATTGGGTTTAAGTCAGGGCTCTGCCTGGGCCATTCAAGAACAGTCATGGAGTTGTTGTGAAGCCACTCCTTTGTTAGGGTGTGCTTAGGGTCATTGTCTTGTTGGAAGGTGATCCTTCGGCCCAGTCTGAGGTCCTGAGCACTCTGGAGAAGGTTTTCATCCAGGATATCCTTGTACCCTATGTACTTGGCCGCATTAATCTTTCCCTCGATTGCAACCAGTCGTCCTGTCCCTGCAGCTGAAAAACACCCCCACAGCATGATGCTGCCACCACCATGCTTCACTGTTGGGACTGTATTGGACAGATAATATGCAGTGCCTGGTTTTCTTCACACATACCGAAAAGTTCTATCTTGGTCTCATCAGACCAGAGAATCTTATTTCTCAACATCTTGGAGTCCTTCAGGTGTTTTTTATCAAACTCTATGCGGGCTTTCATGTGTCTTCCACTGAGGAGAGGCTTCCGTCGGTCCACTCTGCCATAAAGCCCCGACTGGGGGAGGGTTGAAGTGATGGTTGACTTTCTATAACTTTCTCCCATACTCCGTCTGCATCTCTGGAGCTCAACCACAGTGATCTTTGGGTACTTCTTTACCTCTCTCACCAAGGCTCTTCTCCCCTGATAGCTCAGTTTGGCCGGACGGCCAGGTCTAGGAAGGGTTCTGGTCATCCCAAAAGTTCTTCCATTTAAGGATTATGGAGGCCACTGTTCTCTAAGGAACCAATTGGCCAGATCTGTGCCTTGCCACAATTCTGTCTCTGAGCTCTTCGGGCAGTTCATTTGAACTCATGATTCTCATTTGCTCTGACATGCACTGTGAGCTGTAAGGTCTTATATAGACATGTGTGTGGCTTTCCTAATCAAGTCCAATCAGTATAATCAAACCATAATCATCCAACCTTGACTCAAATGAAGGTATAGAACCATCTCAAGGATGATCAGAAGAAATGGGCAGCATATCAGTGTCACAGTAAAGGGTCTGAATACTTAGGACCATGTGATATTTCTTTTTTTTTTTTTAATAAATCTGCAAAAATGTCAACAATTCTGTGTTTTTCTGTCAATATGGGTGCTATGTGTACATTAATGAGGGAAGAAAATACTTAAATGATTTTAGCAAATGGCTGCAATATTACAAAGAGTGAAAAATTTAAGGTGGTCTGAATACTATCCATATCCACTTTATATCTTGATATTTATAGACTAGGTCACCTGCTACCAAGATGCTGTCCATTGAGAAAAGATCCATCACAGAGCATTGCACGAGAACAGTTCCTCTACACCTGGTTGAGTATACACAAAGATCATCTCATAGACAATGGACACCCTCTATCTCAAAACTGATGGGTAGATCTCTTTCAGTGATTGCAGGTTAAGATGTCTACTCTCCTGTCTAAGTTTGTTTACTATCCGCAACCTTTCTCAACCATTGCTGATGTCCCCACAGATCTGTGCTGTGTCCACATCAGATAATTCACGCACCGTCAGCAACAGTAGCTAAGAATTGTCAGACCAGTTCACTGATATGTTCTCAGTTGTGTCCTGCCTGATGTTGTATCAACGGCTATACAGGGTGTCAAAGGCCCACTGGAAAGCCACTGTGACTGAACATTATTATAGAGTAGTCTGCTAGTTACTGGTCCAACCCCACTGTGGTTATCCCCAAGCCTCTGAACCTATTCTTGGAGTAAGGCTACTACCCCTTCACTTCTGGAACACCTTAGCTGGGCCTGCGTCATATGCTTCAACCCTAGAGCTTACTAAAATGCTATTGGGAGGGTGGCCCCGGCATTCAAAAGCCTGACCAAAAACAGGCAGTATCAGTTGCCAGCATCTTTCCACATCCCCACCAGCAGTAGGCTGAGGCATAATTGGGCATCATGTCATCATCCATTTGACTACCTGGGCTAACCTTCTGTACCACCACACAGTCAGTCAAATACTCCAAATATCCTGGTTCGCAGCAAACCAGCGAAAATTCCACCTGGTTCTGAGCACAGTGTCTGTGGTGCTGCATTGCCAATGGGCTCCTATAGAACCCAAAAGAAAAAGTGGAGGTGGTCCACAAACCTCCCCAACCTATTACCCAAAAGAGGAATGTGCTTTCAGAGACTTGGAAGGGTATTACTGTATATTTATGGTGAACTTCCCTTTTCTAGCTGCTCCCTTATCAGATCTCACACAAGTGAGAGCTGCATAGTGGCACTGGATCGTGGCTGTTGAGTATGCAATCCAGAACCAGAAATGTTTTTTTTTATTTTTTATTTTTTACTAGTGCGCCAGTCATGAACTTTGGGTAGCCCTTCATCGTTCACTGGGCCAGGGAGCAGCACTATCACAAGTGTTCAATGGTGAGGAACACCCAATCAGGAATATGAGCAGAAAGCGTACACTAGATGCTCCCATAAAGACTCCCATGAGACTCTAGCTATAAAGTCGGCTACAGAGGAAATAACATACTGCCTGTCAGACAGGCTTTTCATGCTGGTGATGAGTAAGGCTCCCTAGCAGTGAAAAATGTCTCATTGGCACAATCTTTCTAGTTGCAGGATTACTTGTTTTCAGTCTTGTACTGAACCAGGACACCATAGTAATGCAGGTGGTATTTCCTGATGCCATCGTGCCACAGGCCCTGCCAGCAGATAGCTCAGTGCTGAAGAGATGTGATGGGAGGTTTACACAAAAACATAATCAACTTAAACTTAAACAAATCAACTTGCTTGACTGCCAGCATGGACACTGGGCGGGGCAGCATGACAGATGATTATTCATCCTCTATCGACATCTTGCTGTTTAACCAGCCTACCTAACTCAAGTTACCACCTACAAGCTTAGCCACGATTTAGCTTTGCTTAGCTTTAGCTAAAATGTTATGGTCAGTGACAATAATGTAATTCACTGTATATGGTAATGCATTTTATTGAGCTCTGTCATTCATGCCCTACACCTCATATCCCGTCAACTCCTACATTTCTTGTGGTAAGTTAAATTCAGCGATTCCAAGTAGCTGGGTAGCTAAATTAATGCATAGCGGACAGCTAGCAGTTTAATACCTCCATTTCAGGTGTCACTCAAATTGGCCATAACTTTGTGGCTTAATATAATTTCAACTGAGTTACATAAAAATCACCCTTGTACAGGTCACGAATAGGAAATATTGCTATTGAGGCTAAATGATCACTTTTGGAGCCAGAACCCAGTTGTCAATCATGGAACTGCATGTTGGCTTCTCTTTATAAAACCTGAGATTACCCCTTGGGTGGTCTCAATAATAAATATCCTTATTACACGATGGTGGTCTCAATAATGCATATCTTTATTACACGATAAGCTGGGCAAGAATGACATTACTGTTGAATCTCTCATACCACATGCCACTCATGCCCTATAGCAATGATTTTTTAGCTTTTCCTCCTTTATTTGTGAAACTAGTTATACAGCAGGCATGCCGATCATACACATTGTAAAGTACAAACATTACTTGTAAAAAGTATGGAATCGGCAGTCTTGGAAAATGTTCATTCATGTTTAATTCTGTAGAAAGAAAAAGATCGTCTTTGCATGTTACAGTCTAGTCATGGATTATTTACTTTAATTTCAATGTGTTAAATTTTCTTTAATTTCTATGTGTCCATTTCGATTGAAGTCCATACTATTTGCAGGACATGCTATAGACATTATATATCTTTCTTGAAGGAAAGTTTTCACTGCTTTTTCCCCATAGCAAGATGCATTATCATGCTGAAAAATGATGTAATCATCACCAAAAATCCTTTTAATTGATGGCACCAGAAAAGTATCCAAAACCTCAATATAAGCTTGTGCATTCATTGAAGATATAATGACCGTCATCTCCAATGTACCTTTATCTGACATGCAAACTCCATATTAAGCAATTAAATAAACATTTTCCCATGGAGTGGTGATCACATACTTTTTGACAGGCGTTGTAATTGCGGAAAAAAAAGAAAGAAATATCAACTTATCAAATGTCGATGTTTGTCACTTTTCACTTAAGAAGCAGGTTCTTTTTTCATGTTGTCTTCTATGTTTGTGTGTCTATTTTGAAACTTCACAATTGTTTTTAGCAATATAATACACTATACTACAGTATACTTTTGTTGTCCTGGGCATTAAAAATGCAAGTCTTTAACCATAATCTAAACACCTGCTTCAGTTAAAATATGCTATTCTCAGGTTAATGGTGAAGTTATAATTAGTTAAAAGTGATCCAAGAAGGTGCCTTAAAATTTTTTTGGTAAACTTTGCAGGCTACTATATTTGTGTACGGTTGCTGGATAGTGTTTGATTATATTGAAATGCATTTATGTGTTGTTTGTTTGTTTGTTTGTGTGTTTTTTCACAGACACATATCCATGACCCTACCTGCCAGTTTTAGGAGGAGTACCACTCGACCGGACTATGAACACCAGAGCTCTAACCTATATGCCATATCAGGTAAAAACCTTTATATCATCCATGGCTTGGACTTTGCTGCAAAGTATAGAAGCGGGCATGATTTTTTACAGTGTATCAGATAGATATGTGTATATAAGAAAATATACAATTTTATTGTTTCATATGATGCTACTTGTGTTGGCCCTACTTTTATACTCTCATTCCATTGGTAGAATCTTATGTATATTTTACGACTCATAATGACTAACATTACTTGAATAATACATTCAGGGCATTAAGTCTTTGGCCAGTGACACAATGTAATTTTGCCTCTGGACATCGCCACAATGGATTTCAAATTAAGTACGTGAGCGTTTCATCAGACTTTCAGTTTCAGACCCAAAAAACAAGAAAAATCGGACTGTCACGAATGTGGTCCATGTCACAATTGCTAGCTTTGTAGGCACATGAATGGCTCACTATAATTATTACATGCTGACATTACGGATGATTGTTCTTTAAGGAAGGTTTCTTTCTTGATCATTTGGAGGTAATGTTTGTTAGGGACATTAAGAACACAGCTCCAGTTGATTTGCTTTAGGTAACAATGTTTTCATTGGGGTAACAATTCCAGGATGTCTGTATGTTTTGCCTGCTTGCAGTACTGTAGTATTTATGGGTCCTTTCAGTGGGGTATTGGTCCCCAATTAAATGCAATGATAAATGTGCAATGTGCATAGTGAAAGGTTTCACGTCATGGTGATTGGTATTTTAAATTGCTTTCTTTGCTTGCTAAAACATGTACAGTATAAGCAAAGCTTTGATGTTTCCCTGGGCCATGCACTGCCCTGCATTCTGTGCCACAAACTTGGTTTTCCAGCCCTGTCCATCCGCTTTTATTTTTGGTGGGTTGCTCGCCTACCTAACAGTCGCCTACATAGACTGTTTGAGGAGCAGTATGAATACTTTTATTAAGTGTAAACGTATGTGGTCTGTGTTTATCCATGACTAATTAAAATCTCGTAGAAACTTTTGGTTTATAATTTCTTTTAAAAGGTTCTTCTAGAACGTAGTATTTTTTTATTCAAAAGAATTCCATCACAATTGCTCTGACCACTGGTTTATTTTCTGCACTTTTCTTATCTTTAATGTCGTAATTTTCCCCCACTGCTATAATTACTTATAATGGAAGCGCTCCTTTCTATTGTTTTAAAACTCCCTCACTATTCAGTGCTTTTAGAAACAGATCCATGCTGGCCATGTAACATCCTGAGGACGCGACCTGTGGTGGCAGCACCGAGGGAAAACAAGCCGACATCAGGAACAGGCTCAGGGCTCACATACACACATGCCCCTGTCACGCATCCTGCTAGCAAACATCCAATCTCTGGATAATAAACTCGGTGATCTCAGGGACAGGGTCAAGTTCCAGAAGGACATATGGGACTGCAGTCCGCTTCACTGAGACATGGCTTAATGCAGCAGTGTCGGACTACACCATCCAGCCAGTCGGGTTTTTCTCAGTTCACAGAATAGACAGAACAGTGAGTCACCAGGAAGGCAGCAGCACCAGGAAGGCAGCGTCACCAGGAAGGCAGCGTCACCAGGAAGGCAGCAGGACCAGGAAGGCAGCAGGACCAGAGATCACCTAAGGTCAGGTTCTTAAAGCCTGTAAGGACCAGTTACAACCAGCATTCCCACATGCTTCAAACAGTCTATTATTGTTCCTGTCCAGAAGAAACCCCAACATGCCTGCCTCAGTGACTATTGTGTTGTACTGTAGCTCTGACCGCATGTATGATGAAGTGTTTTCAAAGGCTGATCAGAGATATATCATTATTAGCCAACACACTGGACCCACTACAGTTTGCATACCGTTCAAATGGATTTACAGACAATGCCACCATACGCATCCTCCAAACAGCAATAAGCCACATGGACAACAGGAGGGAGAAATTATGTTGAAATGTTTTTTTTTTATTACTGTTCAGCATTTAACACTGCTTTAACCGACACTCATCAACAAGCTGGGGGATCTGGGATTTTGTCCATCTCTTTACATGTCTGTATGGTGTGATTAATGGGGAATAGGGATAGGTCTCTTTGAGCACAATGCTGACAGCAGTGATGTGTTCCTGACGTAGAAGGAAAAATGACAACTTTGTAATATGAGCAAGGCATGTAGGCAACAGTAGAGAGAATGGGGCACTTTTCTGTTTTATTCAGTGACTAGACTTGCAGACATGGCCACATGGATGAGGCCACCTGAAGTGAAATATGGAGGTATATCGGTCACAAAGTGGGGGAAAAAACATGAGCACCTAAGCATATAGCAGTACTGCTGTGCATGCACTGTATTAAAGTTTGGTGGAGTTTATATATTTTGGACATTAACGGCACATTTATTTAAATGTTCTCATTTATTTTGTAAGAAATAAGAACACAAAGGATAAAGAGGGGTATTTTCTTACTCTGGAGAGGACAACAGAATATATATGAATTAGATAAAACTGAATATACTCTAATTTTGTTTTCTCCCGTAAAAAATAATTCTTTAAATTTTTATCCCTGGTGCTTTAAAGCAATCACGTATGGTATGTAGTAGCCATGCAGCTAAAAAAAAAAAAGCATGAGTGTATGCACTTGACTCAAATCTCACCCACAATTAAAGCTGTGTTCCCAATAGCTCAAAACTCACTTTGCGTTTCATAACTCTTGATATTAATGTAACACTATAAGACACCACAAGACTTTGGTGTTCTGTGAGCAAGCATGAGTAAACTGTGATGCTTTGGTGTTTCTGAATAAAAAGCACTATAACGTATACATTTCTCAACCAATTTCAATTAGTTATTTTTAAGGGTTTATGATACAAGTGTACTACAAAAAGGGTCTATATTCAGTCTCTTAGAATCCATATATTTATGATAAAATCCTTGCTAGACACTCGAAAGAACTCGGCAACTATGTAAGATTCTACAAAGCTTAAAGACATCTACTGCATTGAGCTGTCTGACCTTCGCTCTACAGTATATACAGCAAGTGGTGCTCGACCAAGGACAGGAGATAATAACAGATCTCACACGTCCCAGGTCAGACAAATTTTACACGTCTACTTCCACATCCTGAGGAAGAAACCTTGAGAGGTAACAGATTCAAAAAGGATCCCGTCTTTATTTGAGTAATACCAGACAGTGTAAACATCTCTACTGTACTTTTGTCCTGTAAGATTGAAAGTGCAATTGTATAATAATATAATATGTGTTTACATTTACATAAAGTCCATTTTGTTGAGGTTACCAAATGTTTTCAGATGAAGACTTTGATATGAATCTGTTTGTGACCGTTTGAGTCCCAAAATGATTCCCAAAGTGATTGCAGTCACAAGCCATCACAGAAAAACTGATTTGTACAGAAGCTGAACTGAACCAATGCAGACCAAAGCCAGACACAACTGCATGTCTACAGTGAATAGGGTGAATATGTGAACCGTGCCTGCAGGGACTCCAAAAGGACTGAGTTTGACAACATAAATAAAAGGGAGAAGCACAAAGAAACAGACATGAGGGCTTCTTGGGAACAACCAGTCACTTTACCTTCAACAAGACACTGGAACTTCATGCTAAGAAGCTGAAAGGAATATCATAAACTCTGTGTTCAGCTTACTTCGCAACATTACTATGTCACAGTAATCTAGATAAATATTTTATCCCTTTATGGTTGGGCATACTTTATATTCAGTTTGTCAGTAAGGGCCCCCTTACCTCGAGTAGATCCACCCCTGTATCTCCTATCCTGCTTTATCAGGCACTACTTCTCTGTAAAGTTACTGCTAAATGCAAAATATAGGCATTTAAATTTAGTTTTTTCACCTAAAGCAAGTCAGGTTTTATGCTGCCTTAATGTTTACTGATGAAAAGAGCATGAATACAAACATATCGGCTGAGTGGAGCCGATATGTTTGTGTCTTTGAAGCTAGACATTGGTAAGGGACCAAGAAGGGGCAAGAAGTGGATATATGCCAAGTAAACTGTAAGTCTTTAATATGTTATGAAATAATAAGGAAACATGACTCAAATCCCCAGGGCACTGCTTAGCAACCAATTGTCCACTTTTGAGCCTGTGAAAATGCGGGTACTATGTAAAAAATAATTGTGGCTAATGCATTTCTTTTGTTAAACTCCTAGAATTATTTCTACACTTTATCACATATTGACTGATTGACTTATTTATATCAAATTAATTGTGGTGTCATACAAAGGCAATATTACAAAAAAAAAAGAAATTGTCACTGTCCAAATACTATATATACAATATATACCTGACTATATATTTGGTCAATTCAAATTTTCTTCCATCTGTTTTGCATTTTAGCTATGGATGGTGTGCCCTTTGTGATTTCTGAGAAGTTTGCATGTGCTTCCGATGATGTAAGTCTGCATTTGTCATTTTTAATTCTTTACTTTCTTGAAGAAATATAATTGTATAAGACATGCATATTTACAGCCATTTCACATTTTCAGATTAAAAATTTAAACCAGCGTTTCCAGTTGGCTTAGATAACCCGGTTTAAAAAATGCACAATCCAATATGTTGTGTTTTACAATAGCAAAGGTAAAGTATTTAGTACCAAGTCCTTTATTCTTTAAATTCCCAATAACTTAATTCCCAATAAGTTTGATGTGTCACATGACCGTCTTCCTATTGAAAAAACAAAAGTTGGATCCAAGACGGCCGACTTCCAAATGGCCACCATGATCACCACCCATCTTGAAAAGTTTGCCCCCTCACATATACTAATGTGCCACAAACAGGACGTTAATATCACCAACCATTCCCATTTTATTAAGGTGTATCCATATAAATGGCCCACCCTGTAGATTGCATAGAGTGAAAAAAAACATCTTCAGTACTCTGGTGTCACTTGCTCAACCTGCTTGATCCTGAAGATCACATACAAAGATTTGCCACAGAAGTTCACAATTGACTTGAGAAATGTTTAGTTTTAGACATGTTTGTGCAGTGTTAGACATCTTGGCTTCATGAAGTAAAGGTATTTGTTCCATCTGTTAAACTAAACCAGCTGATTTCACAGATTCTTTAGCCAGATAGACTAGAACTAATTAGTGAATTTACATGCGTAATTTACATTTTGTATTAATACTTTTGGCCTCCCTTGTATTTGTTAAACATTGGGAATTAAAAAAGCATGTCAGTCAGTTAATTATTTATCCTGTAAATAACGTTTGTGTAACACAAATAACAAGGTAGATACACAGATCAGCCATAACGTTATGACAGTATGTCCGCACTTTTGCAACCACAACAGTAATGACCTCCATGTTCTGACACCTTTTTTTTTTAATGAGAACCAGCAATAACCTCATTTTGAGCTACAGTAGCTCTTCTATTGGATCAGACAACATGGGCCAGCCTTTACGCGCCTCACATGCATCAGTGAGTCTTGGCCGCCGGTCATCAGTTCATAGGTTTTCTTTCCTTGGACCTCTTTTGGTAGATCCTGACCACTGCAGACTGGTTTTGCTGAGCCATAGAACTGTCTCATATCAGCATAACAATCAAAACAAATACCATGTTTACGAATTATGTTGCCCAGAGGAGGCATGTAAAGAGAAAAGGCAGTGGGCCAAAAAACCGAACCCTGTGAAACACCAAACTTTCAGAATAGTCACCATTTCAATCTACAAACTGAAAACGATCAATCAAATAGGATTTGAGCCAGGGGAGGGCTGTTCCCTTAATTCCTACTACATTTTCCAGTCTGTCAAGGAGGATACTATGATCAATGGTGTCAAAAGCTGCACTGAGGTTGAGTAACACAATTATGAACCCTGATCAGAGGCCAACAGGAGGTTATTTACTACTTTAACAAGTGCTCTATGCTGCGATCAGGCCTAAATCCTGACTGATACAGTTAGTGTATGCTTATCCTATGTAGATATGCTCATACGTTGCTGTGCTACTATCTTTTCCACAATCTTAGAGATAAAGTGGAGGTATGATATCGACCTGTAATTGGATAGTTGACAAGGGTCAGGGTCAGGTTTCTTAATTAGTGGTTATTATTTTGAACAGGGATTCTATTATTGCTGGTACTACCTGCTTGTTTAATGTGTGGTCCTTATACCAGAGATCGAGTTTCTCGAATCATTTTTCTTTTAACTGGAGCTACATTATTTAAGGTATAACGGACTATTGGCTCTAAATATTCAGTCGCCTGATCGGGTTCTGTGGGGTCAGATGGTGATCCAATCAAAGTTGGTAACTGGGAGATTACTGAAAAAGCTCTGTGTTATTTGATGTGGATGTACGCTTTATGCAGTAGTGCGGTGCTGTGACAAGCATAGTGATCTAAGATAACTTCTGACTGTGGAATTGTGATTATATTTCTTGTAGTTAATCCGAAGGATAATATTAAATCTAAAGTGTGACCTGCTTTATGAATGTGTCCTACTGCACACTGATTTATTCTTACTGAGTCCAGTATGGACATAAGTACTGTTCTCAGAGGGTCTCATGGATACTCCAAATGAATATTAATTAACGCTTTTGTCTAAAGAAACGGTTTGAGAGGAAATCTGCAAATTCACAGAGAAATTCAGAGTACGTCCCTGGGGGTCTGTAAATAATGGTCAACTGAGCAGACTTAATATTTGTAGCTTCACTTTTTATGTTACTGTAGAGAACTTCAAATGCATTCAATTTGTGTCTGTGTTTTTGTACGATAGTCAGATTATCATTGTAAAACGCTGCGACACCTCCTCCTCTACCAGTTGGCCCAGGCTGGTGTACAGTATATAGCTGTATCTAGAAGTAC
Organism: Clarias batrachus; assembly: GCA_003987875.1. Taxonomy (NCBI): domain Eukaryota; kingdom Metazoa; phylum Chordata; class Actinopteri; order Siluriformes; family Clariidae; genus Clarias; species Clarias batrachus. Next base: position 26,777 of record QMIH01000345.1, on the reverse strand, counting down.
TAGCTTCCTTTAAAGCTACATACTCATTCTGTTTAATCCAGGTTTCTGTTAAACACAGTTTAAGAACTCCTGATCCGATATTTTCATTAGCAGTAACCGACTTTCTGGGTCATTCTAAGTTTTTGTTTAGTTCAGGAAACACACAGTCTCAATATGATGAACCCTGAGTGACGACTCTGTGCAGCTAGCAGATGGTTGGATTAACCTGTTTCTCTGCTCCCTGGCCTGTGCTCTGAGTAGTCACCGATTAACTAGGCCTGCTCTGAGACTATATGCTATACTACAAGAAATGAGAGCAGCATCTTCCCGAGTGGGATGGACACCATACTGCCCTAACAGGTGGGCTTTGCCCACAAAGGTGCTCCAATTGTCTAAAAAGTTATTTTCAGAGCACCAGCTGAACATCCAGCGGTTCATCGACCACAACCTGTGGAAGAGGTGTGCTCCTGTGGGCTAGCCTTAGCTTTAGCTTTGGCTGAGAGTGAGTCGGCACCTGCCCCGCTGTGAGGGCTGTAATGCCGGAGTCGGGGTCTCTCTATCTCCGCCTGCGGCACCCAGACTTTCTGCTACGGGGTATAATTTAGATCCAATACAAACAAGAAACTTTGCGATAACGATTCAAAAACAGGAAGCTACGTCATATTGTGTCCAAAAATTGTCATCTGACTACCTGAATATACTGACCAGGTTTTTCCCATCGATGGATTTTTTTTTTCTTCCCTGATGGCACAGACATATTCCAAGATGAAAATGCCAGCATTCATCACTGCCTTCAGCTGCTGCTTGTCTGTGGCCCTTTAAGTCTTATCTTCAAGTAATTGAAGTAAGTAAAAAGCACAATTGGATTGAGATCAGGTGACTGACTTGGCCAGTGAAGAATATTCCTTTGAAGAATTTTCTTTTCTGTAATTATCCATCTGCAATATGAGGCAGCATACCATTGGTTTTGCAGTATTTGACTGAATATGAGCAGAGAGTATAGCTCTATACACTTAAGGAATCCATCCTGCTACATTTGTTAACAGTCAGCAATAAATGCAAGTGACCCGATTTCATTGGCAGCCATAAATTCCCATGCCATAAGACTGCTTTCACCATGTTTGACAGATGTGCTATGCTTTGGATCATGATCTGTTCCTTTCTTTTTTCATACTTTCTTTTTTTTTCTTCTTCATATTTTCATTATTCTAGTACAAGGTGGTACCAAAAACATTTATTAGCCAAATCAGAGATTAGCTCTGTTAATTTTTTGCATTATGTTCTCCCTCAGATACCTTAAAATCTGGCAGTAGAATTTGCTGTTGACGGTCTGACCCCTGGCGATGAATTCTCATTGCACAGAAGATAATTTGGTTGTGCTGCGGACCTGCCTTGCATTTTTTGTCATGGAGATATTGGGCTCATCCACTGTGAAGACTGTTGCTTTGCCTCAGTGACCCATACACTCAAGTTCCATCACCGTAATGATCCTCATCATGAAGGACGGGCCTACTGATGGAGTTCCGTGTTCACAGGGATCCATTCTGTAGCCATTTAATTTTTGTCTTCCACAAAAGGCCTGTGTTTGCTTTTGTGCAGCATGCCAGTTAATTCCTTCTAAGAATATTTCAAACCGTAGTATTGGCCACTCCCAATGTCTTCGCTATCGTTCTTTTATCTGCTTGAATGGTCAAAGAAACAGCCCACACCTGCCCATACAACAACCGTTTGATACAATATTTTTGAGTCCCTCAAAGTGTGTTCCTGTGTTTTTGTATTTTTCTGTGAACATGGCAGTAATTACTAAATGGTTAATGACTAAACTTGAGAGTAACCTCCACCAATTCACTATTGCCTGCAGACACCAATTATTTTACTCCAGGCCTTCGGCAAACAACCTGCCTCCGGCTAAAGCCACCTGCTGCCATTCTTTTTGCCCCCCTCTTCCTGTTTTTGTGCATGGTTGAGTTTTTTTTACCTTGTATCCACATTGGAGGTATGGCTTTTGGAATGTCATTCTTTCATGAGGACCACTGGCCACACTTCTTCATGCAGTAGATGGGCGTACCTGGGTCCCACTGGTTTCTGTTTCTAGTTTTTTTGCTGCTAGACGTCATCCATAAGAAGTAGTCAGCAGTAAGGAGGATATCATTACATGCCTTTTAAAAATGTAGGTTCTGTGCTGTATAGTGCTCTGAAACGTATTTTTCATTTCAGAATCCATTATTGTACAGGTTCCTATCTGGTGAGAGATCTGGTTGAAGACACTTTTGCTAGTATTGCGTTTGGAGACAGCCCTGTAATTAGTGGGGTTGCATCTTTGCATGTTTAAAGCTTTCCATCACTGTCCTTCTTGGAGGAATAGCTCTTGCATAATGTAGAGGTGTTTTTTTTTTTTTGGTTGTTTGTTTTTTGCCAGTGTACACCAACTTGGCCTGGCTCCCCTTTGAAATTACAATAGTCTATGGTAGGAGTGTAATGTAATGTTTAAACATAGATTTACCACATTATTATTTAGTTTCCATAACTAAACTCTTCTTGACAGTTCAGCTAGAGTTTGACATAATTTGTAGTGGCAAAGGTGATTGAGAAGGACAAAATTGTAGTCGCTATATGACTTATCAGTGCATTTCCAAAAGATCTGGTCTTATATGGTGTTTCTGGTATGTATCTGTTAGAATCTATAAATAGTGGTACAGTTAAGGATGTCCAGTAAACCACCAGCAGGGTTAATAATACCGAATAACCAGTGATGTGCACGGGGAGTGAAAGATAGCCCATATGCTGTGATTACACAGAAGAGCTACTACAGCTCAAATTGCTGGAATGTTAATGCTGGCTTTGACAGAATGGCGTCAGAAAACCATACACTGCAGCTTGCTGCATATTGGGGCGCAAACCGACCAGAGTACACCTACAGCATCAGAACTTGACCCTGAATCAATAGAAGTTGGTGGCTTTTTCTTTTACATAATGTAAATTATCGTGTGTCGGTTAACTGGGGCAGAGTGGACACCATGATGCACTATGGGGAAAAAAGCAAGCCAGCAGAGACAGTGTGATGCTCTGGAGGTCTTGCCTTGTTCAGGCAAAGCTGTTATGGTTGCACACAAGGGGGCCTCCACTGTATTAGACAAGGTGGTTTTAATGTTGTTGCTGACATTACAGATGAACTTGCACTTGTTAATACTTTACTTGAGTGAAGTAAATCATGGCAAGATTGGACAATTGTTTTGTTTAGTTAAGCAAACATATATGAAGCTATTATTTCTTTTCTTTTTACATAGAAAGCTTTTTTAAATATACAAACGTATTTTTTTAATATGAAAAGCTTTATTGGTTGTGCTCCAGATGTCCAGTTTAGGTCTGCAAGGATACTAATGTCCATAGGGGGACAAAAGAAAACATTGTAGGTAGATGGCAGGCTTTGGCCACCTACTGTATGAAGATATAATGAGTTCATTCTAAGCTGAAAAAACAGCCATAGTCATAGTTTCAGGTGATTATACATCTATAACACTGTTTTGTTAAATAATGCTAATATTTATAAAACAATAATTATGTAATAATTTTTATTTCATTAAGAATTGTTCAGACCTAGAGTAAATTCATGCGCTACAGCATAATCTGTTACTGTGGGACCGAAATATTGAACACACAATATTATTAAATATCTCATTAAAGGTCAGCTTTACTGGATGTAGGATTACTATTTTTGTTTTTGGCTTTTATTTATATATCAAAATAAACAGTGCAGTAATTCAACTTTTTGACTTTTAGCACCTTGAGGAGAATGAATGACACCTAGTTTACCTATCCTCTTGCTCACTTTTACAGTTACAGCAAGTAGACTTGATGGGCATAAGGATTAAATCCCTTGCAGAGATTGAAAAAGAGGTGAGTTTTTTGTTTGTTTGTTTGTTTGTTTGTTTGCGGAAGGGGGGTATGGATATTACAATTTTTTTTTTTAATCCTGAAAGAACTTTCCAGTGATACAGTGATGATTAAGTTAAGCTAAGTTAAGCGGTACAGAGCACTTCTTGTAAGTTCCTACGTTTCACTGTACTTGTGGTAGATTCTCATTTGACGAGAAAAAAAAAACAAACAGCCAAAGTCTGGACTGTAAACTATTTTATGTATAATTAAAGAAAGAGGAATTGCTTGATGTGTCCACTGTGCCTCAATACTCTTACCGGTTGTTTCTGTTATGAGAGAAAGAATTTCACAATGGACCTATGTTGGTAAGTCGTCACCCAGGTGATTTGTTTATTACATAAGCATTTACCACTTGATATCACTGCTTACCGCAATATTTGTCAGCCTAAGATGATTCTGAAGATCCATCCATATGCATTTGTCCTGTGTTAGTTTGGCATGGTTTCTCACCAGGAGGACCACACCAGAGTTTGACCTCTGCTTCAGATTGAGACCATCTCTTTTTGTGGGTCTCTGTCCAATTGTTTTGGCCCCCAAGAGCCTTTGCTGTTCTTACCTGCTAAATTAACCGCAAGAGGGAAAAAAAACAAATGAGAGTTTGATTTAAACAGACTAAAGCCTGTAGGTATGAAAGCACTCTAAGCTGCTAAGGGTCTTGCTCAAGGAGCTGAATGTGATGGTATGCCTGCGTTGGAATTAAACCCATTACTCAAAGCATTAACCACTGAACCACCCCAACTAGTTTGCAACAGCATTATATTAAAAGGTGCCTCTTACTGCTTTCTCAGTTTTACACATTCTCAGTGAGTCTCCATTGTGTTAAACAGAGACCAAATATGAGAGAGAAAAAAAATGATGACCCTTTTACTTGAAGTCCAATTTTGTCTGCAAATTTGCTTGAACAATGTCCTGTTCAAATGTTCTGCTTGGGATTCCATCGTTCCAGAAAGGGGTGGGAAGTGCATTTCCTACTATCTGATTGACTACAAAAAAGTACTTCAAAGCTGTATTTGAAACAGAGCAATTGAAACAATATATTTGAAAAAGAAATGAAACAGAAGGGATTTCAGGCATGACAAAATGCATGGTTTATGCAGTTTTTCCAACTAAAAAGTTAACAGGCATGTTTTGCAGATGTTAAAGCTTATTATGGTAAGTTGTTAAAAAAAAAAACGTCTAATATGGCATTTTTAATGTAGTTATTTTGATAAAATATTTCTCACTCTTTACCCCTCCTTCCCCTACCCTCTCTCTCTCTCTCTCTCTCTGTCCTTGTGTGTGTGTGTGTGTGTGTGTGTGTGTGTGTGTGTGTGTGCGTGTGTGTGTTCTCTCGTCCTCCTCTCCCAGTACGAGTATAGCTTTCGTACAGAGCACAGTGCGGCTGCACGCCTTCCCCCCAGTCCCACCAGGACTTCCTTAGGTTCTGAGGCTTAAACACATGGACAGAAGGAGCAGCAAGAAAAGAGAGCCAGGCCCAGAGTGGAAACAAAGTGATGCCTCTTTTGTACCTTGACTTTAAAAAAAAAAAAACCCAGCATTTTATTCCATCAGTATTTACTTTGATTCATTTGTTTGTGCAAATTGTGATCTTGAATTTACCAATTATTTCCTGCTGACAGGAGTTGAAAAAAAATGCATAATACTCCAATAGCATGATTTAATGAAAACTACTACAAGTACAAATAATGGATGACAAAAGAGGGACCTTGTGGAAACTAGCCACACCTCACGGAAACTAGCCACACCTCACTACCATACGTAAAACATCACTATCTGTTCAACAGAATGTCTTATCCTCCACTAATTAACTGTTGTGTTTAAAAATGATTTAGCATGAACACTGTCTTTACAACTTTTTTTTAAAGAAGAAAAGCTGAAAAAATGTAACAATGAAATTGATGGATTTGTATTTTGTTGTTGCAAGACTGACAGTCTAACTTGCACAGATTCTTTCCTCAGTTTATGTCTTAGTTTATGAGTTAGGGGTTTGTCATTGAAACAGCCGAATTTACTGTACAATAAATGCACTTATGAAATTTAGTCTCTTTGTCTGTGGGCTGGTGAGTGTGCACCAACTTGAAGTTGCTCTGCCTTGATTGCGAAAAAGAACCAAAACAGCTTCAAACATTTTGTGTAGTTGTCAGACATTTACTGTTAGGGTGCACTGGTTACATTCATGATCACTGGTGTGCATGATTCCATGTTTGATTTGATGTTAATGAGCTTGACTCTACTCTCTTCTCAAGTTAGTCTAATGCTTCAGCTAGAGTCCTTAATGGAGCAAGAGGGTATGACCTGATCACCCCTACCTTAAACTTACTCCCACTGAAATTTTGCATTAATTTCATTTGGTTTGACTGTGATTACTTATGACTGCAATTGCTCTGTAGTCTTATGTAACGGTCAACAGCTGGTAACCATAAAAAAAGTAGCTTTCATGTTACCTACAACAAATTTCCTGTTTTTCCTTTTGTCCAGATGACACAGTTATAAAAGTAGTTTACTTCTGTTCATATTATCCTGTATCCTACAAATGTAGTTTTTCTTTTCAGTCTAGTTTCTCTCAAGGCTTCTTCCTCAGGTCATGTTCATCAGTAACAAGTTTAAAAAATATATTCATAACAGGAATTTGAATTCTGTAACGCTGCTTTGTGACCTTGTCCAGTTAAAATTAAGATTTAATTTGATTGAATTATTTAACATGGAATTATTTTCCAAAGTTAGGCTGATGTCACGGCACGCGCCTAAATCTTATATCGCTCCTCGCGCACTAGGTAGGCGGCCTCCCCTTCTGCAGGTGTGCGGAAAGGGTAGGGCTGCGGGAATGGGCATCGGCTGGTGAGCAATTCCCACTGATGGAGCCACCTGGGGAAGAGACGCAAGTGCGTGCGAGCTTCACAGGAGGGATGTAGGAACCGCCTGTTGAAGGCTCGCAGGAGAGGCTTTGCCCTTCAAAGGTGCGAACGGTACAGTGCCTTTGATCGCCGCAACGAGGACATCTTACTTGCGCAGCTCTGAACTCTCAAACGGAGCCTGATTTAGTGACCCTGCCACAGAGGAGGAAAAGGCCGCTAGGAGAAACACGTTGAGGCCCCCATTCCCAGCTCGGCAGGGCTGCCCAGCTGCCGGTTGTCACAGAGGACTCCCGGCTTAGGCCGCACCAAAGTGAGAGCTGTAAGGGGCCAATCCAGTCATCCCACGAAAGAAGAGCTATCACAAGTGATCCTCGCAGGAGCTGCTGCCCAAGCTGGCCCACTCTACCCGCATGCCAGCGGGTCACTGCCCACAGACCAACATGTTCACACCTTCACTTCTTCTTTAAACCCTTTCCTTTCACTTCTTTAAACTCTTTCCTTCCCCTTTATTTCAAATAAAATTTCTCTTTTTCTGTAAGGCCTTGTCTCATGTCCATGTTTGTGGCGCCACTTGTCTGTCAAATCCATTACACTGGTTACAAAAAGTTGTACGTTTTAGGGAAGAATAATGAGGGACAGCAGCATAATCAAGATGCAGCTAGAATTCAACATTTTCTGAGTTTTAGTGATCTTGGCATCATTGATGACATAAGCCTTTATTTGAAGTTGAATTTAGAAGCTACAATTACTAGGATAGGCTCTTCTTTTTTGTCAGAAATATTGCTAGGATAAAAACCTGAAAAAAGGCCTGTTTAAATGTAAGAGGCATGTATGAGTTGGATTGTGACTTAAGAAGAAGGCTAGAGGAGCCTTGGGTCAGAGGTGGTGGAATTCAGAAGGATTTAATGTGGGTTCCCATCAGGCCACAGTACAGGGGACCAGCTTTTTATTCTCTTGCAGGCTACATGTGTTTTGTGGACACTTGGATGGCTTTTGAACAACCAAGAGATTCTGTGAGGAGTGCATTGGGAGTGTGGGGTATTTCTTGGCCCTGAACTGTTTTCATACTCTGCATTAAGTCAATCCTGTTTAATGTGGGCTTTATGGTAATGAACAAGATATTGAATGGAAACTGCTGGAAAATGAATCTCTTATTAATCTTTGGCCCAATGCATCCTGATAGTAAGTAAACTTATGCAGTGCCTCGAATTTGAACATGGTGTTTGTTGTGGACAAACCATGACTAGCACAAAAGTCCAACAATTTTGCATGGGCGTCAGCCAGCAGGACAATGGAGGCTGTTGGCAGAATCCTCTCTAAGCCACCCCGACTTTCTCCAAGAAGGCCAAGTACTCTACACTGCTGTTGGGCACAAATGATAATTATAATTATCACAAATCTAATTATAATTTTTACGTATTTCCTCATACTTCTAAAGCTCATGTTTTATTCTGTAAACACTGCTTTGCAACAATGCTTTGCAAAAATTTCATTGTTAAAATCCCCCAATGACATTACAGTCCAACCAGCTTTTATTGTCGGAAACAGACATACCCATAGCGACCCGTCAGTGCAGACATTGCACTGAACCCATACATCATTGTTTCAGGCTGAGCCTAACCAGGTTCTGTGGGCAACCCAGTCACCAGATGCTTGTTGGCGAACTCTGCCCCCATGCCTTGCACCAGGGACAGGTACCGGTTTTTCTGTTTGAGCAGGCTAAGGTATATTCTGTCACACATATTCATAATGTTTTTCTGCATCTTTATCTCAGAACTGTTCGCCTTGGGAAGCCCTACAAGGAGCATTTTGCTCCAGACAACATAGCTAAACAAAGGCAAATTAGCATTATCAATTACAAACCAATAAAGGGTGACCAGGATCATGAGCAACCAAGCCTCATTTCTGCCTGTGGGGAGCAAAGTCAAGCCTGTCTGGTCCAATCTAGTCCATTTAAAAATATTTACAATACAGTGAGTCCGCAACTTATGAATGTTCGTGTTAGGAATTTCCGCAGGTACAAATGGACTTACAAACATTCGTGGATGCGAACAAAGAACAGAAGTAGCTTACATGTATGGTGTAATAAATAAACATTGCAATGCACCAGATACCAATATTTGTAATTAGAAACAATATTTTTAGTGTGTAGGTGATTGTGCAAAATGTCCAAAGTCCGATATACAGGGTGGGCCATTTATATGGATACACCTTAATAAAATGGGAATGGTTGGTGATATTAACGTCCTGTTTGTGGCACATTAGTATATGTGAGGGGGCAAACTTTTCAAGATGGGTGGTGACCATTGTGGCCATTTGGAAGTCGGCCATCTTGGATCCAACTTTTGTTTTTTCAATAGGAAGAGGGTCATGTGACACATCAAACTTATTGGGAATTTCACAAGACAAACAATGGTGTGCTTGGTTTTAACGTAACTTTATTCTTTCATGAGTTATTTACAAGTTTCTGACCACTTATAAAGCATGTTCAATGTGCTGCCCATTGTGATGGATTGTCAATGCAACTCTTCTCCCACTCTTCACACACTGATAGCAACACCGCAGGAGAAATGCCAGCACAGGCTTCCAGTATCCGTAGTTTCAGGTGCTGCACACCTCGTATCTTCACACCATAGACAATTGCCAATTTTATTAAGGTGTATTCCATATAAATGCCCCACCCTGTATACAGTATTTTATGTGTGGGGGGAGAAATGAGTCAGCCTCACCGTTTCAGTGAATCAGTCTGGGAGCTCAATGATAGAAAATGGTTGTCCTGTAAAGCTGTAATGATGGTGAATAATCCTAATTTTGGAAAATCCTCAACAATACAAAGCTCACAGTCCAATACGGCTCCGAGTCTATTCAAGTACTCAGCAAACACTATGTAGCTTTCTCCCTTCCCAGGCTGGCATTAAACAAGGTCAGCTGACTCCATGGGTTACCGGGATTCCCCTCGTGATTTGGAGGCGCAGTCGCACAAGAGAATAATGTGGGACCAAAATGCCAAACCAGTGTATTTGTCTTTTTTTTATGCTTTACATTTGTATATTTGTGTCAAAGTTGAACCTGACTTATGAACATGCTCCCGGAACGGAACTCGTTTGAAATCAGGGATTTTACTGTACAGAACTGTCCAACTTCTGAAAAGTATGTTTATGCACTTAAGACTTGGTCAAGGCTCCTTTATCACAAGTTACTGCATCAATGTGGCATGGCATGAAGGTGATCAGGGTGTGGCACTGCTGAGACATAAGACCAGGTTGCTTTGATAACCGTCAACTCATGTGTATTGTCTTTGGTGGCGTTTCCCATCTTCCTCCTTAAAATACCATTTAGAGTTTGGCATTGAGGTTGCCAGGTTATGAAGTAGACCGAAAGATGCATGTTATTGATTCTGTATCAATAACCTGTATCTATCGGTCTAGTTCATAACCTGGCAACCTCAATCCTGGGAAAGACTATCGCTTATACACAGAATAAGCGCCACAAGAAGAGTAAGAAGGTCTTCGCTCAAGCGGGTTAGCTGTAGGAAAAGGTGCACAAGAAATAGGGATGACCACAGCCTAAAGTACAGTCACGCAAGGCCATTTTAAGAACTTCTCAAGGAGTGGAGTGAGGCTGAAGCCAGTGCATCAAGAGCTCCAGTGCATAAGCATCTTCATGAAATGAGCTTCAACTGTTGCATTAGTCGTTCGTCTCCTAAATTTAGCTTTATTTGAAAAACAAGGCCACAGAGTTTCGAGAAGAGTGGAGAGGATCCACAGAATCCTACTTGTTTGAAGGCCAATGTGAAGCTTCCACAGTTGGCAATGATTTATGGTTCTATGTTTTGCTACTGGTTGTCCACTGTGCTTTATAAAATCCAATGGTAATCTGACTACCAAGAGATTTTAGAGCACTTCATGCTTCCATCTGCCTACAAACTGTAAGCGAGATGTTGATTTCTTTTCCCAGCAGGACTTGGCACATGCCCACAGTATCACACTGATTATCTGATTGACTGATTACAGTATCATAACTACTTACTTTTTACTGACTTTTAATTAATTCATAAGGTATATTTCAATTATTTTACAACATTAATATGTACTCAATATTTTAAGTGTAAAAATGTTTCACAAAAAATGTATTATAATAATGTCATTGTGTTGCAGTGAAACATCACATTCCTGGCATTTTCCAAGGAATTGGCAAGTCCTAAGGCAATATGATGCTACTTTACTGCGTTCTGAGTTTAAAGGTTTTGCTGGAGCATGACCATGGATCATGTATTTATGGTTGCAGTCTTTGTAGAACCACAGCTGTATAACAACCTGCTCCATGAAGACACTGTGAGTCAGAGGCTTCTCAAATTGGAGAGTAGACTATGGGTGACTCCAAGTCCAATGTTATGTTGTAAAACCCTGCATCTGATATATGTCATTTCTGAGTGGGAATCTCTTTAGAGAGAGATTTAGCAAACATTAGACAAAACCTTAAACTAAATACCAAAATGCATGTAAACTGAAGTAAAAGATTAGAGGGAAATGACATGATATTTTTCCAGTTTGTTCAGTTCTACTTGAGTCTGTGCCTCAGATTATTTCTTTCAGCTGACAGGAATTATAACCCCATGTGGTCTCTGTTGTTGTTGTTGTACGTCCAGCGTACAGTTTGATGTGTAGCATGGTTAAAACCACAGTTTTTAAAAAAGAATATTCACTGCAGAATTTTTATCAGTTCAGACCAGGCACGTCATTCTCCCCTGAACTCATTAACAATATCTGTTAGCCAGACCCAGCATCACAGGAGGTTTTTGTGTGTGTCTCTCTCTCTCTCACACACACACACACACACAGAGGATTTTTTTTCTTATTATTATTTTTTGTGTGTCTCAGTCAGAAGTTAATACTTAAACCAAAGTAATCCGGCCACGATGGTCAAAAAAGTTGAAAGGATCACATTTTGATTCGCCCTTTCTGGTTTTTGATGTGAACATTAACTTAGCCTTAGGTTTTTGATGTGAATCTCTTGACGTGTTTCTGCAGGATTTTATGCAATGAGCACTGTATAAATTATTACATTTACAGGTGTTCCTGTTAAGTTGCACAGTCAGTGTATATTTCTGCACACGTCTGGGGAAGAAAACGTAAAAACTGAATATGCAGAGCCCTATGCAGATGCCTGTTATCCAGAACTTGCTACTAGACATCTACACCTGACGCTACACTTAAAGCTAGATGCCTCAAACTAGACCCAAAACCATGGCGTAAATTGGCGATCCTGTAAACGAAGCGGACAGTTTTACAGCTTCACCCCGAGGAACCACTAAGTCACACTTTGACCATCTCATTGACTCCAGGACACAGGATGTCCCGTGTTTCTCCCTGTCAATGAACAAAGAGGCATACAGCAGGAACACTATTTAAACAATCTTTAAAGTGTGCCAATATGTTTTATATCCATGTGTTATGTTTGATTATTCTGCACAACCTTTAAAGGTATTATTAGCATTTACAAACCCTTTTTATTTAACAAAGCTATAAATGAGTGTGTAAGATAGGGGATGTGTGGTATCAATCGAGGGCTTATTCTATTCAAAGAACAGTGGTGTACACAGAAAATTGGTCGCATGAACAAGAGCACATGTAAAATTACTTTATAAAAGGTAATTAAAAGTGTAATCGGCGTGTCCCCATATGACAGCCGTAAACCCGGCCTAATGTATACACAAAAGGGGGAATCAAGTGAGGCGTGGCTAAGCTCCGCAACCACATCCGATTGGACCAATCATCCATGGGACGGACTGACACACAGGGACAAAACTCAGTGTCCAGACTCGTCCAAACACGTTCACGTCTTTCTACCGTCGTCCAACTCTTTGTCATGACCATCTGTAGGAAGCAAGCTCACCGCTCGGGTTTTAGCCCTTGCGAACGCTACGCCGACTTTGCTGACGTCATCCGCTCTTCGAGAACTCTGCACCAGACTTTGCACCAGAACTGCAATGAAGAAACCCACTGAAGAATTTCCAGGCGCGCCATCGGTAACCAGGCAACCAAGCCTCACCGAAGGGTCTTTCCTGAAAGACGTCATTTTAACCATAGAGCACCAACCAATCAGCAACGCCGTGATTCCCTTCACCGGAGGCAAACCATGAGAACGAAACGTAACACAAGTATACAAACAAAGCTGCATACCTTGCTGAAAATGGTGCTCGTTTCATAACTAAAACCGTAAGATTAAACCCAAGACTCTGCTCTTGTGACTTGCTTCAGTCTAGTAAGCAGTACTAGATGAACTTTCACCCTACAAACTGTTGGTATGTTTGTGTGTGTATGTGTGTGTGCGTTTGTTCAAGTAGCGTAGTTTCATGTATCGTAGATTAGTTCAAATAAATTCTTGTTTCTTCATAAAGAATTGTTGTCTTGGTCATGTATTTTTAAGTCTAAACATTTGCCCAGATCTTAAGTTACCTTGCTCATAATTGAGAAATACCAGATTTTGTATTCTGATTAGTGGCCACGTGATAAGCAGAATTGGTAAGATACACTAAATCGTGCTAAACGCTGGACTGGCAACCGATAAAGTGTACCCTATAACTATTAACCCAGTTTAATAAAATTACAAGAATCCTTAAAGATTCGACTCACCTCTGACCCAGAGCTGAAAACTCTACATAAATGCTGGAGAATGCGTTGGCACTGAGTCCCCATTTAAAATACTAAACTTGTGTTTACCAACACAAAAACCCACTTTCACACGAGTTTAAATGTTACCTTTATGCAACTCACCCTCCAAATACATAATGTACAGCAAAGATTCAATAATATAAAATGAAGTATTCATTACAAATTCAGTCAGGAAATATTTTATTTACATTTCAATCAAAATATGCAGTAGGTTACATGTATAAACCCTGTTATATTAACGTCAATTCTTTTCATACCTCTTATTTTCTGTGTGTAAACAGTGGCACTAAAATGACCACTACAGTACTGTAAATTATCATATGCGGTTAATCCAGGGTGGTATTTTAGTTTAGATGAAAACGTTTTTAAACCAAGAACGCAAAATCTCGACCCTCCATAACTGCACTTTCTAATCTTTGCTAACGGTGATGTAAAAGGGCGTCTGGCATCACAGTTTGTTGAAGGTATGACGGTAGCCTCACCTGACTCATTTTTCCTTTGTTGAACAAGGAAAGCCGACTTCACCCTGCCTTCCTTTGGTTTGGTGCTCATGTACCTCTTTGTTTGCACATTTGCACGTGCACTTTGTCTATTGTGTATTTTTGTATAGGAATTTGATCATTCTTTTAGATTAACATAAAAATGTAAAAATTTGTGTTGTAAATTTATGTTGTTGCATGTATGTAGCACCCTGGTCCTGGAGGAACGTTGTTTCGTTTCACTGTGTACTGAACTGTATATGGTTGGAATGACAATAAAAGCTGACTTGACTTGACTTGAACAAATCACAGTTTGAAAATGCTGTTATCTGATTGGGTAATCTTTTAATTTTATTTATTTATTTTTATTTATTTTTTTTTTTAAAAGGACGCCTGGCTTCCTTTAGGCCATGATGGTAAGGTGAGGGGAGGGTGCTGTAAAATGCTTAAAGAAAAACAGAGTCTCGCAGCCGGAGGTCTAGAGAGAGCTGATTGGCCGAGCTCTCTCAGAGGGGAGGGATGAGAGGTACTTAGTGCTCCCACATTAATCTCGGCTCTACAGCCAATCAGGGGCGTCTGTGAGCTCGCGCAACGGAGGGAGCGGATAGCGCTGTCCTCCGAGTGTGTTACGACGCTCCCAACGGTGCGCGAGCGAGCAGTTCGAAAAGATGCGGTCAGCTGGCGTCACGTGGTTCGGAGGAAACACGTGATCGTCTTCGGCCCTCCCGGCTGAGTGGTAGTAGTAGCCTTAATGTGGCGCCCCCTAGTGACGGGGAGGAATTGGACACGACTAAATTAGGGAGAAAATCAGGGATAAATCAAAAAAAAAAAAAAAAACAGAGAAGAGTTGGCAGTCCACTACAGCACAGGTGCGTTTGTTACAGAAACCAAACTGTTAGTGTTTGTGTTGTTGTCTTTAATTAAAATGACAAATACAGTCAGAAAATGCCACTGCTGCGGACAGATAACATTGTATTCGTTTATAAGACACACTACTCATAAAATACCAAATAAACAATTTTGCTTTGTTCTACTGCACCAGTCAAGGGTGTGTAGGATTTATTCGTGGTCTCTGTGTTATTTGTGAGTATGTATGCATGAAAAAAAAAGAAGAAAAAAAAAGGTTTTTACAGAACAGGACTTGTGTACAAATGTAGTAATTTGCAACATTATACATTGACTCTCAAAGTTTTATACCAGTTCAGACTTCCACAGTTTGGTATAATTTGAAATGAAATCCCTGAATTCATGGAATTAGAAAAGCATCGTCATAAATGTCCAGCTCTAAATACTTCCTGCTAGAAACATAAAAGTACCTGGTGATGAAAAACTCTCTCTCTCTCTCTCTCTCTCTCTCTCTCTCTCTCTCACACACACACACACACACACACAATTTAAAAATATCAGGATAAAAAAATAGATGTAAATACATACTGCTTTTCAAGTAAGGTATTCATAAAACATAATTTAATCTCTTTAATTCAAAGCATGCTGATGATAATCAGAATTGTTTAAATATATTTCTGTTTGTAGTTAAATCAATAAATCATCTTTGCAGTGTTATACAGTGCCGATTGTGTAGCACAGTTTTTTTTTTTTCATCCATTGATGGAAATATGGACCTCATTTTTGGCCAGTAACTTTGCT
The DNA here is from genome assembly GCA_003987875.1 of Clarias batrachus. Lineage (NCBI taxonomy): Eukaryota > Metazoa > Chordata > Actinopteri > Siluriformes > Clariidae > Clarias > Clarias batrachus. The sequence goes on along the minus strand of QMIH01000345.1, from coordinate 11,207 downwards.
GAACCAACAAAAGTAACCCAAATCATAATACTGACCCCTCAGGCATGTGCGGTAGTCGCTAGGCTTACCATACTCATGTGATGGGAGCATCACTTCATCCACCTCTCTTCTTACCCTGATGCATTACTCTGAAACAGTGTAAATCTGGGCTCATTAGACCACATGACTTTTTTTCAATACTCCATGCTCTATTGTTTATGCTCCTAAGGAAAAGGAAGCCTTTTTTTTTTTTTTTTTAACTAGCCTTACTGATAAGTGTTTTTTCTTAAGGCTTTGTAGTCTGATTAGTCACAATCCCATAAGTGCTCTTCACAGTGTGTGTAGAAATACTCTTAATTTTACTATTAAACATAGCCGTAAGTTTGTATGTTGTTTTTTTATGATTTCCTTTCACCAAAAAAAAAAAATTCTGACCACATTTCTTCTTTATATATGATGGCACCGCTCCAGATTTTATTAATGCGTTGGAGAGTTCTAGTAGAGTTTTAGTAGTTTTAGAAATCTACTTAGTTGTTTTGTTTTCTCGATGTAGGCCAATAATTTGATCCTTCTGAAACTGAACAACAGCTTTGCCATAACTACAGGATATGTCTTCTAATACGATTGCTTAAGAAATGAAAAGCTACTCACTGCATAAGTTGGGGTTTAACAACTTGTTGCCAAATGAAACATAATCACTGCAGTAATTGTCCATTGAGTAGTCTTATAAATTTGCTTAGTTAAATACAGGTGACTTTTTTTGATTGGGCAGTGTAGATAGATAGATGAATAGACAGACAGACAGAGAGACAGACAGACATCACCCATAACATTGCAACAACATGCCCAGTATTGTGTACAGTAGGCACCCTCGTGTTGCCTTGGGATCTGGATAGGTTGTAGGCTGGTTAACGGCCTTCAACCATGTGTTATGCTGTGGTGGATTGGGATATTTGGTGCCTTTTAATTAAGGCTAGCATTTTTTTTCCCCACAAAGTTATTCTGCATTGGCGTTTCTATGGGATTAGACTGGATGGGCTGGCCTTTACGCTTTATGTATAAATGAGCCTTATGTGCCCATGATCCTGTTGCTAGTTTACTGGTATATGATTAATAATCAATGTTAATGTGTTAATGCCTGATTGGCGTAGGTTTGTATGTATTTATGTGTGTGTAACATCTAAATATATATATGTGCATACATATGTTTCACATTTTAATTGAAATTTTAAAAAGAATGTCAAGACTGGGTGGCTTAGTGGTAAGCACTGCCGCCTCGCACATCCATTGTCTGGGTCTGATTCCCGCCTCTGTGTGCATTGAGTTTGCATGTTCTCGCTGCGCTTGATCGGTTTCCTACAGGTATACCGGTTTCCTCCCACAGTCCAAAGACATGCAGATTAGGGTAATTGGTATTCTCAAATTGCCTGTAGTGTGGAATGAGTGTGTGTGTGTGTATGTGCAGTGTTTATCCAAGGGTGATGGATTGGCATCCTGTCCAGGGTGTACCCCGCCTTGTGGCCCAAGTCTCCTGGGATAGGCTCCAGGCCCCCCACAACCCAGTATACAGGGTAAAGCAGTATATACAGTGACAATAAGTAAAGTCCTCATATATTCTGATTTAATTACATGTAAGGTGAAATATCTTTTTGCTGTTTTCATTTAGATTATGGCTTATAGTTTATGAAAATCAAAAATCCAGTTTTGCTAAATATTTGCTATATTCTAAACCACAGAATATATTCAATGTCCAATTTCTCAAGAAAGTAATATGTTTGTTCAGCACTAATTACAGCATCAATGTGGTCTGGCATGGAGGCAAATAGGCTTATGGCAGTGCTTAGGCATTATCGGAGACCATTTTGCTTTGATAGCAGATTGCAGCTGTCTGTATTGTAGGGTTGGTGTTTCTCATCTTCCGCTACACATTATACCATAGATTCTCTATGCACAGTAATGCTATGGTCAGCAAACCAGTTAGTAGTAGTTTTGGCACTGTGCGCAGGTGCTCAGACCTGCTGGGAAAGGAAAACGACATATCCAGCTTGTCACAAAGTGCCCTACAATCTCCTAGTAGATGGCAGCATTGATTTGGACTTGATAAAATACAGTGGACCAACACCAGAAGATGCCACTCCAAATCTGTGGAAACATCAAGCTGGACTTCAAGCAACTGTGCCTCTCCAATCTTCCCCCAAACTTCATGGCCTTGATTTCCAAATAAAATTATTAATTGACTTTTATATGAAAGGAGGACTTTGAGTTTTTTTTGAGGAAGCTTAGAAGATTAAGATAATTATATAAACAATTATAGTAATTACTGTTTGTTTATTGGTAATAATTACCAATATTACCATTTAATTAATAAAATATAATGTATATATATTTTAACCATTAGCCTGAAAAATATTCAAATACTTTAAACAGGATACGGCTATATACGATCAAACACACACACAGACATAAAATGTCACTATTTCCATGAGGAAAATGATCTCCTATGTCAGCTCCTGCTATTATACTTCCATGGCCAACAGTATGTGGATTAATTCAAACTAATTAGCTCTTTCAAACTAGCTTAATTCTAATGCACCAGCACCACTCGCATTACTGTAAGACACATCAGGCAGGAAATAAAAACTGTGAATTGACTTAGATTTTATGCATAGCATGGCCCCGTGACCCTGTACAGGATAAAGGCGTAAAGATGTTTAATGAGTGAGTGAGGGGGGAAATGTGGTTGTGGTTTGTATTTCAGGGCCACCAAAAACATGTTGTCTGGGGTGATTAAGGGTAGTTATTACTATAGCATTAATTTACTTGGCAGCATTTGGCAATGTGTGCTAGCAAGTTTGTGCACAAGTTTGGCAAATGAGCTCAGACCCATTGCACAACATTGACATGAAGTCAAATGTGGAATGCAAGTCAGGCCTTCTTTTCCCACAACAGTTCCTGGCCTCGCTAAGACAAATTCAGAAATGATGTCCAACAAGCTTATATGAAAGGTCCCATGTACGGTTGGCCATAAATTCTGTCTCTGTCTGTCTGTCTCTTGCATTAAACCAATAAACAAACAAACAAACAAATATATAAATGTGAACTGATTCCTACTTTGTGTGTATGTTATTCATATCATTTAAATGATGTGTGTAGAACTTGATTAAGCCACAGTACATCATTTAAATTTGTCTTAATAAATAAATAAATAAATAAATAAATAAATAAATTACTTTATATAGAATATAAACCCATTACATGTCTTTAATTGTACTGGTCATTGCATTGCAACCATTATGACTACTTATCAACACAAGCATTTGTATGAGTAATGATTGATTAAGATTGATCTCTGCTGGTACCACTGTTTGGCAAACTGCAATGAAACCAGTCTAAAAGTATTTTTATATTTTTATAACCAATCAAAACAAAATGTAAGCAAATGATTTGTGGTTTCATATTCCAAAATGTTTTTTAAAAAACAAAATACATATAGTTATAAGTCTGATATATATATATTTTTTTTTCATCTGCAGTAACTGTAACTATATAACTATAACTAATATATAGTGTATTTGTTTATATAATGTCATCTAGAAGATGAGGAGTGGCAATCCAATCCAAAGTCCGTGGCTCAGATGCTGCCATAATCATGCACATGAACTGCTTTCCAGTTCTCTTGTCAATAGGATAAATACTGGTAGGAGTAAACCTTCTGTTGCTCTCCACGAACTCACAGAGTTTCTGATATACATGGGGGTACTCATGGCGGAGGAACACCCCACGAATTCTTAGCTCCCGCTGAATGTTAATGAAACAAATCTCTCTAGCTTTTCTCCCTTCTTCACCTTCCTTGTCAATGTCAGCTGTACCTGGTGGTGGAGTGAGAATCAAAGTCTCCATTTCAAATTCTTTTCCATGGACATTTCTTTCGGGGCTGTATGAAGCTAAAGCAACCTTGGCATACTTCCTAACTGTTTGGGATTTTACCCTTGGTGGTGATCTTTCAGTCACTTGATCACCAACAGCAATGGATACATTCAATAAAAAACATTCATTGGGGTCATATTCTTTACCTGCTTCCTGTAGCTCCTGACAATAATCTCCAAGGTTATCCATGTAACTATCTAGTTCACGTATAGACAGATATGTTGGAGACATTAGTAGGCTTTCTAGGCCATACTGAAGAAAGTTTGTTGATGATCCTGGGTTTGGAAAGCTCAAAAACAGCACACCTCTTCCTCGGGACAGATATCCCACTTTGGCTGTACGTGAGAAAGCTTTGTGGACATCTGGAGTTTCTCTACAATATTTAATTATGTGGCGACATATACTACCAATTCTTCCATATACGCAGCTCTCTTTGTGTATAGCCCAATCCTCTCTGCGGCAATTGCGAGAGCAGTAGTAGGTGTAACAGCTGTGGCATGATTTAAAGTAAAGGCAAGCATTGAACAATGTCTCTGTCCGACGGCATTTATTGTTAGAACACATCATTGTCTCATCCTCATCTGGACTCTGGTCTGGGGAGCACTTTTCATTATTTTGCAGACCATCACATCTCCCATCAGTGTCTCTTATAGTGTGAGGATCTGTTGTTAGGGATGTTGATGGTTTGTCAATGGACAGGGAACTCTCATATGCTGCCTTTGAAATATTTCTTCCTGGTGCTGATACTGCATCTTCATCAATAAGCTTCTTGAGTTGATCCATCAAGTCTTCACTTGCCTGTACACTAGAGGGTGGTTTATAATCAATAACCAGATCAGCTAAAAGTTTGTCAAGTTGTTCTAAGCTTTGTTGAAGTGAGGTGCTGTGATATGTCTTATCTATAGTTGGAAAAGGAACTGTCTCAGGGTAAGTGGCATCTTCACTTGGAGCTCTTTTAGAATCAAGCACATCCCAACTGGCTGAGCGTGCCTCTGCCTTATAGCCCTTGCCAGGCTTGATATCATTGTCTGTAATAGTTATTTCAGGAGTGACATACCACTGTTTGCTTAAGGTTCCTTTAGTATCAACAGGGCTTTTGTCAATCAAGGAATTATCAGACAAAGATAAAGCTGCATAGCGTCTAGGTGAACTTGAAAGATTAACAACCACAGGTTTTGGTCTGTCATTTATTGGCAAAGTTTGGTTCCTTTGACACAAGAGATTCTCATCACTTTTCCCATGAGACACAGGTTGTTCCCGTGCTACATGAGTATTGAGGATATTGTCCCAAGACCTTGAGTGAGACCTTGGGTCACTTACTGTTCTTGTTGGCTCCATACACAGGTTATTGTACCAAGGGGTAAACATGGACTCCTGTCTAACTTTTCCTAGTGTAACTTGAGATGTGTATGAAGGAAAAGGTGTGGAATATCCAGACACATCTGAGCCATATAAATCATGTGATTTTGGCTGAACCATGTGTGTCGGATGCCTGTCCTCTGTGTAATATACCTGTGCTGGAATGTAGGTTTCCATCTGGGGTACACAGGGATCACCTACATAGAAAATCCTAGGAGGAACTGTTTGAACCTGATGTGTCCTAGGGTCATCCCCAATCAAGGTCCGCGCAGGGGGCGTCTGTATAATGTACTGAGCTGGTTCACTATGATAAAGATCTCCTTCTGTAAAATATGGCCTGTCAGGTACAGTATGAACCACATTAGGATTTTTATCCTGGAAATAATGTACATTAGACGAGTAGGTTTGGCTAGGAAAGGTAAAATAATTATCCTGATAGTAAGCTCTTTTGGGGGGTGAAGTTTCATACTTCTGCAAATTGTCTACATTGGAGAATTTAGTTGGAACACTGAGGTTTGACTTAGCTCTTCTCTCCCTTCCATACTGTCTCATTTCCCTTTGAGATGTTATCCTTTGTGGTGGGGTCTTTAATGGCAGCAGGTAACTGATTGGCATACTTTGCGAGTACTGGTAGGTAGGTGTTTTTTCACCTTTAAAATATTCAGTGGGAGTTGGTGTTCTGGACGTGGAGACATGAGGTGGTACTATAAGACTCTGACTGCCACTACTGATAAACCGTTGTGATGGTATGTCCACCCTTGATGACATTTGACCATGTTGCTCGAAAGTTGCCTCATCAGGCTTAATGTCCACTCGACATCTTACATGAGGACTAGTGGCAAGTTTAACAGTTCTTCCTTCATCCAAACTTTCAGGCATATAAATAGGAGAGTGCCTAATAGCATCAGTCCTCTGTGGTTGCAGTTTGATAGGATGTACCTCATTAATGACTGTATAGGTTGGTCCATATAAGGATTCTCTGGCAGTCACATCTGGCCTCCACTGAGAATGTTTTGGAGACCTTTGAAAATCATAATTTCTTCTTACCACAGGTGGGGAGCCATCAGTTATTAAAGGAATGTAGCTGGTGTGAGCCCGTGAAGCACTTTTTGATCTTATTCTTCTCTTATGTACCACTTCACCAGCCATTTCATTATTCACAATTTGAGGAGTTACTTGCATGTTATAAAGATCTGGGGATGAAAACCGGTGCAGCTTGTGCCATTTATGTTGTGCTAACACATTCCAGGCAGCATCAGGGTTGGCTAGATTTCTGTCAGCCCTTGTACGTGGATACTCCATTTCAAGTGTGTTATATTTGGGCTTGTAAGGAGGTGCAATATCAAACATATGACTTTGTTCTTTTGGGTTATTCCAGGGGTCTTCCAGTGCACTGATGTATGTAGAATCACATTGTTTATAAGAAGAGTAGAGCTTGGTGGGAATAGAGAAGGAGTTCAGTTCAGCAGTTTGATACCCGGCAGATTCCAGTATGTTGGGTGGATCTGTGAGTGTCATCTTAAACAATTAGTTTTCTCCATCAAATCATTTTCAGGTGAATATACCCTGCAAAATTAGAAAAAAAAGAACTTACTTCATGCTCTATTCCAAAAAGTGCATATAATAGTATTACTACCCCAACTCCTTCTCCTCCTCCTACTACCACCACCACCACCAACAACAACAACAACAACAACAACAACAATAATTATAATAAATAATAATCATCATCATCATCATAATCATAATATTAATAATAATAATAACATCAAATCTCTACTTTTCATTATGATTTTTAGGAGGAAAAAATCATTGGATTTATGATTATTATTATTTTTGATAATAATAATAATAATAATAATAATAATAATAATAATAATAATAAATCCAAAACTGAGCACATTTCCTTCTAAAAATCGTAAGTAGATAAAAAGTAGAGGTTTGATGTTGTCATTATTATTATTATTTTCATCATTATCATTGTTCTTGTGAGGACCTGAAAATGGCAGATTGTTATGGTTTAAGCAAATAAATCAATAAGTACATTACACAAACATTGACCTTGATTGGGACTGGGATCCAAGATGGCGTCGGTGAGGTCGGCTGCCCTGACGACTGCTCCGACCTATTTTACTTTGTTTTCGTCTTTAAAATTCATTTTCAGTAACATTAAACCGGCAAATTCATCACCATTGAGTGCTTTAAGTATGATAGACATACTCTTATTTCTATTGGTTTACAATGTACAGTGGAACCTTGGATTACGATCATAATTCGTTCCGGAAGTGGGCTCGTGTTCCAAAACACTCGTAAACCAAATCATCATATTCCCATAAGAAATAATGAAAACTCAAATTATTCGTTCCACAGCCCTAAAAAAAATTGGTGCGCGCAGGTGCCGTGTGTGTGTGTGTGTGTGTGTGTGTGTGTGTGTGTGTGTGTGTGTGGAATTAGCCCCTTCCCCATCTCGCTTTTTAAGTTTCACAACACACACATACACACACACACACACACACACACACACACACACACACACACACACACACACACAACGGAAACACCGTTTTAACAGGAAAAAAAGAAATCTCTCTGACACTGGCATCAGCACATACTAACGGAATCACTTTTTAAGTTGCACAACAAACAGTGGAAACAGTTTTAACAGAAAAAAAAGAAATCTCTCTGAGACTGGTGTTAGCGCATACTAACGAAATCACTTTTTAAGTTGTACAACAAACGGGTACACGCAAACACAAAGGAAACACCGTTTTAACGGGGAAAAAAAAAATCTCTCTGAGACTGACGTGAGCGCATACTAACGGAATCACTTTTTAAGTTGCACAACAAACACAGAGGAAACAGTTTTAACGGAAAAAAAAGAAATCTCTCTGAGACTGGTGTGGCATATACTAAGGGAATCACTTTTTAAGTTTCACAACAAACGGACACACACAAACACAACGGAAACACCGTTTTAACAAGAAAAAAGACATCTCTCTGACACTGGCATGAGCGCATACTAAAGGAATCACTTTTTAAGTTTCACAACAAACACACAACAGAAACACCGTTTTAACAGGAAAAAAGAAATCTCTCTGACACAGAAATCTCTCTGTTAGCGCATACTAACAGAATCACTATAGTAAAATAAAAAATAAAAAAAACAAATGAACCAGCACATTACCTTTGAAAAGAATCGCGACAGAGCAGAGTTTCTGTGTGTTTGTGAAGCCGGGGAGGGGGTGAAAAGGCGAGAGAGCATCTGTGCGTGTGTCAGGGTGTTTATGTGTATCAGTGTCAAATTACGCACACGTACACACATAAGAGACGCTGAAAGAGAAAGGGAGATGTTGATTATGCAAGTAAGAGACGAGCACTAAGACCTAGCAGGGGAGACGATTACACACAATTCCGCAGCGCACGAGTGACGCTCGGTGTCAAAATAAGAGTCGCATTTGTGATACTCGGCGCTCGTAAACTAATACTGGCTTGGTTTCCGATAAAAAATTCATTAAAAATCTTTGCTCGGTTTGTGGAACACTCGTAAACCATGTTACTCGCAATCCAAGGTTCCACTGTACTCACATTTCAATGAGTACAAACAAAGGACGGGACCCAAAGCGGCGGTCCTGAGGGAAACGAGCCGGGGTCAGGAACAGGCTGAGAGCATCGGGTGACTTGCATCGGGTGACATGGACTTGTACAAGCCTGCATCATACAATGTCCGGAAAGCGGTAAAGGAAGCGAAGCAGTGCTCCGGGAGGAAACTAGATTCACAGCTGTGACTCTAGGAGCCTGTGGCAGGTACTAAGAACAATAACAAACTATAAAGCACCAACATGCGGAATGACATGTCTTTGGCAGATGAGCTGGGTACCTTATATGCTCGCTTCGAGGCTGTAGCTAAAGATGCTAGCGATGCTAATGCTAGCAGAGCTAACGGCTGCAGACAGGAAGACACTGCCAGCACTGGAAATGCGTTCACCATCTCAGAGCATGATGTAAGGAGAGCCTTCAGGAGAGTGAACACCAGGAAAGTAGAAGGACCAGACGGAATCAGAGCCTGCACAGACCAGCTAGCACCTGTGTTCTCAGAAATATTCAACCTCTTCTTATCTCAGTCGGTAATCCCCACATGCAGTAAAGATGGGCGGACATGTCTCAGCCTCCCTCACTCTCAGCACTGGGGCCCCCCAGGGTTGTGTTCTGAGCAAACTACCGTACTCATTGTACATGCATGACTGCATAGCCTCTACCAACTCCACCACCATCATCAAATTTGCTGTCAACACCGTCGTGGTGGGCCTGATCACTGACAGCGATGAGACGGCCTACCAAGAGGAGACTGGAAATCTGGAGAACAATCTCCTTCTAAACATCAGCAAGACAAAGGAGTTGATAGTGGACTGTAGCACAAAGCAGGAGAGAAACTACCAGACACCTGTCATCAACAGGAGCCCAGTGGAGAGAGTGGACAGCTTCATGGTTTCTATCACATCAACGCCATGGTGAAAAAGGCCCGGCAGCATCTCTACCACCTCAGACGCTTGAGAAACTTCAGCCTGCTCTCCAGGGTGCTCAGAAATTTCTACTCCTGCACCATAGAGAGCATCCTGACGGGAAATATCACAACCTGGTTCGGAAACAGCACCATGCAGGACAGACAAACTCTACAGAGGGTGATGCGATCAGCTGAGTGCATCATCTGCTCCGTGCTCCTTGACCTGCACTCAATCTACAGCAAACGGTGCTGGACCAAGGCCAGGAAGATTGCGAAGAACCTCAGCCAGCCCAGCAATGGACTGTTCTCTCTGTTGAGATCAGGAAAGCGATTCCGCTCCCTGGAGACCAATAGAGAGAGACTGAGGAGAAGCTTCTTCCCCCAGGCGATACGGTCTCTTAATCAGAACACCACACAGGACTGATCCATTTTGCACATTCACACATATGTTTCTTGCACTCATTCTGGACATTCATGGACACTAGTGGACTCTGCACACCTGCACATTCATGAACGTTCATGGACATTACATACTTATTCTATTTTATTCCATTGCCTTTATGCGCATAATCAATGATGCACATTATCCATTGATTCACATAAGTCACTTTAAATATTGGCACTTTAAAGCATTATTGGATACCCGCCTGGACATTTCTATTTATATTCAACTTCATTCCACACAAAAATTTCCATAAATTCTATATTTTCTATATTGTACAGCTAGATTTTATATGATCTTTTCTTATATTTGTCTTATATTTTTCTTATATTGTATATTTTGTATTGTATAGATATATTATTCTTTCTCAGCTAAATTTACTTACTATTTTCGTTTTCATATTTATTTCCTATTAATATTCTTTTTAAGGAATTTTAAGGTTTAAGGTCTGCAACTAAGGATTTCACTGCATTTCATTCTGTGTATGACTGTGTATGTGACAAATAAAATTAGAATTTGATTTATACTCGTACATCCTGAAAAAGTGTCATTTAAAGTCATTCTGTAAGACTCTGGAAGGTGAGTGCTACATTGTGCCAGTACTCTCTCAGTTTACAATGAGCACTCACCTTCCAGACATGTAAGTGTTAATGAATGAATGTTTGAATGTACAGTTTTCTGCAAGGTAACTCCACTAATTAGAACACACCCTGTGTTACCTTTTTAGACACCGTGACCATTATCCTAGTTTGCATTTAGGAGTGTTTGGAGCTATAGAAAAGCTCTTTGTGTTGTTCATTATGTTTCTCGCAACCCCCAAAAAATTTGATAAAGAACTATGTAGATGATCATTGAAATATATGAACCATAGGGGGGGTAGGACAGGATTTAGGAGGCTCGGCGGATTGTTGCTTTCCTGTTTTACTTTCACTGTTACTCTCCCCCGCTAACAGCTTTGTTTGTATATTTAGGGCCCAAGCACTGAGTGCGCAGGGCCCT